>PEKF01000103.1:0-53854 GCA_003073195.1 Ramalina intermedia
AAAAGGATTTAGCGCTCCGTTAACGCGTTATTAAATTCTTTTAAATAAAAGTTATACCTTAGATTTTTCTAAATCCTGAAGAATTAATCTATTTATTTAATCTATTTATTACTTAATATCCAAGTCTTTGACTTTACGTCTTCTATAAACCCTTTTAATTAATCCCGCTAGCTATACGCCGGCGGTCTTTATTTAATAACTTTATACCCGACCCCGCTCCGACGATAATATTCTAATTAACCGGAATAAATATCCGTATAAGATTACGATTTTTATTTATAATATTTATTATAAAGCCCCGGTAAACGCGATACGTACGCGCTCGGCTCGGAGTTACGGACCCGACGTCGGAGATCGGTCAGCCCGAAGTCTGGAAGGCGCTGGCCGCTACCAGCCGCTGCGCAGGCTAACAAAAACCCTCCGGTCCGCCGAGCAAAAATTCCCGTGGTCACCTCTTTTCCCACTCAAGCCACTTACACATGTTCGCTGCCGCAAAGCCTGGACATCGATCGAGTGACTCAACCGCAATGTAGCGATCGAGTCACTCGATCGCAATGAGTGAGGCTATGGATGTGCAGTGTCTCATTGGATTCGAGTCATCGCTCTCTGCTTGTTTTGGTGTGCTAAGCCGAGGTACTCTACCACTATAATGAGTCATCCTCCCACAGGAATCACCCTCAATGCTTTAGCGAAATGGGGCCCTTACTATCTGGTCCGAGGTAGGGAAGGGTATAGAATTTTGCGGAGAGTACAAATGCTGCATTTCAACCCTACCGTATTTTCTACTTTTTCTAGATACATCGCACGGAGATTTTCTCTCTCCATACATTCATTGTCATCAACATCGTTCAGGCGTTGTCAATACCAACTGTTAGTTTAATCAATCGCTTAGGGAATCACTCGCTCGTCGCCAGAACATGCCAGGCATAGGAGCAACAGCAACGGCAACAGCAACGGCAACAGTAATGGCATCAACAACCGATGGAGATCTCCCCCAGGCGGGTTTTAGTTGCACGAAATGCCTCGCAACTTTTGACAGCCACGAAACGAAGAGAACGCATATGAGAGAGGATTGGCAGTGAGTTTGATATTCGCCAAAAGTTGAATGAGTCGGATGATTGATAAGAAACAGTGTCTACAACTTGAAACGCTGCATAGCTTCCTTACCTCCTATATCCGTTTCGGTATTTCGAAAACAAGTGCTTGCTTCTGATCCTGGAAACGAGATGAAAGAGGAATCTTCATTCTTTCGGCCGTCTTGCGCTGCATGTGAGCACCATTACAAGAACCGGAAAGCATGCCAAGAACACCTCAAGTCACGGAATCATGTCCTGAAGACTGCCGAGACAGACTCGGAAACTTCCTCTTCGTCTGATGAGTCTTCGCTGAGCAATCCTTCATCATTGAATACGCATAAGGAAGATCAGCCAACCAGGCAGGGAGAAAGTTTCAGCCCATTGCAATGTTTATTCTGCACCCACGAATCTGCCTCCCTAGATTCCAATCTCACGCATATGGCACATGCACACAGCTTTTTCCTACCGCATGCCGATCATCTCATCGATACGACGTCCCTTCTTCGCTACCTCTTTGCCCTCGTGTCGATATTCCACGAGTGTCTCTTTTGTGGGCGCTCAAAAACCACGAAGGTTGGAGTCCAGGATCATATGCGTGCAAAGGGTCACTGCAAGGTTGATTTGGTTGAAGATGACGAGCGTGACCTCGGGCAGTTTTATGACTTCTCTGCGGATGCGGATGGCGACGATGAGGGCGACGGGCGAGTGCAGCTCGTTTCTATTATTGAAGATGAGCTTCGTCTGCCATCGGGCAAAATTCTGGGACACCGCTCGCGTGCGAGGTTTTCCCGGCAGCATCGTTCTGACTATCCCTCATCTTCTTTATCAGCATCATCCGCTCGCCAGCAACTCTTTACCGAAGCCGAAATTGAAGCCGAGACGGGATCAATAGAGTCGATGGATCGACGATTAGCCATGAGAGCCGGTACATCCACCAGTTTGATCGGAGTCCCCGAGCTTCAATTCCGGGCTTTGATTGCCGTCGAGAAGAAAATGCGGATGATGGAGACGAGGGAGAAGAATGAGTATCGACATGTGTTGGACAAGGGCGGGAACAAGCAGAAGCGGTTCAAAGTGGCGAGTATGGGGAAGAAGCAGGGCGGGTTGGAGAAACGATTGGGGTAGAGTTGAGAACATTTCAAAGTCCTGGGACAAGGGAATGTAGAGAAATGGCAAGAAAATTGACACCAGCATGGGGCGGTTGGGGTGGTAGACGCTACATGGAAAGGATTGACGTGGTAGGGGAACTGATGTTCCAAGTGCATAAGGCTGCCACCAAGGGTCTTTCGTAGAGGGGTATAGCCTGGGGACGCGAGAGGCTTACTGATGTTAGACGGAAAGAATCAGCACTTCATATCCTCCTGCCGCATCAACCACCTATTCACCGTCCTCCACTCCCCACCCTCCTCAACCAACTCAACGTCATACTCCGGAGAGAACGTCGGCACCACCTTATTAATCTCCAAAAGGCTGATATCCCTCCCCGGACTCGTCCTACTCCCCGCCCAAAACGTCGAACCAGCGCCCCTCATCGCTCCGACCCGCTCTCTGTACCCTTCTGCACTCTGCTGCTCCCGCTGTAGCCATCTTTCGGGCACAAATTCCTCGGTGCGTTCTCCGAACACGACTTTGTCGCTGCAGCACCCATGCGTTGATGTTGACGTTGGTCCCGGCGGGCACTAGGGAGCCGTTGTCTTTGAATGATGGACCGGACGCAGGTACTTGGCGCTCTAAGCCCATGCCAACGGCGGCGTGTATCAATAGGAGTCTGCGTTATTCGTAGTCGAGCCGATTCATCCAAATTGAATTCTTCCACTATATTACTTGTATCGCTGTTCTCGGCTTTGATACGTGAAGAGAAAGGTTAGTCTTCGTAACAGCGGAGAATATCTCCCTCATCAGTGAAGTGATCTTTGGCCTTTCTACGTTTAGCCTCTTCGTGATCTAGTAATACATCAATTTGTTTTCCAGGGCCTATTCCATCACGCCACATCCACCCATCCAACCGCTCCTTCAGCCCCCCGTCCTCAAATACCTATGAATTCTCCCTATCGCAGCCCTCTACTCGCCCCCTCCAACCACGTGCTTCAATTCCAGATCCACCTCCTCATACAACATATACTGGCCACACGTGAACGACCCTGCAAGGCCGCCAGCAGATCCCCCATACGTGATGCCGAACTCGTGGAATTTGCCGCTCCGCAACACGATCCGGTAGCTGGTCGTGCTGGACCGGAAAATGTAGGTCAGCTGGAAGGGGCTGGCCCGCCCGCGCGGGGTATGCTCCTCAACAAAGGTTAAGAGGTCCAGACTGGCGGCCGTGATGAAGCCCGGGACGATCCTGGTGTCGAGGGCGGTGGCCGAGAGGGTGTGCGAGCGAATGGTGAGGAGGAGATCGATGGTGTCGACGGGGAAGGTAATGTCAATGGGGGGCCGAGGAGTGCTACGGGGGGGCTTGGTTAAGGGGGGGGGGGGTTTCTTCAGCCGTGGGTTGTGGGCGCTCTTTGTTCTCTGGATTGAGGGGTGATATTGCGCGCGCAATCGATGGCGAGATTACCTACCTGGTTGCTAATGCGGAGCTCTTGGTGAGGAAAGGCAGGGGTGAGGCGCTGCTTGGAATGCTGAGCGCGATGCTCCTGAGGAGGAGCAGCGTGAGCAACATATCTGGCCTCCACGTGATCGTCTCCCCGCGGTGCGAATACTTGGGTGATAAGGGATGATTTGTGTGCAGTGATGGATAGCAACGCATTTGTGAATGCGCTTGTCCGATTGTAAGACATCTGACAGCGGCGTGTTTCCCACACGGAAGCGATTTGAGCGTCAATCATTTCGGTTTTGTTCATCTTGCGACAGGGGCTAAAAATGTTGCCTTCTTTGCGAGCCTCATGCACTAACATCAGTTTCAACGTGTTTCAGTCGAGGGTCTCACGAGCTTTCTTAGTCCGTGACCATGTAAGTTCGCGTCATTCTGACAGCAAAATCGACTTGTTTTCCCCTCACACAGCTAAGCAGGGTTCTCGACTGAGCCACCGTGGCACGAAGTCCGTCCCCTTCAGCTTGCCTACCCAACTACCGAGACACAGAAGCAGGAATTATCCCGTGAAAGCGCTGAGGAGCTCAAGACACCACGTCATCATTTGACAGCCAGCTGCATTGAAGATGAGCCCTGCTAATAGGGGGCCAATCAAACAACCAGCTGCATAGGCAGCGTTGACGAGACTCCATTCAGTAGCGATGACTGATCCCTTAATGGCTTCTGGGTCGTTCTTCTCTGCGCCTGCAACGGCGGCTCCGATCTCTGCAATGATCGCAGGCATGGCAATGGCCATCACCAGACCAATGACCACCAGAAGCGCACAGAGTAATGCTTCTTACTCCAAGGCATTATCGGTCACAAGACGTAGCAGTATAAAAGCTGCAGTCGCTAAAAGGCAACCTCCAGCTGCGAGCAGCCGCCTTCCTTCGCCATGTCTGTCCGTCAAACCACCGAACACAGGCTGCAGTATAGACGGAAGCAAGATAGCGATGAAGATGAGCCCTTGTCCAGTCTGCTGCCATGCAAAGAGCATGTTGACGATCAAAGGTAATGTACTATCGAAGGCAACATTCAGAGGCGACTGAAGAAACCCTCCAGCAAGACCTACGAGCGTTCGAGAAGACAGTATCAACCTGAGCCTTGGGGGAAGCCGATACTTCGATCTTTGACCACAAGAGGTCGTCTCGATGGGGCGCGCATCACCGGTACCATCTGCTGTACGTGAAATGCCAGGAGATTGTGGGCATGATGCTACAATGTTCAGATAATATGACTTATCACGAGCATCATCTGGCCCTGGTTGAAGATCGTTATAAGGTAGCCATTGCTGCGCATCTTCTCTTTCGATCATAATAAGCCGCAAAAAGGCATCTATGCCCAACATAGCGAACATCAGGCCAAAGACAGCTTAGTATCCACCATGTACATATATCACACCGCTAAGGAGAGGACCAATGATTGGTCCTATGCTCTGGACAGAGAAAAAGTGTCAGCAGATGACTTCTGAGGCCGAATTGGAATGAAGATATATATCTTAAAGCCAGATTAAGATTTATAATACCCACAAGCCGGAGGATGGGTCGTCAGAAAGCACTACAGATACTCATCCATCCAAAAAAGGACATTATCTACCTTACACGCACAGACCATTGGCACTCCAATGACACCTACTGCTTGCCCAATGACTGCCTGACCTACAGTATCGGTAGGCAGTGCGAGGCAAACAACCCACAGTATTCCCGCAGATACTCCCTGGAGTAGACGTCCTGCTATCCAGAGGCCAATGCTGTTCCACACCACAAGCAGAGCGCTAGCGCCAATGAGAGAGATTAGGCAGAGCAAGAAAGGAGTGCAACGTGACCCCATACGATCCATGATCGAGCCGGCAGCTGCTGTAGTCTATGCATTGATACTTACCCGCTCCAGGTCTTAGTAGCTGGAATTAAGGGACACCAAGAGAGTCGCGCCGCCGTAGACAGCCTGGAGGCTTGAGCTCCACTCTTGTCAATCTTGCTGATGTATCCCGGCCCTCTCGACCAATGCAGTTGGCGTCACCGGTAAGAGCTGCGCGAATCAAAAGGCTACTGCTCAGTACAGCATCAAAATCACTTACTCCGCCATAGAGAAACACATGCTTAAGGATACGCAAATTAGCAGATTCCATGAAAGGGTGTGAACTGGCGGTACTGGATGCAATGCTGGCGATGCTACCACAGTAAAGATTCCATAGCAGGCAACAAATATATTGAAGCGAGGATCCGAACGGAGCTCTAGCAACGGAGGTCGTTTAGGCGGCGATGGAATCCTGTCCGATGACATTTCGAATCTCTATGCCGCCTTAGTTTGAGTACAAGTTCGTATATATAATATAGTATGGATAGATTCGAGATATATCTCAGCACCGGATGCCATATAGGAATGGTTCGGTCAATGTTTCGAGAGCACAAAATATAAAGCACCTAAAGTTGGCTTTGCATTGTTCTTTCTCAACATTGGTGAATGCTTTCTGGCAACCTACTTGAGCATATATCATGACTCAGACCGCATGCACTAATTATCTCCTCTTGCCATTCGGTGTAATCGATAATTCTCAGTCTTTGAATGATCAGTTCACCGGCTTGGGGGAGGGATTAAAAAAGGCATAGTGAGCTGCGTCAGAAACGCGGAATTCTGCGCCAGAATTTTGGTGTACACTATGCCTTTTTTTTTAGGGAAGAGTTACACGTACACCCCACTCGTTTGCAGATACACCGTCACTTCGTCTGCAAATACACCCTCAAATGGTCTGCATTTACACCCTTCCTAAATGGGTTTAGTGGCCGTTTTTCTGCGGGTATTTTGAATAATGGTTGTCGTAGCCCATAGTATAGTGGAAGACATCTGAAGCCTTCAATAAACGCGTCTTCTTTTTCTTCGCAAAACATCTACTTAACCACCGACACCTCCACCAGCACGGACGCACGGAGGACGAAGCGGACGAGGCGGAGGGGGAGCTTACATAGGCGGAACGGCGGCGTTAAAAAGTACAACCGCCGGCGAGGTTACTCAAAGCTTTGCTATTACTGCGTCTCAAGTCGCCCGCGACAAGGAGGACGCCGAATTCAACGTATGGTAAGTCCGACAACAACGAGGCGATGCTTTTTTACCGGCCGGCTCATTAGCAAGGTCACCAGCCGGCTCATTGACAAGCCAGATAAGTAGATCAGACAACAGAAGCGAATGGGGCAGGGGAGGCTTGTTGAGCTTACCTCCTCTGCAAATCAATAAAATGAATCAAAATTCTTTAGTGTCTCCCAAACATCTCCCATTGTACTGAGAACTACGCGGAGGATCACTCATTATACCCGCCAAAAAAGGGTGTACATGCAGACGATTGGAGGGTGTATCTGCAAACGAGTGGGGTGTACGTGTAACTCTTCCCTTTTTTTACTACCCGAGGGACCGGGTAGATTTGGCGGGTCCTACAATAATAAGTCTTCTGATAAGGACCAAAATTGGGCGGGATTGAGGCCAAATTCCGGTGATCTCACATTCTCGCTAACAACAAAAAAACTTTCAATGAGGGGGCGCTATGTTAGCCGCTGCGTGTGCATCCCGGGGGGATTGTTACGCCCCGGAGATGGCCCTTAGGGAACCCTACCACCCCTTAGGCGCTTACTCGCTCATTGAAAGTTTTTTTGTTGTTAGCGAGACATTTTCCTGTCTCCCATGGCTCTAGGCCCAAATAGGCATAGCGACTGGTGTATACACATTGATCCGGTAAGTGCGTCTTGGCACCCGGTGTTTACCCGAAACTCTGCACTCCTCGCACATTTTCTCCCATTGACTTCTTCAATCCATCATTCAACCCAAAAAACGTGTGGTATTTGCATCTCATGCGTTTGACACATGTGACGACGAGAACTGGTCGTGTATAGCTATGGCACGAATCATCGGTGCGGGCGCTCACTGCAAACTAGCGCTGTGTACAATGACCACTCATGACGCATACGATTTGCTCGAGGTCTGGTATGCTTCAGCCTGTTGAATGACGTTGAATCCATGATATCCGCAAATCCATCGCGGCGGTGCTTTCAATCACGTGGGTTGACTACGATGTGATACCATTGCTCGTTGACCAGCTCTTGCAATTCGACTCTTATCGTGAGATGACTTCATCGCTCTTCTTGCGGGGTCTACCAGTGACCACCTCACTTGCCGAGCTTGGATTCGAGGCTTTGAAGCTCTTTGAGCAGGTACAAACCATCGATGGGCGCAAGACACCACAAGAATGGCCTGCAGCACCATACGCCGCTGAAGTCGAGCGTTCTTAACTTTGGGCGGTCTATCTTGGGCTCTTCGTGACAGGCCATGGCTCTCTTGACTATCGGATTCGAGAGGCCGATAGGCTGGTGGAAACGATTAAGAGATCCATGAAGGAATTGATGGACTCCCTGGCCGAAGGTAATAGTCTACTTGCTAGGAATGAGAGACTTCTTCCTGATACGAAAATGAACAGTGATACAGATACGTACCGACGGTGAAAATGTTCATCTCCTTGCCGGCAACGAAGACGAAGGCCATACTGGGGACACCGATAATTATCAAGAGCGAGATGACACAGATTCTGAGGATCCTGGTGACGATAGTCCTACAGAAACGGACTTAGATCTTCTGCTAGATGGCGTCCGAGATCCGATCGACCGGCTTTTCAAGGTCTCTACCAAGATTCGGAACCCATCATCTAGGCTGAGCTCTTCTCGAGCAGCTACATACCAGCAGATTGATGAGGATACTGGCGTTTGAAGGGACCGACCATGATCACATTCGCTCTCTGTTCCTCCAAAATCAGAAGGTTAGGGCCCTCCAAGAAGCGGAGACAGTAGAGGCCAATCTTATGCCAGATTCTGAGAACAATGACGATGGCGTTTGGGAGCCAATTCGAACAGTCTTAGCTCAACATCGAGCTGTCGATTCTGATCTTACTCGTCGCTTCGCGAAACACAATGTACGCTGAAGGCATCAATTTGCATACCGAAAGGTACACAGACAGAAGCTGGCCCGTCATACACAAGCCTCCATTTCAATGCATATTGTCCTGACTCTGGGGACTGAGCATGTTACACAGCCCTCGTTTGAAAGGCGCATAATGTGACGATTCGTTCATGCTCCCCCACGGAATCGGCTACTCCTGCACTATCGGTTACAACAGCTACAAATTTGCACTTGGCTCGGGTCGAAATCGGCGGGAATCAGTCTGTGGTCGACGTTTCCGAATATGCCCCCTCAGTGTGGCAGCTGGCCTGAGATGCGGTTGCCTTTCCTCCTCCTCCGCGCACGCGATCAGACGACACATTTTCCGAATGTCCGTATTGCTTCACCATATGCCCGAAAGAAATACTGGCCGCCAAGGTATGGAAGTAAGACAAACCCTGCCACATTGCTGGGAAAAGCTGACAAAAGATCCGAGCTCATCTCATTCACGACCTCAGCCCCTACATGTGTACTTACTTGCAAATTGCAAGAATCCTGATTCAACTCTACGACGATCGTCACGACTGGACGCATCATGAGAACACCTGTCATCGCAAGGTGTGGCGATGTCTTGAGCACTCTGCTCAGGTATTTTTCTAATTGGACCCGTATCGAGACCACGTCAACAATGAGCACAGTAATTATATTGTTGGTGCATCGGTAGATCGGATCATTCGCTCCTGTGAATCTATCATGACCGCCACGGATCGGCCTTGTCCTGTCTGATATGTTGTCCTTGAGACTCCAAAGGTCATGCAAAGCCACATCGCTCTACATTTGGAGAGTCTCTCTCTCTTCTCATTGCCTCGATCGGTTGTTTGTGCGGCTGACATTGCTAATGGGGTCGAGAACACTGACTCTGAGAAGGCTAATCGTACTCATAAAGACTCAAGGGACGAGGTTTTTGATAGAGATTTTGATGTTGAGAGTGAGAAAGCTGATGGCCGACGTAAGATTAGCGAGTCAGAGCATGAGACGTTCCCGAGCACCGTCGAAGTGGTGGAAGGGCCAACAAGTCAATCTGAAAGCATCCTGCCCACAGAAAGGCCGCTTGAGGTCAAGATAGCGTTGACTGAGGAAACGCTCCGAGCCATGGAGATCGAAGGATAGGTCACCACGCACCACCAAGTCCTGATGTGTCGATGGTCTCAGGGATGATGCAAGGAACATTCGATGACCACAACAGCCCTATTTACACCGTGTCATTCTCACTAGGCGACAATGTACTCGCTTCTGTATCTGATGATAGGATGATCAGACTCTGCGACGTGGAACATAGAGATTCCTTGCCGTCTCTTGGGGGACACAAGAGAAGGCTCAGATCTTTAGCGTGGTCTCATTATGGTCGCATGATAGCCTCGGGGTCCTACGACAAAACCATCAAACTCTGGGATGCGCATACGCACACTCGCCGGCGGACTCTTACAGGCCACGATGGAGCTGTCAGCGGCTGTCGTTCTCTTCAGATGATACCTGGCTGGCCTCTGCATCGCACGACAAGACTTGTAAGCTCTGGACAGTCGATATAGGAATAGAGCGGTGTGCACTTGATGGTCACCCCGTCGGTGTTTGGTTTGTCGGCATCTCCCCTTACGACGAATACGTGGTTTCTGGGTCAAACGACAGGACTATCAAGACTTGAGATCCACGCACGGGAAGGCTCCTCCATACACTAAGGGCCCATAGCCGAGTGATTTACTCCTTGACGTTCACGCCAGACGGTCAGACGCTTGCGACGGGGGGCAACGATATGGCGTTCAAGCTTTGGGATCTGGCGTCCGGGGAGTTGATTCGCTCTATCAAAGCTCACGACAAAGGTATCATCGCTTTAGCTTTCTCGCCGAACGGTTCCTTCATGGCTTCTGGATCTTATGATCACTCGATCAAGATATGGGAGACCAAGACTTGGACCAGCATCGGCATTCTCGAGGGCCACACTGCAGATGTTTACGCTGTCGCTTTCTCGCAAAGCGGGGATTGCATTGCATCCGGATCTCGCGACAGGACGCTCAGGCTCTGGAATCTGATCCTCCAAAGATTGACGCTGGACAATGATCCAGTCGTACAGCCTTCCAAGCTCGGAGGCCTGCCACTTCTTGGCTGATAACATAGTTTGATGCTCAGATTTACTTAGATAGCGCCGCACACAAGACCCAACGCGTGGGTAATATCTGATACGATGTCCGGATCATCCAAACATTCATGCCCCTCCAAATAAGGTTCTCGTTCCAGTAATAGACAACGCTGATCACGGCGGGGCACCTAGCCTGTCCCTAAGCGCCAATGAGGTTTGAGCAGTGTGAGGATTCATAAGGCTACGTTCGGAGAGATGATTTGCTTCATCCCGACCACCTGCCAGCTTCATCCTCCTGTCTGGAAATACAAGTCAGAGGTATCTTCCTTTCATGTCAGGCTTCGAGGTCGTGGGTGTCACGCTAGCGATACTTCCAATCGTTCTGTACTCTGTCGATGCGTACAAAGATAGCGTTCGCCGTGTAGGGACGACCCTTCGAAAACGCAAGTATGTCGAGAAGCTCGCTCGCGCGCTGCTCCTTCAGCAACAGATCCTCGAGGAAAACGTTAAACCTGTGTTCCTCGCGACTGGGTACGATAAAATCGCAGCTCTCGAAGACAACCCTTTCGAATGCTTTAGTAGCGAGGATGTGCGAGAGCGAGTAGAGGACTATCTGCGACAGAAGAATTGTATCGTTTTTATTGGCCTGCTCACAGCCAACAATGACAATCTCAAGAAGGTCGCGAAGAGTTCATCTGGCCTCGTACCGTCACATCAGGTTAGAGCCTTGTGTTCAAGATGGGCGAAATCAGATCGTCGTCTTTCCTGGCTCTTGACTGATCTCAATCGCAGGAGCCGACAGACGACGTGGTCGCTATCATCAACGCCAACTTTTCGAAGACCAACCTCTTCTCTGACTTGGGCCCGAGAGTAAAATTGTTCCTTGGCATCACTGACATGGAAGCTATAATCCAGGAGATTGATGATGGCACTGCTGCGCTTGACCGCTTTTCGAGGCTCACGCTCATGAATCTCCAGACAACTCAAAGTGATTATTTCCGCAAAGCGATTAAGCTAGCGAAAGCCTTCGGTCACATACGGACCTTTGCTAGATCCTTGTAATTCGCCCTCACCGATGGTTTTCGGGAAGAGTGTCATGATAATCATGTCACGAGACTTTACCTCGAGGACCGCGTGGATACGGCGGCCAGTATTATGCAACGGGTCGGGAAGGCGAATACTGCTACACCCCTCTTGTTCTTCGATCTTGTGTTCACCGCTGGCACTCTGTCGAAGGAACGAGTCTCCTATGAAACCGTAGTAGAAGTATTCGACCAAGGAGATCGGGAAGGCAACATTAGCCTCGCGGTTGACAATATGGCTCGCCCAAGCAGCGCCGCTGAGACGCTTGTTGGGATTTTATTCGCGCCTACACGCTCCCCGTCGCCTTCAAAACCTTCAGTCGCCTCTATTGCTAGCATCTGTGGTGTGATCAAAGAAGCTGGTAGCACTCAGCGTCCCATCTCCCTCGCGCTCATCGGCAACTAACCCATCGGGACCATATGCGATGGGACATCTCTGGCCACGATTCAGGATCAGACGCATGACGCTTTGTCGCTTTTTCGCTTAAGGAAATCCTAGAGATGCAAGGCAATTCTCTCCCATGGAAGTTCCGAATGCAACTTGCTCTCCGCCTCGCCTCAAGCCTTGAAAAGGCCCCGACGGCGTACTACTACCGTATGGCACGAGCGGTCGAGTGGCTTGATGATGTCGATGAGCCACTGCCAGATCTGTATGACAAAGCTGTCGAGCACCGCCTTCGAGTGAATATCAGTAGCGACACAAGATTCTTGGATTGGGAGGTAATTTGTGGAGATATCTTCGCACCGCTGGCGAATATCTGTAAGCAATGGAGTGGTTGAAGACATGGACGAGTCATGTCTACTTCAACACGGCTTTTGGCAGGGAATGCATCATGGTGCTGAACAGGTCGTGATTTCTACGATGTCCATGATCAATGAATGTATGTCCTTTTGCCTTTCCACTTTTCAAGTGCTCAGCATTGTCCGATTTACTCCTGTAGACCACCTTGAGCTTGAGACATTTCCAATAGATGATTCATGAATGAGATGTCTGTATACATGATTCATTTTATAAAGGGACCGGAGGCGTTGGGATACTCAGATTGAGTCGGTTTCTCAAGACAAGTATGATATGCGAATCCTGGCGAATAGATCTCGTCCCTCCTTCAGGAGTAGAATCTATGATGCACAAAGATCGGGCTTTTTTGCAACAACGTAAAAGTACAGATCATCATCGCATACAGCCTCCCTAGGGGTGTTGAACGTGTCCGTCCTAGTCTCAGCAATTTCAAACCCCACACTCTCGAGCATCTGAGTCCATCCTTTCTTTGTAAAAAGCGTCATGTAGGATTTATGCCCCATGAAGATAGACTCGACGCCATGGGCGCACTCGCCATCAGGGTCATACTGTTCGGGTCTAGTCTTGCAATCTTCGGCGCCAAAAACGCACAGAAGGAGGTACCCGCCCGGCTGCATCCAATCGAAGAAATTCTCAGCCATGCGGGTGATCCCCGGGCGGTCGAGGCCAAATAAAGAGAGAATTGCTGTAACCCCAGCGAATGTGGCCGGATCAGCGGTGTAATCGAGCATGTTACACTGCGCAAATGTTCCTTGGGGAATTTGCTTCTTGCTCAGCTCGATCATGGTTGGGGAGAGATCGATACCGAAGGGTGTGCGACCGCTACCTGCGATCATGGATGATACGGGCTTGCCGGTACCGCAGCCGCAGTCAAGGACGGAGGCCTTTGGTGGAAGCAGATCGAGGAAATGCTGCACCATCCTCTGGAGGCCGACATTGTGTCCGTAGGCGTCTTCATATCGCTTTCCAAGGTTGCTGTAGAAATCTTGGATGGTCATCCGTGCACCTGTGTCAAGTGATATTTTCAAGTCCATTTTCACTTTAGAGCTGAGTATGATATGAATGTTTGATTAATTGATTGAAGGATCATTACGGATGTAGTGCCCGCGATCAGTAGAATTGGACGAAGGGTGATCCCAACAGGTTTTATATAGTGATCGACTTGTGTGGATCCATGAATGCAGTCATCTCGCTTCATCACACGTTAAGCCTTTCCGTTGGTCATATTTGGGACATCAATGTTATAAGCAGACAAGCTTGCGGATCGCCAATGGAGGTGGACTTGCCTTGCCTGTGCAGATCATGAAGAGTAATCTCGAGGATCAAGATTCTACTGAACTTTGCTAGGATCATGGGGTCATGAACATATCCGAAGCAGTCCAACTCAAACAGACGGCTAGAAAGCGGTGAACAAAGGAGACTATTACCTCACCGCTTGATTAAGCAGTCTCCCCACGGGGTTGGTATATGGATCTCCATTGGATATGCAATAAGAATCCTTTCCAGCCAATAGGATATGCGGAGCGGACGAAGTCCCATTTCAAAGTCTTCGTATAGGGGCTGAACTACATCACCCCGTAATAAGAAAGCCTTGAATTTGATGCTCAAAGGGATAGGTTTTGCAAGGTGGATCTGGGAGCAGACTCACCGTGAAAAATGCCAAAGATCTCTTTGTGACTTCTATCTAGCTAGCATCTGCAAAAATATTCGGAGGCTTGTATTTCGATTGCTGAATGGCGTCAGACCTTGGCGACGCCCAATTGCGTAGAGGCATCATTTGTTCCCGCGGACAAGGCTCACCAGAGCCCCATTAGACTGATGTCGCAATGAATTATTGTCATGTCTCATGCATAAGTATGAGCGCTTCGTAGAACAGCCACCAAATTTTACAAATCAGCCCTGCATTTGCCAAAGGCGTATGTATGCAGGGGCTTTATCAACCAATACGTTTTTTACACCGCTCAGACGTCCCGGATACTCGCTGACAAAGTCCAGTCATTGGCAGCGGATCCTCCCTATAGAGTTTCGAGGCGTCATATCCACAGGAGGCTTTCGGCCCCCTTCAAGATCTATGGTGGTCAGTGGCTTATAACACCGATATTGACCTCTGCGAATGGCACTCGACTGGCTGCGTAAGCATGACACTCAGTTCAAGCGAGAGCAATGTGGAACCCCATTTTTACCGAAACGAGATCCTTGGCAGGACGGGTCATTCCCGGTACCATTGTGTTAATAGTAGACTCCCCGTCCTCCCTCCTTCGTTCGTTGCTATGGTCGATTTTGCTCGATGGATTGTAAAGTACTATGGGATGACCTTCTTGTTCTCTATGCTTTGATTTCGGATCAACCTCGGGCAAGACAAAACTATTGAGTTGTTAATTCCACTAACCCGGCCCTCGGTGGACGAAAAAAAGACATAGTGGTGGGCGTCCTCCTAGTCTCGGGCTCGACATGCACTTACCCCTCGTACGTTTTGAAGGCGAATGTGGGGTGCAATCTATGTGCAATATGCAAAGACCAGCGCTAACCGCAGTTTACGCGAGTGAGGCAGGTGAGCTTTGTCATGCAGATTGGCGAGGTATTAATCAGTCTCGCTTCGTTCTTACTTACAGAATGATACGCGGTCTAATCGGAGGGTGGATGGATGATGAGCTTTTGATGGAGATCTTTCCCACAAAGTATCATTCTTACTTGGCTGCAAGAAGTATTACATGATGTGACCCTCCGAATCTGCCTCGGTGTGGGTCATAGATATAATTGGACTTGGCCGACCTCACGGCTGGCTAGGTTTCTGTAGAAGTGGGGCTGGAGGCCGTTCACAACCCAGCCGGAAAGCCTGATGACGCAGGCAGTCCAGTCTCCAGCACTGTGAGAATCTTTGACAGGAGATAGTCCTTCATCTTGTGTGCAATCCCGGACCCATAGTCCAATCCGCCAAATTGACAATTTGCAGTCCCTGGTAGCAGATCATTCAAACACGAATCCGATACGTTCGCCCTTCCCAATATGCTCTAATATTTGCATTCGAATACGAACACCGCTTACAATATTCGAATCTCTCGGTCATCAATCGAGAAATTTGAGATAAATGTGAACGGGCAAGGATGAGTCAATCCTCCGTCTTAGGTTGCATAGGGCAATGCTTAGTATTTTCAAAGGCTCGGAACAGCTGTTCGCGCGGCACACTCGAGGCTTATAACAAGATGAAGACAACGTCTTTCGCTACGTATCAGCAAGGGGGCGCAATCGAAATCAAAACCACAACAAATTAATTGTGCCACTTGTGACACGGCTATCGCAAGCAATCGCGGAGCTCATAGCTGGATAAGAAGAATGACGTTCGCCAGCAAAGATTCATCCCCGGAGAGTGGAATGCATGACAAGAACGCAAAGAGGCCATGGCTGCTGGAGCTGCGCTCATCAAAAGCGTTCGTGACTTCTGTTGTTTCCTACTCGGTATTTGCAGTAAGTTCCATCCAGGCGTGGCATCATCCAGGCTGAATTTGTGCAGGACCAATTCGTATTTGCCGTCATCGTTCCTGTCATGCCATTTACGCTTCATGATCGTGTGGGCACTAGTGAGGCTTCTGGTAAAATTCCTTGTCCCAGATCTTGTCGGATTCAGACGGTTGACTCTTTTTAAGTTCAATACTGGGTTGCTATTCTTCTAGCTCTATACGGTGCTGCAACAACCGCTGCCAGCCGTAAGTTCGATCTCGATCTCGACCTCGATATTGGTTCGGTCGGGCATCGTGACCCACTAATAGCTAACGCTCTTAGCGATATGGGGCTGGTATGCCGATCGTCACTCTTCGAGGCGCCTACCGTTTCTTTTTGGTCTAGTCATCATTGCTGCTGCCACGATCATGATTTGGCTTTCGCGGACGATCGTACTTCAACTTCTTGGACGTATCCTACAAGGTCTCGCGGCCGCCATCGTGTGGGTGACAGGATTAGCGATGATTGCAGATAGAGTTGGCGAAGACGAGATCGGACAATACGTCGGCTATTTGGGCAGTGCAATGATGGTTGGAACGTAAGACAAGCCGCAATCTCTTCTGGACTGTCTTCAACTGAACCATATACCGTTTAGTTTGATTGCCCCTCTGCTTGGCGGTGTCGTCTTGGCTAAAGCGGGCTACAACGCTGTGTTCGGAATGACTCTTGGAGTCATCGGAATTGACATCGTCCTACGTCTGCTATTAATTGAGAAGATGACGGCTATGACCTGGCTTGAGAAGCTTGAAGACGAGCTACATCAAGAGAAGCAGCAAGACGACCTTGAACATGATACAAGAGCCCAAGTACTCGAACAAAAGGAGCCTGAAATTCGGATTCAACCAGCGAATGGAGCTGCGGAGCGAAGAATAAAATTACCTGCCCTGCTGAGACTGCTTTCATCTCGCCGCCTATGTGTGGCTTTGTGGGCATCCTTTGCAATAGGCGCAATTTTTGCTGGCCTTCAAACGGTGCTTCCCATTCGCACTCAGGAGACATTTGGTTGGGACTCAGAGGGAGCAGGTCTGATCTTTCTTCCGCTCACGCTACCCTCTTTTCTAGGTCCTTTGGTGGGCTGGATATGCGACAGATTTGGCCCCCGATGGCCAATGACTATCGGCTTCCTGTGCCTTTGTCCATTCTTAACGTTGCTTCGATACGTCGGCTACGACTCATTGGATCAGAAGGTTCTTCTTTGCGCGCTTCTCGCACTAGCAGCGTGCTGCTTCACCGTGACCTTGGACCCCGTCATGGCAGAAGTCGCCTACGTTGTTGCTGTCAAAGCCAGGAAGAACCCTGAAGCGTATCACGGCGCTGGTAACAAAGCCTATGCGCAAGCTTTCGGTCTATTCAATACAGCCTACAGCTTGGGAAACACCCTTGGTCCCATCATCGCCGGGTTGATTAAGGACGCGGCCGGATGGTCGACCATGAGCTGGGTGCTTGGACTGCTCGGATGGCTGACTGCAGTCCCAGTTTTCTTGTGGTCTGGGAAGTCAACTCAGCGGGAAAAGCAGTAGACAGACGTATCATTGACAATACTTTTGAAGTCTTGGTTTGTGTAGCCAAGTATCCAACGTCGCGGATGGTAGATGGAACTCCTTAAGCTACGCTTACCAAGACTCCGGCATTTATAGATGTGGTCGGATCTTCTTTTGTGTCCTTTTCAAATGCTTTGCCGGGAGCTGCCGCTTGCTTAGACTCAGAGATTGTAGCATTGCCCATCTGACTTTAATTATGAGTACGGCTTCACATATCCCATCTACTGGAATATTCCGAAGAAGAAACTGCGCAATGAACAGTGGCAAATGTGAGTCCTCGAGGTGATGTAGAATTTTCAAGCCAGGAATCTTGAGGCAGCAGATGAAAGAGTAGAAATTTGAGACAAACACAGGGGCGCCTTCCCCCCATCACTAGAGCCCGATTACGCATCTTCCAGTGCATTTGCACGTCCCCGTCTTCTCTGAGACAGCACTGGCGCTCACGTCTTTTGTCTATCAGTCTTGTATGATTCTAGGTAGTTGGTCAGAAGACTCCGAAAGCGGTAGGCTTCTCTGCTGGATTCACGGCAACGCAGTTGAGCAGTGTAGCACAGCCGGTCCCGTTGGCTCACGACTGAGACCATTGTGATCATCGCCGTGAAATTATCACCATCCCGCACCATTGCAGGTAAAAGGATCGAAGGGGAGCTCTCAGGGCGCGACATTCACGCATCAAAGTAGCTTCGGCCTTTCCCGTCTGCTCCTCTTCTCTTCTCCTGGCTGTCAAGTACCTGTCCAGAATGAACGCCTGCGAGATGGCTTTTCCAGTTCCTCTATTGTTCCTTTATCATCCCCCATCAAGAATCAGAGTCCTCCAGGCACCCTTGCGTATCGACTTCATCACTGGTAACTCTAGCCAAAAGCAATAGCAAATGCTTCGATGTTGAATACAAGTTCTGAGCTATGCTTCTGACTGGAAGGCAGTGTACTTTTTAGAAAATGGTGAACCAGAGCATTGTCGTCAAGGGCAACATCGGAAAAGTAGGAAACCAAAACCTCGTTTGCATTTGGGATGTGCCGGGTCGATATGAAACGACATGTCTTATGAAAATCAAATACTCACTCTTTCTTTGGCGGGTTTGAACAACCCGCAAAAGATTCTCGAGTCGAGGAAAGCAACCTTTGATTCAGTTGACCTGCAAGAGCATCATGGACAGTGGAGCAAGACTAATAAGACAGTCTTTGTGGGTAGAAGACGGATTAATCTTATGAGGAAGCCTTTGATAGAATGCTACGGGAGTTAGTAAAATGAAAATGAAAAATTGAGTGTGGTGTAGTTCGACAAGACTTTGATGAACAGTCAATGGAATTTCTCCCTCGATAGCTTGCGCCACAAGCCTTTCAATGTAGCCCAGCTTGTCCCTGCGATGCTTGTTCTGAACGGACCTGCGAGCCACTGTCGCAAGACCGGCCATTAGGCCACCAAGGGGTGTACCACCATAGCACTCACGAATGCCAAGCACCGTGGTATCGATGTGGGTGGCTCCCGACTCGAGAGCGCAGCGGGCATTCGCAATGGCAATGGCACAACCTGTATTGTCTGCAAAAATGGATCTTGACATCACAGTCGACGGCTCGGCGGAAGGGTTCGATCTTCCTGTAAATTTCCATTTGGTGGGCAGACCCGACTGTATCGGCGATGCCGACGCGGTTGAGCCCCAGTTTATCAATAGTTGAATAAAACTTGAGGATATTGTCGAAGTCGGAACGGAATGGGTCTTCACTAGGAAAGCGAAGCTCGATGTTCTGCGCCTGAACGAACGAGATCACCTCTTCGGCCTTGCTGGTAGCGCAGGCAATATCCTTGTCATAGATATGCTTCATGAGGTAGGAGGAAGTCCCGATGGCGACGTTGCTGTGGTAGGGCAAAGTGTTAGACACACGATTATCTGGTGGGCAAGGGGAAAAAGGAACCCACACTCCATCAACAGCTCTCTAAACGGCAATTTTCGCATCGTTCATGTGACAGCGGATGTCGATCAGAACAGCACTCAATGTTACCGAAGGGTCTAGAGCCCAATCAAAAGACCTGGCTTGGCCTTCAAACCCAGCTTGCAAATAGCCTCACAATCAAGCCTTGATCCCGTCAAAGCAGCGGGCGAAGTCACTCTGATCTGATCGAGAATGTATCAGCTCACAGGTCTTTCGAATTATGGATGACCGAGTCCCAATTCAATACTCGTATCTTCCACGCCAATCCCATCCAGAGCTTTGGCGATTCAGATTCTCTGCGCCGTGTTGAAGTAAGCAGTCGCGAACTGCTCGCCTTCGCGCAAGGGGCCGTCTATGATCCTGCAATTCAGCAGATTGCCCAAGGATGAAGTCACAGACGCGGTGCTAAGCGCCATTCTGCCGCCTTCTCCATCTTTCTGACAAGCCTCGCCTTTGCGCGATGGATTGTTCGTGACAGAAGGTTTTGACGGAAGCGTAGGAGAGGAGAGCCAGGAAGCTTCAGTAGTAAAGCCACACTTGGAGAGGAAAGAATGGTCAAGGAAGAGATAGAAGAAGAGTCGGAAGCGGCATCAACCCGGGGATCTGAACCAGAAGATGGCCTTCAATTGACAGTAGCTATAAGAAGGGCGAAATCACAGCACCATTGTCAGAGGAACACATGATGTTCGCAGAAGCATTTGACTCGATTGCAGTCAAAGCAAGCAATCTGAGGGGAGGATGTTGTTCTTTTGTGCCTATTCTGGGCGGTATGTGCACGATCTCCTATGAGTCAAATAAGAGAAAGTAAGAGGAATTTCGAAAGAGAGACTCAATCCTCGTGCACATCCAAATACATCCACAGCTCGCTAGGACAAAGCATGATACAGAGTCTACGGCTCTTGCTCAAGCCGTCAATAGCAATAATGCCCCCGACTTGTTTGGCGGTTTCAGTATTTGATCTTGCTGCCTTCCTTACAGACCTTTTTATGAAGGAGCTTGTCCTCAAGTAGAAAGATTGCATAGAAAGGCTTCAGAGTAAAAACGATTGCAATTCAGGATTCCGGCTTGAAGCCACGGTGAGGGACGAGATGGCCCAAGGGCAGAAAGAAAGGCCAGCACCAAACGTGCAAAATGAGATACCAGGCTAGAGCAATTTGAGCGCCGTTGTATAATGGCATTTGGGGTTTATGATACTTAGGAAGAGAGTTAGCAGAACCTGGTTCTCAAGATGTCCAGCTTCTTGGTCTGATGCCACAACATCAAAGTAGAAGTAGCAGTATCTCAATCTTGAGAACGGCGCAGTCGAGGCCTAAGGATTGCTAGTTGGAGTTGACTCCGTTCCCCCTGCTTTGTCTGGCTCTGCCGTCAGACTTGCAAAGGACTCACTGAGCTCGGAGGTAGGCTTGCCGCCTTCGTTGCGATTCCTGCCTTTAGATCCGCGCTTTGCTTTGGCCGCTCCGGGGACTGTCAACGGGGCCTCTCTGACCCATCGAGCCACTGCTGCGGCCCGATCTGTGCAGGTCGGATACTCTTTGCCGTCTCCTTGGGCCCATCGTTTCGGACTGGAGCCATTTTGGGAAGATTGATCACTCTGCTGATCACCCGTCCTTCGTTGACGAGCATCCACGGCAGCCTGGAAACTAGCCTGATCATGTACTCTCTCGTCTGCGAGAGCTTCCATAATAGCCTCCTGTCTGCGGCGCTCCCTGGCTTGCTCCTCTGTTTCAGCTCCTTGCTCGAAACCAGTCTGGCCAGGCAGAGGCGCTGGGGCGCATAGATCTTCCCAAGCTAGCTGAAGACCCAACCAGTTGTCCGCTCTCTGGAGAACCTCAATCCAATCAGCTCTACTTGGCGAGCGCGAGGCGAGAAATATCGGATACCCATCGCAAATTCGGGCAAGCCGTGCGACCATGTTAGCATGACGGAGAAGCTCTTTTGGTGAGGTTTGCATAAGCGCATGGCATAGCAGCAAAGAGTGGAGAGCATCGGTCAATAATGGGTGATATGTTACTGCCTCGGGCTGTTCCGCGTGGGTGGCGGCACGATTGTCCATCTCCCTAGCATGTCGCTGTTGCGCTGCGTCTCTGCTGGTTACGAGCGCGCTGCTGGTGTCCGGGAAAGGAGGTAGACTGGCAGGTGGTGAAGAGGAGAAGAGCGCTGCCACAGTGTGGATCTCGGCTGAGGGGAAAGATGGATACGCGTTGGAGTAAGAGAACCCTCCATTACCATGTGCTGAAGTTCCCACCTGCTTTTGCGTTACAAGCGCATCGACGGGATCATCACCCGCTACTCCAAAGTCTTGAGGCGCTTCGATTCGCCGTTGAGAGGAGCCTTTGGGCTTTGCATGACCGCCGGCAATTGCGTTCACTTTGGTTAAGAATTCGGCAGTAATGCGAGCGGGTAGACCGGGCGTATATTCAAGCAGGGATAGAAAACCTATGTAGTCCCTGAGTGCACGTTTGGCATTAGTCTTGACGGCTTTTCGTGCAGCAAGATTACAAGCTGTAGCTTGGGGCTCCTCTTCACCTAAGCTGTTCGCTTGAGATGGTATCCCGTCAATAGCAAGATGCACGCTCTGGCAAGCAATACTGAGGTATACCCCGGCGCGTTGAAATAGAAGCTGGGCTTCCAGACCAGTGGGCTGATCGGCCTCATGGATATGTGTAGGCCTGCGGCTTGAGCTGCCAGTCTTGCGTTCCGAGGTGCCCAGTGTGTTTGCAAGCTCGAGTTGACCTCTTCCCGTCTTATGCTGTGCGGCGGTGTACCGACTGATGGCCAGGGCTTCGGACAGATCTCGGGCTGCCCCATCATAATCATCCTTGAAGATTCTGGTGACAGCCCTCGTCCTCAATGCGGCAGCCTCGGTTGGCATGTCGTGAAGGATATCGCTCAATACTTGGAGGCTTGTGGACTGAGCAAGCATGCGGGAAGGGATCTTCTCGTGGAAGAAATGGACGTATTTGGCGTCATTGTTGTTGGCGTTCCTCTGCAGAACAAGCTTGGCCACGTCTTCAAGAGATGAAGCGCCCTGCATGGTTGCGACGCTTGCTGCGATCTCATCTAGATGATATGCGTGTGATAGCTTCTGGGTAGCATGCTCCCTCATGCGATGTTTGCGCTCCCTGCTCAGCTTTGCACCCGGTCCACTTCCACCGACCCCTAAGCCTAGTGCGGCAGCACTTCCTCCACCCATCATTCCATTGTTAGCGCCAAGCGCGCCCCCTAGGGCGGAGGATGTGGTGCCATTGGCAGCCCTGACGGTGAGATCTGTGGCTTCCTCAACAAGCCGTCGGACTTTGACAATGTCGAAAAACACGGCAGGATCAATGGGGCGTGGGCGTGGCGTCTCGTAGTTGCTGTAGGCGAGAGACTCGAGAATCTCGGGAGGCAATTGGAGCCAGGGTCCATGGAAGCTAGATATATCTGGTTGATCAGCAGTCTCTATGAGGTGTTCCAAAGAGGTACTTACATCGCCAATGTTTGTTGCGGCAGATGATCAAGGCGGATGTAGATGGCTCTGCTGATCTCGAGCTATTTGGGACAGGGTAGCCATTGATTGATGGTGACTGGTTGCCAGATGAGGTTTGCTGAGTAGATATATCATCAAATGAAATGCTATTAATGCCTGCCTTTTTCTTGGTCATGTTGAGATAAAACTGCAGCTATGTGTAAGACATGAGCAAGTGGGTAAGTAGGAAATCATGCTCCACGTGTTTTAGCGTTGATGCAGCCCCTTTTCCCGGCTCCCGCTTCAGGCCGCTGCCCTGCGATCTAAAGCCTACGACACCCCCATCCTCGATCATCCCGCCTTTACTGGGGATGTCTTATTGCGTACATACTTTTTGCACGTCCAAATTCAAAAACCTCAGCAGGGCATCGCAAGTTTTCAGCAATCAGTCTTGATCATTAGACAGCCAATGACATTCCTTGAAGCCATACGGTTATGTGTGATAGTGAGGGTCGAGATAGCAAAGCATTGTTAAGCGCACAATGGAGCAAGTCTGAATCCTCTGTTCTCATTAGAGGTAGAATAAGTTCCAATGGACACCTGGCTATCCCTGACAACCTGGAGTGGTTCAATCACAAGGCTTCTGCTTTCTTGGACCTCCTTTGGCTCAGACTTGCCTTGTTTGCATCAACGAGCGTGACCGCTACCAGTCTGCAGCACTTGGCCCAGGTTTCGTTGACCTTACAAGGTTAGAAACACACGAAGCCAAGTGCAGAGCCAGTATTATCAGGTCAAGCAGCTCAGCAGTATCTGAGGAGTCATCATAGCCAGGACTGCTACGCGCTGCATCAACGCGATGGGACTATGCTCCAGGATCATATCCGTCAATTGCAGAATTCATACAATTGTTTGATGTCCCTTCGTCTTCCCCGAATTCATTTTTGCCGTCCTGGCTCCGAATTGGATGGCTCGCTTCGGTTGCGCCGCCGCATGTTTGATACCCAACCTCCATGCCAGCAGCCTTAGGATGGTTTTGCCAGCGCCCAAATCTGGGCTGAAACTAGCTTTCTGTCCAAAACCGCATTTGCTCTCGACCGGTAAAAGCAGAGCCCAGGACAAGAGGTCTTCGTCGAGAAACGGATAGCGTACTTCTTTGCCCCAACAGGCCATGGCTCTGTCATCGCGACCAAGATTGCGGCTGCCGAGCCTTTTGAAGTCGAGCTCGAGTTCTTCCAGAAGACCGGAACGGCCCTTTATATTGAAGGCTCTGGCGTGACGGCTGTAGCCGGCGAAGATCTCATCGGCACCAAGGCCTGATAAAAGGACGCGCGACCGGGTCGCATATTCTTCTGCTTTGGTTGAGCCTGGGCTTTGAACAAGACCACAGCCCCTTGCTGCAAAATACAGGGCAGCCGCAATAGAGAAATCCATCTCCGTATTGTGAGGATGAATTAGATTCATGATGTAAGGCCTGTGAGCTTGAAGTTCGTGGTACGGGATGTTGATGGACACGAACCTCCAGGACCGCCCTGGACACACCTTGCTCAACTCTTCAAGAGACGCGCGTCCGGTATCGCGGTCCGGGCAGCGTTCATACGCTGAAGTTGTAGACTTCTGTACATCTGGGGCTCGCTGAGCTGCGGCCTGAACTCTGGGGTTCTCGAATGCAACATTGAGAAGGTCAATTTCTTGCTCCAGGGGCAGAACGTCGTGTGCTATTCGAGCAATCAACGAGCAGTCAAGCCCTCCGGAAAACAGAATGGCTATATGGCGCGAATGCACGTGAGAATCATTTTTCACAGAAAGCGATGATAGCCTGAGATCAAGGGACGCGTGGAGAAATTTGAACAACATGTTGACTGCGTCAGATTCAAGACTTAGCTGGGCTTTAGCGGTGGGACATTCCAGGTTCAAGAACGGAAGTGGCGATATCTAGCATGAGTTATTGCCCAGCGTTGGAAAGAAAGGGATGGAAATTCGCTCACCAAGTGGCACGATAACGGTGACCGGTGATCCGTGGGAAGCCATGGTATTAGTATTGGTTCGAAGAGATGCTCCTCATGTTGGGCGTCTGCTATTGCACGGGAAGATGCCGCCACCTGGCCCAAATCTAGATAGAAGATGCCCTTCGCTTCGACCTCCTCCCAGCCTTTGGCGGTCGACTCGCCACGCATACTCGATATCTCAATTGATTGCAGAGAAGGTCGCCTTACCAATAGAGAACGCCTTCCAAGAGCGTCTCTGGCATAGAAAAGTCTGCGATTGATACTGTCGAAGAAGACAAAAGAGTACGGCCCAGCTATCTTCGCGATGATCGTCAGTACCGCTTGTAGAGAAGACGTTTGATGACGAGATGGCGGGTCAGCATCGCGTGAGCACGCAGTGAGGGCTGAGCACAACTGTCCAAAGATGAGATCGCCATCATGGGTTTCGACGATCTTTTTATCGAATTTCCATGCTTCTCCATTCCACAAGAGAAGGGAGTTTGCAGGGTCTGAGGTATGTCTTATAGGTTGAGGTACTAAAATATTACCGCGCAGAGCAAGCACGCTGGATGTTGCCATCATGTGAAAACAAACATTGGGCTTTGAACCCGACTCGAACTCCACACATCGGGAGACTGTCTCAATGTGGTCTGGGCCTCTTCTGGAGAGCTCTTTCAGAACAGCATCTGAAGGTAAAACAGGACATTCTAAATCGCAAGAGAAGAATATGCCACACATTTTTTTGACCGTGCCTGGTTTCCAAAGCCTGGCTGGTCAATTGGCTTCTGTTGCTTGCGAGGTTACGGTAGTAGTCCTTTCCATCTCACTGTTAGGCATAGGAGATGTCACTTGTACAACTTGGTGGCGTCATTTTGTATGGACCTGATGGAAGGGCTGGGAGAGATTACAAAGATATTGACGGTGTTGACTATCTCAAGAACGTATTTATAGACGGTCATGAGTGAGGTAGGAATAAGAAGGCTGGCTTGGCAGGGCCTTCGGAGCTAGTATTGCCCCCCACCACCCGCCAAGGGAGACGATCTTCTTTCAACATGGGCCTTCGTTCAAGAAAGTTCCTCACTCCTCTCCTTAAACTTAAAAGCTCATCTGCTCGGGCTTTTCTTTGCATAAGCTAGCTCTAGGTTTCCTCTCCGCCATCACCCTGATGGAGTTACAAGAGAGCGCAGGGGCAAGACGCTCCTGAGGTCCAACCAATGCCGCTACATATCGATCATGTCCCTATTCCAGCAGAGTCCGAATTCCCTTGCCCAGGAAGCTCGCGGTGGATCTGACGGACAAGATGAGGAAATCGGATCCCCCGCACTCGCGGGGTCGCACAATGATGAACAGCACGGGAATGTGCCAGCGAGGATTGATCCAATGACGAGAAGTATAGCGCAAGAACATGATGAGCAGAGTGCCTCGAAAGGACACATGGAAACTTTTGATTCGGACTCGAAGGGCCTGGGTGGATCAGGCGCGACCCAAGGTCAGCGCACCCGCGGGATAAATCTGGAGAATCACGATGAAGTGTACTTGGATCCCACCCCGACCACACCACGCCTTTCAGCATCTCCGTCCCGCCATACTCACGAGAGGGCAGCCAATCAGCCTGAAAATGAGCCTGCTTCAGAGATCCAGGATATCATGGAGCAATTCCGCGAAGACGAGCATGAGTTGCAGGCTGAAGACACACATTCCGAGACGGAAGGTGAGATCAACTTGCAGGTCCCGATCAAGCATCCACCGCGACGATCCAGCCTTGAGCCATCAGGGGACGTGCGACCTCTTAAGCAAGAGCGAGACATCATCGACTACCAAGCACATGATAATAAGAAGTCAAGCCACGACGAGGTTGTGGCTCCTTCGCTGGAGGGGAAAAATACTGCTGAGGCTCCCCGCCGAACCTCAAGCATGCCTCAGACCAAGAGACTGAGCATTGTCGACACCAGCTCGCAGACATCGCCACACTCAGCAATCTCGTTACCGACAGAGCCTCCTCTGGTCCCAGATCCAGAGCCGGACCTGCCTTTTGACTTCCATCGCTTCCTCGAACAGCTGCGTCATCGTACAGCCGATCCGGTCGCAAAATATTTACGTTCCTTCCTGACCGAATTTGGCAAGAAGCAGTGGATGGCACATGAGCAAGAAAAATTTGTTGCTGACTTTCTAGCCTTCATCGCGAACAAAATGGCTCAATGTGAAGTATGGCGAGGGATTTCGGATGCAGAATTTGACAATGCAAAGGAAGGGATGGAGAAGCTAGTAATGAACAGATTATACTCCCAGACATTCTCCCCTGCTATCCCCCCTCCAATCCCCACGGTCAATGCGAAAGGCAAGAAGAAGTCAATGGAGCGGCTGCTTGGAACAGGACGGAGGGGTCAGCACCAGGAGGACATCGAACGGGACGATATCTTGAACCAAAAGGTTCGAATATATGGCTGGGTTGAAGAGGAACATCTCGACATTAGTTCTGTCGGCACGAATGGGAAACGTCTGTTGGATTTAGCCCAGCAAGGCGGGTTCATCCTGACAATACCCATCTGCTTTGGCTGACAGGTTACAGAATTACTCAAAATCAAATCTTACAGAGCTCCCCGAGACAAAGTTATATGCGTCTTGAATTGCTGTAAGGTCATCTTTGGTAATTATTCACCACCCGATGATAACTTTGGCGTCTACTCAACCCTTGTCCAGGCTTACTTCGCAATTCGAAGTCTTCAGATACGTCAGCCGACGCCTTTGTCCCTCTCCTCATCTATGTTGTCTTACATGCCAACCCTGAGCACCTTGTCTCGAATGTGCAGTACATCGTTCGCTTTCGTAACCCGGACAAGCTAGGAGGAGAAGCTGGCTACTACCTTTCTTCGTTGGTGCGGGCACAACAGACCCTCTAAGTTTCTCACTGACTTATCCTAGATGGGAGCCATACAATTCGTGGAGAATCTTGACAGGACTTCGCTCACGATTTCGGATGATGACTTCGAAAGGAAAGTCGAGGCGGCTGTATCTACCATAACGGAGGGACATCGTGAAGCTCAGTCGTCCCCTCAGCGACCCGCCCGACAGCCTAGTCAGGTACAAATATCTGAAAAGTCAGGCATTAGCCAGCCTGAAGTGGTTCCACGGAATTCGGTAGAGGCAGAATACAGCTCGCCAAGTAGATCAACGTCAACGCGAACCAGACCAAGCACCCTATCTCCAGCTGATGGCTCGGAAGAGAACACCGCTGTCAACGGGCTTCTCCGGACCATACAACGTCCATTGACTAGCTTGGGACGAATGTTTGCCGAAGAAATCGAAGGATCCCCAAATCCCATTCCCCCCCAACAGCCACCGCGCAGATTGTCTCCAGCACTATTCCAGCCCCCCCGTCATAGCGAGGAAGCCGAGAGACCAGACGTCTTACCAACTTCTCGTCCCAAGCAGCACAACCAGCAAAAGAACAAGCCTCATGCCGAGGACGCAGCTGCTCGACAGGCTAGCGCTGAGGCCGCAGAGGCGGAGCGTATCCAACGAGCCGAACACCAGAATGTTGTCGAGTAGGTCGCCACCTGGCAATCAGCGTGTAATCTGCTGACATTGCTACTGCAAAGAACTCTGGCAGGAATGTTTCCAAATTTAGACAAGGATGTCATTGACGATGTTGTTCGAATGAAGCAGGGCAGGTAAGTTTTGCGAATTCTTACCGTGGGAATAACCGCTGATTTGCTGAACAGGGTTGGTCTAGCTGTTGACGCCTGCCTTGCCCTGAATACCTGAGGTAATGACGGCGGCTTCTGGAATGTTACTCTTTTTGCGGCTCGGCTGACCATGGTAAACGACGGCAAAAATCAACGCCAGAGCCATTCTCATCCATGAACACAAACATGGAGAAAAATCAGCGAAGACCTGCTGCGCGATCGGTTGTGGATTCAAGCGTTGTGGAACATGTCCTTCCTCAGATACCCGCTGATGACAGAAAAGAAGGTTTTCAACCACGTCCGCCTCGATTATGAAGCTGGTCAGACCTGGTCGCGGCTTCCTTCGACTGAGTTCTACGAGGGCTAGACTTCGTTCACCTTGGGAATTAAGCTACGCTCAGATCCAGTAAGCCTGCAGGCTCACTTTTCGACGTCGCTACATCTTTAGGTCAGCTTCGATACATGGTGCTTCTCTACACTACTGCATGATACCTGATGAGACCGTCAATCTGCTATTGCGAGCATGTTTACAAAACGGTGAAGGCATCAATATGAGCACCTAAAGCCGATATCGTTCTAGAAGTGCAGCTCAACTAAACCCCCAGACCGTACGCTCGGAGGTGGACAGCTAGAAGGAGTGACACAAAGGCGAGTTCGACGACGGCTTTCAAAAGGGTCTTTGTGCCGCTGCGGCCCTGCAATCGCCCCCGTTGGATACCTCCATTTTTTCTGACATTCGGTGAGCCCCTCCTGAAGTTGGCGTTGAGCTCCTTGTCAGCTCAAATTGGTTGGAGAGAACGCTGAGGTTGTCCGGGTATTTGAGAGCAGGATGAGTGAAGGCTGACTTCATGGCTTTAGAAGCCTGCCCTGCTGCAGTCGTCGTACATGTTCAGCCAAGACACAACGATCTGGGCTTGGAAACGACATCAAAGTCTTCGGCAACCTGGTCTGGCCAGCTTTGGTCTTCGGTCAAATCATCAGCGTTTATGGGCAGTCCGACCACATCGAGAGAACCTTACTCAGCAATGATACCTGAAAACTCACACGGCAGGGCTACAAGATTGATAGCAGGCTTCTATGTCGTCCCCGAGTCTATACCGCCAGTCTCAAGGACTAGAGCAACATACCATGCCGACGAGAACGACGGTCAGAGGGTGACGGTTCCTGCTGATGGTTCGACCGTGGAAGTACCAGCAGTGGCAGAGCAGAGTCAGCTCCTTGGTCGTGCGCGCAATCACGGGGCGTCCGAAGGGCAGAAGCCGGGTGGAGCAGTCCTCAGAGATGTAGACCAAACCCCGCTCAACATGCACGATCACCTTCAAAAACTTTGCAATCGGAACGTGGATTCTGCAGTGGGCCATGCATCTCGATGGTTCAACGCTCGCTCAGCTTGCTGCAAAGGCTACTGCCAGGACAACGCGACCCTTTCCAAAAAATGTGAAAACGCCAAGTTCCATGAAAGCAACGAATGCAAATTCTGTTTGCCTCAGCGTAACGATACTTTCGTCCTCGAACACTGCACAATCACAGCTGGCAGGCTCAACCTCAGCCTACTGGCGGCCTTTACCGCTCTCTTACTGATGATCCTGGTGATACTGGTCCTGCTAAGGCGGCGCATACTCCGATATTGTCAGGGACGCATGCGAGATATCAAGAAGCAGCGAAAGAGACGCCGTGGGTCACGGGGGCCTCGAAAACTTGGCCGACGTGCGAAGAAAGCGACTGGAAGTGCTGAGCTCTCTCATCAGGGGCAGGCATCGCTGCGTCAGCGGAACGCAAGTCTTCCCCAGGACGAAGAGAAAGTGCGAAAAGTAGCGGCAGCTCCTGAAAACGTTTGATATGTCCTTGGGATTTACTGACATTCCCCACGTCTCGAATCGTGGTATAGGTGGAGTGGAAGCGTGTGTTTCTAAACGGGTGTTCCTCACAGCGTGGGTGAGTGAGCATTCAAGATGTTAAAATGCTTCACGTGCTTCATGCATTGGGTACAATAGTTATGATGGGGTTGTTTTCCGTATTTTGTGAGGAATCGCTTTTCGGACGGCCGGGAGAGCAGTAGAGTACATATCGTCCTTGTATGGAGCGAAGACTAGTTCACTACAGGAGAGTACAGAATGGGAAAAGAACCTTCAAATTGCGTCATCGTTTGGTTCTTAAAGACCAATTGACTTTCTGCTCTCATCAAACACATCGTCGCTACTCCCCAATCTCTGCTCATCTCCAGCCTTAGTCCCCATCTTCTCATCCTCCTCGACATGGCCACGTATGTACGTCCACCGATGCCCCTCCCTTAATCCCCTCTTCCTTCCCCGCGTCCCATCACCACCCCCCCCATAACAACTTCCCCACCTAACCTCCTCCCCCACAGAAACATCACCTGGCACGCCTCCGCCCTCACCCACCCCGAACGCGCCCACCTCCGGCACCAAAAGGGCCTCACCCTCTGGTTCACGGGCCTGTCGGCCTCGGGCAAATCCACCATCGCCATCGCGCTCGAGCAGCACCTGCTCCACCTGGGCCTGGCGGCGTACAGACTCGATGGCGATAATGTGCGGTTTGGGCTGAACAAGGATCTGGGGTTTAGCGAGAGGGATCGGGGGGAGAATATTCGGAGGATCGCTGAGGTACGTTACTTGGGGGAGCGACGGGGGCGGGGGGCATGTGTTCGTCAAAGCACACGTCGATGCACATGAAGGAAGATGGCTGGGAGAACGGGGTCTCTCTCTCTATCGAACGAGCGCATTCCAATCCATCGCAACAGAGAAGGAGAGAAAAGAAGAAAAGCTAATGTGGTGGGAGGCGGAATCCAGGTCGCTCTCCTCTTCGCTGATTCCTGCCAAATCGCCCTAACCTCCTTCATCTCCCCCTACCGCGCCGACCGCGCCACCGCGCGCGCGCTGCACGAAGCACGGGATCTCCCCTTTGTGGAGGTCTACGTGCAGGTTTCCGTGGCAGAGGCCGAGAAGCGGGATCCCAAGGGCCTGTATGCGAAGGCGCGGCGGGGGGAGATCAAGGAGTTCACGGGCGTGAGCGCGCCGTATGAGGAGCCTGGCGCTGAGGCGGAGATTGTGATTCGGAGTGCGGAAACGGGGGTGGAGGAGGCGGTGGCGCAGATTGTGAGGTATCTGGAGGGAAAGGGGTTGGTGGGTGGAGCAGAGGGGAAGAGTGAGATGGTATCAAAGGGGATATATTTCAATTGAACGGCAGTTTTAAACCTTGAGCGGACAGGTGCGGGTTGAATGTGAGATCACGGATTCAGAGTCTACCACCATACCGATACTACTGTACCTCGAACTCATAACACACGTACGCCGAGTAATCCCCACCATCACCCATGTGACCGGCGGCTTGCATGTCTGCAGACATGGCCGAGTCGTCCTTGGTCACCCGACCCTTCTTATCTCGCCCGAATGCATTCCCGCCCAGGTATGAGTATGAAACATCCAATGAAGCCTTTGCTTTCTTGACGAGTTTGGGACTGGTCTGTACATTGTTAGCCGCCACAGCGCCAAATGCGAGGGGGAACCCTGCACGTACCGTGATCAAGCCACACACATATGAGGGGGGTAGCCCGTATCGAAGCACGCTCTCCACGAACACCCGCAACGCCAACACGTGGATCCATGCCATCACGGCTTCTCCCCACGCTGTCCGACCCAGTCGCAGTGCCTCGCCCCAGACCTTCCTTTCATCCTTGCCGACCTTGTCCATCTCCTTTTGCTCCTCCTCTCTTCCGCCCTCCTTGAATCTGAAGTCCCGCGGGGTCCACCGGTGCTCCCTGGCCTTGTGGATGAATTCTTGGCTGTGCCTCTTGAACGTCGTGACCGCGTAGAGGGTGAACTCGTCATCCGAGGCTGCTTCCTGAGCGGAACGAGGGACGACGAAGGGTGATATGGTTTCATATGTCTTGATGAAGTCTTTGATGAGCTGTTTGGGTACGACGACCAGGTGGGTCTCGAGGTATTCGGAGTCTTGGATCATGAGCTCAGGGTCGACGACAGTTGTGAGAGATTTGTTGGAGAGATTGCCCCTGGACGCCCATTCTTAGCAAAAATAGACGGCTCTTCAAGTTGAGTATGTCCACATACGTCTGCCTTCTTTGTAGTTGGGTCAGGGATGTCTTCAGCTGATTGTACTGGTTGTATTTGTTCCGGACATCGTTGTCTATACTGGTGATCTCCTAGGACGGGGATGATAGCTTAGCAAGTAGGAGCAGTCCCATCGCAGAGCTGGATGGTACCTTTTGTAGTGTATTGATGAGGTCACCCAATGGTCTATCTGCCCGGTATCTGACCTTGTTCCAATGGAAAGACTTGAGATAGGCGTCCGGGGGTTCTGAGAAGGACAATCAGACACAGCTACCAGTATTGGCGCCTACCGCTTCCACGAACTATCATTCACCGTCTTCTGCTGCGATACCTTGGCTGGATCCCCCTCGAGGATCGTCTTCAACGAATCCCCCACTTTGCCCACGACACCCTCACACCCAGCCTCGAGCTTGGCCAGATCATCGGCTTGACCGATGATTGCGTCCAGAGATCCAATCTTGAAATCTGGTATCTTGAATGGGAAGACTGCACCATATTCAGTGGTGACTGCAGATCGCAATGCTGTCAAAGCTTCATCGTGATCGTTGGCGGGTGAGATGGATGTTGGTAAGGAAACGAGCAGGTATCTTGGGCTTTTCGACATTGCTGCTCCAGAGGATATGTTCCAGAGGAGCAATTGGAATGGTTCGAGTTGAAAAAGACCAATGGGAGAGGATGCGGGAAAGATGATGGTGGCCAATGGTGGTGCAGTGCCTGCCAAAAAAGGTACTTTGATCTGCAGCTGTTTAGCTCATCGATTGATCCTCGGATGCTTCTTGGCAAGGCTGCACGTAGGACGGTACTATTCCCGATAGGCTGGTCTTCTTACCACTGCCGCGTATCAAAATTGTCTAAATTTGTCTGAATTTGTATGCTTTCCAGTGTTCGTCTATCTTCGGTGGAATACATAGAGGTCGAAATCTAAAAGTCTTACTTTTGCTCATGCCCCGTTCCCACACACGTCTTGCTGCCCGTGATTTCACAGTCTGAAAGCGCTCACAGCAAGCCTCACCTCAAGCTGGTCGTATATCTTAGGTCGGTCAGAATGGTAGGTATGGCCTCAGAGCCGGGAACCCAAACTATCTGCTCATCATTCAAGCTGGTTCATCAGCTGTCGGAGAGGTTATGCTCTCACGTCCCTCAATCGCTCTCGAGGAAAACATTCTGTGTGATCATTGCTCATGTTGGCATCAAAGGTGATTCTCTCCCATTTGTCGCGAGCGGGGATGTCTCTGTAAATTCTGGACGATAATGTAGCTCACAGTCTTTGGGATCGGTGGATCTCAAGAAGTGCTCCATTGGATCAATGGACAAGTCGAGGGATCGACTATCAAGTGTGATTAGCAACAGACATGCGCGGACTTTGGACGAGCTCACCTTTGCATATTTGGGTTCAACATATAGAGCCTCGGCTTCGACGAGCAGCTGGCCCGGCTTCTCATCATCTCCCAGCAGCTCTATCCTGCCTTTGACCCAGCATTTCCTTCCCTCTGCTTTGACGGTCTCGGCTGTCAACAGCAGATAAGAGTTGGCGGGTGAAGGGTTCCGGAAATTGACATTGAGGTTGGCAGTAAAGCCGATCTTGCTGGGCAGCGAATTGAAAGCACAGCGTGCCAGACCCTCGTCAAGCATGATTGACAACAGGCCTCCGTGGATCATGCCCACGTGGCCACACATGTCTCCCCCCACGTGGGCCAGCGACACAAGCTTCTGCTCGTCACAGAACACAATTGGCGGCACGTCGAATCTTCCCGGCCCCATCAGAGTACCTGCAGTCAGGCTGTGCTTTCTCGATAGTTCGGGGTATTTGAGGTGCGGTCTTGACTCGGTCCATTCGGGTTTCCCGCGCAAGTTGAGGGAAATGGGATGGTTTTTGATGTGGTCGTCGATCTCTGCTGTGCTCTCGTCTGGGGCTCTAAACAGCCTGAGTGTCTCCGAGTCCGAAGGTGAAGACAAGAGAGCCATTATGGATGCTATCGCAGGGGCTGTTGCGATCAGGAAGCCGGCAGAGGTGAAGAAGATGGAAAAGGCTCCAATCCTGAGGATTCGGCGAAAGCGAGCACGGCGAAGAGGTGGGGAGGGGGAGGCTGGCTCAACAATTAGTCTTCGGTTGCCACGACTGCTCTCGCTCAAGTCAATGCGAAGCACTTACAGAGATTCGAGCTGTGACGGCCATGGCGGCAGACGAGGCTCTTAAGATTGACATTCTGGCGAGCGATTCCGGGTCGTGCTATGGGTGAAACGCATGCGTTGGAAGAGAGCGGATGTGATATTCTTTTGACTGCGCACAGAGCGCGGACATGAGAATATTTGGCAGACATGACAAAAAGTCAAGCATGTGTGGTCAACCTAAGACATCAAATTCCAAATCAATCCTACCAGCCTTCGGCTTCGAAATCCACGAGTCAGCGGGGTCAGCGGTGTCAGCGGGATGCCGGGGAGCCCAAATCAGAGCCCAAAGCGCAATTCCAGATGCCCTCGACATAGCGTCATCTGCAAATGCATCGAATCGAATCGGCTCTATTTGGTGCCAAGAGCATGCCCGGGAAAGGCGGAGAGGGGAAAGGGGCAGGCCGAAAGACCGATACCAGATCTGTCACCAAAGATCCGAGAATAACGTTCACCTCTTCTTATGCATCGTGCATTGTACATTGTACCTGAGACTTTGCAAAAGATGCAATTGTACAGGCAAGCACAACCCCCTATCAACCACATGCGCCTTCATCATTGCTTTTCCGTTCAACTTCATACTCAGGTAGCACACTTCTCCGCCGTTTCGCCCATCAGTAGTATACTTCTTCCAGGACGTCTCTGGTGCTAGTCTCTGTCCATCGACGGCAGAACATCCTCGGCCGTGTGCATAACCTGCATGACGAATCCGTTTCGAATCCGTCCAAAACCCCCTTGACGAATGCGCCCAAACCGGTCATATTCTTACACCGACGATTGATGACCTTGCGCCAAATCAATTCACATCGCATGAACCACCCTCTATCCCTTTCCGCCTCCCTTGCACACAATCATCATGCCGTCGTCGCGGCGCATCAAGACTATATTCACCATCCTTGCCATCGTTGTCTGCCTATACCTATTCACACCGGTAGGTCTCAAGATCAGAACCACTATCTGAAAAACTTGCTGAGTACCATATGTCTACAGAGAGATACCGTGACCCAAGATTTCTATTCCCGTACGGTAGCCGCCCTTGACGCAAAGCAGGCTTCTGACGCAGAGGCAGCGAACAAGCTCCGCACCATCAAAGAATCCGTCGCCAATACCAAGGCCAATCAAAGACCGATAGGTGACAGCGGTAGCAGCGGTAGCGGCAAGAGCGCCACCGACCATGATGACGCTGTCGCTGGCTCGCAGAAACCTCTCACCCCGCCAAAGAAAGGCAAGGACAAGGAGGACAATGCACATGTCGACATCGAGGTCCTTGAGTCCGATGCTTCTTCCTCTTTACCGAAAGGATCCCACAGGGACGATAAAGAGGAGACGGAGGAGGAGGTGATTGAAGAGTACACGAGCAGCAGAAGCGCGATCGATAGGAAAGCCGGAAAGGTGAAAGCGAGTAAAGATGCATTCGAGATGGAAGACGAGGACAAGGCAGACGCGGACCAGGCAGAAGAACCGGATGGCGAGAAGAGCGTCGCCGGTCGAAAATTGATGCAGAAAGGTGGCGAGTCCAGGGACGTACAGTCGGGCAGGCAGCCTTCCCAGGGCAAGAAAGTGATCGATGAGAACGCCAAAGTGGAGGAGCCGGCGCCGCGGAAGTCGAAAAAAGAGCTCGAGCTGGAGGCCGAGATGAATGCCATCTTGAAGAGAGGTCCGAGTGAGTACACATACCCTCTTGCCGGAGTAAATTACACGGTGCTCAGTGAAGACAGATGTCGCCTTTTCATCGCGAGGCTAACATGATCTCTGCAGTCATCATCTTCTCCAAATCCACGTGCCCGTACTCTGCAAAGGCCAAACGGATCCTCCTGGATAAGTACAACATCGTTCCCAAACCCCATGTCGTCGAGCTGGACCACCACCGCTTGGGACCCGGCTTGCAGAGCGCCCTTGAGAAGAGCACGGGCCGCAGAACGGTGCCCAATATCCTGATCAATGGGAAGAGCGTTGGTGGAGGGGATGACATCGAGTCGGCCGAAATTGCGGGCACGCTGGTCGAGAAGATCAAGAATATGGGGGGAAAGAGGATAATGGAAGTCACGCAACGACGGACTGGAGATTAGTCAATCCCTCGGCATCTGGGATACTATTGGAGTGCTATCACACTGGGATGACGATGGGAGGTGTTTTGGACGCTTTTCCGAGGGGCTGGTTGTCATGTCGACCTGTACAGTGCGCGGAGATCAAGGCCTGGACCCTGGCAATGGGCCATGCGATAAAGGAACGTGAGAGCGATTGGATGGGCATAGACTTTGGGGACCGAGAGGCACGTGCGTGTCTATTGAGCAGGTCTTGGATTTTAATCATTACAGAGATACCCTCTTCATTGGGCGCCTTCGTGGGTCAGGAGAACGGCCAAAGATTATAACATGAAATGCTTCCCAAAAAGTCTATGTACGCGGCTGTCTGTCCCTTGCAAGTGTGTCACATAGTACCCGCATTCACCTTCGCGAACCTGGGCCCAGATCGGCTGGTAAGAATAGTCCCGCCGTCTGTACTACTGCTGTTCGAGAGCGAATCTGACGTTGAAGATGCTAGGGGCGCGATCAGGTCACCTCCGCTATACAGTCCTTGCGGCACTTCCTTCCCAGGCTTCACGATCGTCACCACCATTTCCTTATTCGCCCCGGCCCAAGTCTGCCCTCCAACCAGTCCGTCATGATCCGTCCCGACCTTGCATGCGTTGATGAGGATGTCTATCCTTTGGCCGATGCACGGCCACGTGGTATCGTCCTGGGCCGTTGAGGGAATACTGACCGTGATGTTACATTTCTGAGCCAGAAGCTCCTTGGGCAGATTGTAGGGATCGTCGAGGTCGCCGCCGGTGTGGAAGGTGCCTGGCAGGTGCTCCCCAGGCAGGGAACCGAGGGCCACACGGCAATCCTGGGTGTGGGCGAGGCTGCCGCCGAAGAAGCCCCCTTTGAAGCAGATGACGTCGTCCGCATGTGGCCAAACGTCTAACGAGCGAGTGACCTGTACATTGTTTTGCGCTGTTTGGCCGCTGGGACATTGGAGCGAAAGTGGGGTGTTTGCGTTGTTGGAGGAGGCTGGGACATAAAGCGAGTTGACGGTCCTGGTGAGGGCAAGTAAGCCAATGGCGAGAATGGATTCGATGAGAAGCATGATCCTCGGAACGAAGCAGGTGGAGTATCCTAGCCACGAAGCAGGGCCTTGGTGGAGATTGGGTCGGTGTCGCTACTTTATCACTGCTTTGTGAAAGCTGGAACGTATACACTTCGGACGTTTATCACAAGAAGAATGCGTAGCAGGCCAATGTCGAAGTGCGCTCCCTTATGAATGCACGTCTGTCACTTTGAACACGCGCATGAGCGCACGGCGCATCGTTCGTTGTGGCGGTCGGCTATTGTTAGCAGGCGTTGAGCTGTATTGTGGCCCCTCGCATATCACCATCTCAGACACACCACATGATACGTGCTGTGCGCTTGATTTGATTCGACAGGCAGGTGGTCCGTGAAGCAGTATGGAACATTGCGTAGATATTATCCATGCGGATGGATCCGGGGAAAAAGGAGCCATGTCCGTGCAATATATCAGCGAGTATGTCTGACTTCGTGCCAATGTGGTCGTAGTGTCTAATGTAGGTAGAGGACCCTTTTTTTAGTAAATGAGAAAAGTTGCTCAGGGTCTTTCCTCACAAACGCTTAAATACCAACCCTGTCAATTTTGTCGCCTATCTGGACGTCAACATAATTGAATCTCGCCCTTAACGAGCGTGAAGTTAGACTTGGGCCCAGCGTCGTCCTTGATTCGACCATGAAGGAGGCTCCATTGCGGAAGTAGTAGCCTGCCAATGAGGTCTGAGGCCCCGATAGAGTCAAACAAAGGTGATAGATTATCCGGCTTGGTACATGACAACTGGGCTTCAAGACTGGGAGCACGGCGCCACTTGGATACAATCTTCGCATTCAGATTACAAGCGAAAGCGGACCTCTCGCGAAATCCAACTTCCTGAGTCTTTGCATAGCATTCGAGCACACGAAGCCGTGACGGGAGTATCTTCGAAGCTTTGCCAAACAAGCCAATCTGCAGGGCAAACCCGCCCATATGTGTACACCAAGCAACGTCTTCCCATCATCGAGCTTTGACTTGCATCAAATGAAGAATTATCGAATTCAAGCGACTGAGCAGAAGCCAGATGAGTCGCGTGACCAAGATGTTCTCCTTCATGACCGATGTCAGTTGGGCCAAACACCGCCTTGAACGCTTGATGACTTGTATCCCATGAATGTTGCAACTCACAAAAGAAGAAGAAACATAATTCAATAGGCCGTTCGGCTCATATCGAGAATGGAGTAGGTAGGAGGAAGATTGAGCAAGCAGACGAGGAAGCAGGCCTCCGCTTTCACATCATACTATTTTCGAGGTTATGCGAAATGCAGAGGAAATAAGAAGAAGGGCATAGTCAGGATGATCAGAATTAAAGGGTCTCGCGAGCTTGCATATGGTCTACCTGAAGAACCTTCCTTCACGGTATTGAGGTGTTTTGCTTAAGGTTGCCATCAAAGTGATACGTGAACTACATGGATAATAGGGTTGCATGTACTCACGGAGCACCTCATTCTAGTATTTGCACTAGATGCTACGCAAGTGAGAATTGTATGTTGAGCCGCGAGAGGTGTACGTTGTTACGATCTCAATATTTTGATATTCATCTGCGAGGCCGCTAGTGCAAACAAGGCTAGCGCATAGCCCACTTCGCTTATGGTAGTTTCCCACTGACACGGCGAACTGGCGAAGTTCAAAGTCCAGTTGGTATGTTTTGATTGCGGCATTGAACCAGTCGTCAAGATGCGGTACATACATTCGCAAGAGACGCTGGACATTCCGGAGGAAGGTACGGCAATGCCCAGCAACAAAGTCGCCGTTGCATGACGACTGACGGTCGAACAGTGGAGGTCCATATCAAGTCACGACTCATTACAGTAAAGGGGCCTCGAGGTACTACCTACACCAGAACTTGCTATGACCAACCTCAGACTAAGATGCGATCAGGCGAGTTGGTCAAGGACTTATCGCATCTGTCCGTCTGCTTCTCACAACCAAACAAAAACACCGTCAGCATAGAATTACACCATGGTTCTCGAAAGAATGTCGCTACCCTTCGCACCGTGAAGACCATCATCAACAATCTCATCATTGGCGTCACCAAAGGCTTCAAATACAAGATGCGATATGTCTACGCACATTTCCCCATCAATGTCAACATCGAGAAAAATTCAGAGACCGACCTGTTTGATGTCGAGATACGGTGCGTGGAGAACGCAAGTACAGATCACGGGATTGTGAGTGAGAAGCTGATGAGGTGTTGGAACAGGAACTTTATTGGAGAGAAGATTGTACGCAGAGTGACAATGTTGCCTGGGGTGACAATCGAGACCTCGAAGAACGTGAAGGATGAGGTGCAGCTGACGGGCAATTCGCTTGAGAACGTATCCCAAAGCGCGGCAGATATTCAACAAATATGTCGGGTCCGCAATAAGGATATTCGAAAGGTTCGTTGACTGTCTCGGTTTGGGCTCGAGCGGATGCTAATTCGTGTGTCCCCAGTTCTTGGATGGATTGTACGTATCCGAACGGGGAAACATTGAGGAGCTTGCCTGATGCATACAATCTTGAGCAATCGAAGAACATTCCCACAACTTGGCGACCAAATCTTCGGATCGTCTCGTGCCTTCTGTGCCATGCGCTCTCTAGCAAGGCTATTCTGTGACCGGTGAGTACCCGTCATTCCCCGAGGCGCAGAATCGATGCCTACCTCGGTCCTACGAGGCCGGTAGTCTCTCCAATAGCAAAAGCGTCCTATGGTCCCTGAACCCATGCAACCAATATAAGCGCGAGGCAATTCAGGGTCTGAGTCTTACTTTGACAAGCGGCAGTCACGAGCCACAACCGATGGCATACATGACTTTCTCCATATCGCGCGGCTGACAGCCTATTGTGCAAAGTACCAAGTCGCGTTTTGCGTTTCCATCACCGATCGTTGACCTGATCGCGTGCTGTAGGGAAAGGAGGGATACTGCAACGACTAGAGCATCCGCTTAGAACCACCCCTGATCGATAGTAGGCTTATGATTACTATTCTTACTACTCCTTCCTTCATGCGCCCTTGAATCCTGTCATATCGTTTGTAACATATGAACGGGAGGCAGGTGGTCAGACAGAGCCATCATCACCATTATCAGGACTAGCTAGACTGAAATCCTAGTATTTAGTCCTAACGGCCAACGGGAAAAGCCTGGAAGCAAATCAGAAGCCGGAGAAAATCCCTGCCGAGATCCTTGGTTCCCCGCCCTCGCCGCCCTCCCAGCCCTCCCAAAATCCCATGTTGCCTCGGAAGGGTTTAGTCAGCCACACGATGGAAGCATTCGGACTGTCATCCCTCTCTGCTAATCAGCACCAAACACCATTCGAACCCTATTTCATACGACAATCTCATCTGCTAGTCGTCGCCGATTGCTTTTGCTAGTTTGGGGTCATTATCTAGGCACCTGCTACGCCTGACCCACATGGAAGATGATACGTCGGCAAGCGTCACACTTTACGCTTTCATGGGGGCGCACTCTAAGGACTAACGGGCTGGCCCTTTGTCCTCCTCGTGGACCTCCCACCAACTCCACCAACTTATGGTATATCATCCCCACACCGCGCCACCTTTAAATGCGGCCTTCGTCCACCTCATCTTTACTCGATTCAAATCCCTCCTCACCCACAACTTCCTCGAATAATTCACACGAACTTCGACCTTTGATTGGCCAATCTATGGCCGACAGTAAAGTGCTCGACGACCTAGATATCACAACCAACTCGCCTAAAGACCTATCTCACCGCCGCCATGCCATCCTCGACGATCCAGAGCTGGATGGTCTTTCACTGTACGAGAAGAAGGCGCTACTCGTGAATCGCGAACTCGACTCTCATGGCATGGGCAAGTACCAATGGTACATCTTCTTCCTTTGTGGCTTCGGCTACCTTCTCGACCTGCTGTATGCGCAGGCATTTGGGCTCGTGGAGCCCGCAATGCAACAGGAATTTGGCTTCGGAGGTTGGTCTTCCTGTCTGGCCTGTTCCCCATACCTCCACAGGCTGACTCGAGCCTTGCTAGATTCCGAGTCTGGAAACATCTTTAGCTCCTTCAATTCTGGTCTTTGCGCAGGCGCATTCGTGTGGGGGGTTCTCGTCGATATCATCGGTAATGTCATTCATAATCATCCGCTCCGTGCACGTCTCTCCTCAGCGTGCTAATGCATCCTACGCGCAGGTCGACAATACGCCTTCAACCTCACCGTATTGATTGCCTCCATCTTTGGCCTGGCCTTGGCTGGTCCATCAACCTACGATGGCGTCCTCGTACTCGCGGCATTTGTCGGCTTCGGCGTTGGAGGTAACATTCCAATTGACACAACAATCTGCCTCGAGTTCCTACCGCAAAATCGCCGTTTCCTTCTGGCCGTACTCTCAGTCTTTCAACCGATTGGTGTTGTGCTGTGCTCCGGCATTGCATACGGCTTGATCCCGAAGTACTCTTGTGGCGACGGCGCAGATGGGAAGCCATTACCTGCCTGTAGCGCCGTGGTTGCAGGGGCGCCTTGCTGTACCAAGAGTAGCAATATGGGCTGGAGATACACCTTGATTGTGCTAGGCGCAATTTGCCTCGTCGTCTTTTGCTTACGCTTCTTGGTCTTTAACTTCCAAGAGTCCCCTAAATTCCTGCTGTACAGAGGCAAGGACGCAAAGGCTGTGCAAGTGCTCCACAAGGTGGCAGCATTCAACGGGCGAGAGAGCACAATCACGACGGAGCTTTTTGAGGCTCTTGACGAGCAAGATGCAAGGGAGAATGAAGACTCAATGAGCCCATCCTTTGGCACCGGCAAATCACAGCTCCATACTACATGGAAGGCAAAGATTCTCATTGAACTGAAGAGGTACAAGATTTTGTTCAAGGGATTCAACATGGCAAGACTCACGATCCTGGTTTGGATCACGTATGCCTTCGATTACTGGGGTTTCAGCATCGCTGGTGAGTCAAAGATCCTTGACTGAATTTAGTGTAAACGGCGCGAGGACTGACCTAAGCAGGCTCTTACCTGCCCAAGATTCTTCTGAAAAAAAATGCGGCCATTCATGTCTCGGTGTCCGAGACTTACCGCAACTTTGTGCTCATCTACTTTCCAGGGATATTCGGTGTCTTCTTGGGCGCGAGTATGTATGCAGTGCCTCGGATTGGGCGCAAATGGGCCATGGTAGGCTCTTCGGCCCTCATGGGAATCTCTCTCTTCCTCTTCGCCACCGTCAATACACAGGCTTCCAATGTTGGCCTTAACGTGATGGAATATTTCTTCCAAAGCATGTTCAACGCGGTCCTCTATGGATGGACCCCAGAGGCTTTCCCTGCGCCAATCAGGGGCACGGCATCTGGCCTAGCAAGCTTTTGGGGCCGGCTGTTCAGCATCGTGTCCCCTCTGATTGCTGCACATCTGTTGGTCGATAGCCTGAATGCGCCCTTGTTCCTGGCCGGAGCGGGTACGCTCGTCTGCACGGTAGCCATCATATTGATGCCTTCGAAGTCCATGGGCGCTCAAAGCTTCTAAGAGAGGCGTGACCAGGGTTATGGGGGATGGCTGTTGCTTTCATGAAATGCACCTCATTAAAAAGAGGGATTGAGATATTGATCGTACAGGCTCTAGGTGCTGGTAGGAACAAAGGCCCTAGAATTCTTCCTCCCCGTTATGGTACTGGCAGCCTGGGGATCTTCAAGCTCCTTTTCACAATCTCCTCCATCACCCGGCAATTGAAACCTAGGACTCCTTTCCTGTCGGCACTGAGACCAATCATTCGAGGACGCGGGAAAACAGCTGCTTCGCCACCTCGATTGTACAGTCCATCGAATGGGCACGTAGGTACGATGGAATGCCTAGTGGAATTCTATCAAGCTCCGTAAAGGGAATGGCCACACCAAGTCTTGATATCCAGCACAGCGAGAACGCGTAACCATTACTATCGAAACCAATTTGATGTGACTGATGCTGTACCCGCTAAGTTTCAACATGAGTAGCACCAATGTTCTTAGTCGGGGTTGGGGGAACTGGGTAGTAGTGCGTTCTTCTGTCCAACATCTGGCTATCACGCTCTTGACATGGCACATGGCACAGCCGCGTGAGCAAGATTAGCGACAACGCTAATGAATGAGGCTGGTTATTGCTGTCAACCTTCGAAGACAAGTCCACGTACCTTAGCTTCTTGCTTTCAACCGTTAGCCATTTGGAGTAGACTGGATCGTGAAATCGTTATATCAGTCTTGTGGCTGAATCGAGAGAAGCTCCCACGGTCTGGGCAAGATTATCGACTCTGTTTGGTAGCTGCCGCCGCAAACTAATACTCCGACATGCAAGGTGGATCACGCGCAGCGCCAGAAGATGTTCTAGAAGCCCAAAATTTTCCGCACAGAAAGGTGCAAAGGAGTCGCGAATGGCGATCCTGCTTGACGAAAGATATGACAAGCAGCTTGGAATGTAGTTTATGATATGACATGAAGACCGCTCATGACATGTCCGCCATCCCTAAGACTGCCCTCCGGATTGGGCGCAAGCTGACGCTTGCTGGTGGGGGTTGATATAGCCTTACATGATAGGTAGCAGGTAGACGGCATTCGCCTGGAGAACTAGACCCTTTGCAGTCATTCCCCACGAAAATGCTCCCACACGCTTGCGAGCTCGTGATTCAACCAGGCACGGCAAACTGATTTCCATGACCAAATGCGAAAAACAAATGCGAACAGTGAAAAACCAGAAACCAAACGATGAAAGTTTCTATTCCATCCAGCCCCATCGAAGATCCAATTAAGGACGAGATTCTATGGTCCTTCAAAGGGCTTGTAACTCATCAGCGTTAGATTGTTGAGGATCGAGAATTCTGCGGGAGGTGGGGGGGATATTGGCTATCCGGTAGTGCCTGCTGGTGCCATAGCGTCATCGGGCCTTACGACTGCGTGATATGCTGTATGCACCCCCCAAAAAGGGCTAATGAACACGCCCGACAAACAGATAGACTGAGGTCGAGACTTGTTGGTTTGTGGCAAAACCCACCAAAAGCCAACGCAAGCCAGAAACCCACCTTTCGACCTCGCACGCCTCGCAGGGACCAACCAGCGCTACCAGGTGCTATCAATTAGCCTCCAACGTCTCCACCGCCGGCTTTCTTCAGGACCCACGCCAACATTCCCGCTCTCAAGGCCTGGTGAGGCTAATTGGCATCGTCGCGCGTGGCTTCATCGCGGGCAGATTCTCTTTAAAGCTCGGCGCATTCCCTCCTCCGAGCCAAGTCATTTTGCAGAAGTTTTGCATCTCACAAGCATCTAAAGCTGACTCTTGGTGTAATCCCCGTAATCTTTGTTTGATTATATTCGACCTTCATCAGCAAAAGATACAAGCTTGTCGGCCCCTTTCCAAAACTCCTCCCCATTCACCCCCGAACAACGGCTCCCCAGCTGTGGTTCATGCAACATCGAGTCGACGGTCCCTCGTTCCACTGTCCCCTCGGCATATACAGGTTCAAGGACTGAATATGCCTTTCGGTCTTGGCAAGAGTGGTCGGAAGGTCGACCATCCTACCCAGGATCTCGATCCGAATTCTTCAGATGGCTCGAGGGAGAAAGCATATTATGATCCCGAGGCGGGAGCGGGAGACAACAAAGGTCGCAAGATGAGCAGAATTGCTGCTCCCGGATCTCTCACCGGCGAGACCGACAAGCTGGATGTGGGCAGGCAAATGGAGCTCGAGGCCACGAACTCCATCAAATATCGGACATGTTCGTGGCCGAAGACGGCGGCGCTTCTCTTCTCCGAGTACATATGTTTGGCGATTATGTCATTCCCATATTCGTACTCGGTGTTGGGTTTGGTGCCGGGGTTGATCTTGACCGTAGTGGTCGCCCTATCCGTCTTGTACACGTCCCTGATCGTATGGGAATTCTGCCTCCGTCACCCAGAAATTCGTGACGTCTGTGACGTCGGGCAGATGCTCTACTGGAATTGGACATGGGTCTGGTACTTGACGGCTTTTATGTTTATTTTTAATAATACAATGATCCAGGGTCTTCATGTCCTGACGGGGGCCGAATACCTGAACACGATGAGCGGCGGTGCTGTCTGTACAGTTGGGTTCGGCGCTATCTGGGCGGTCCTGTCTTGGATCTGCTCATTGCCTAGAACTTTCGACACCCTTTCCAAATTGGCCACACTCTCCGCATTCTTCACCTTCATTTCCGTGCTGCTGGCGGCGATCTTTGCCGGCATCGAAGACCATCCTTTCAATTACAACACGGGTGGGCCCAAAGGTACCCTTGTTGGTGAGCCCACCGTCCTGGTGGTAGCTACGAAGAACACCGGTTTCGTCAGTGGTATGAATGCGTTCCTCAACATCAGCTACACCTTCATTGGCCAAATCACAATTCCTAGCTTCATTGCGGAGATGAAGGAGCCCAAGGACTTCCCCAAAGCTCTGTGGGTCGTGACCATTTGTGAAATTCTCGTCTTCGGTTTGGTAGGATCGGTCATTTACGCATACACTGGAACTCAGTATAACATATCGCCTGCATTTGGAGCACTCGGCAACGAGCTGTACAAAAAAGTTTCATTTTCTTTCATGATACCGACCTTGATCTTTCTCGGCGTCCTATACGCCTCTGTGACGGCTCGATTCCTCTTCTTCCGGATCTTTGAGGGCACTCGCCATAAGGGGAATCATACTGTTTTGGGATGGACTGCGTGGGGTGGGATTTTGGCCGTCACCTGGATTGCCGCCTTCATTATTGCTGAAGTCATTCCGTTCTTCTCCGAGCTGACCGCCCTGATGAGCTCGCTTTTCGACTCATTTTTCGGTTTCATCTTTTGGGGAACGGCGTACATCAGGATGCGTCAAGCCGACCATGGGCCAGGATGGGCCACCCAGCGGGGTATTCGAGGGTACGCCGGACTGGCCCTGAACATCTTCCTGATCTTGATTGGCTTATTACTGCTCACCGGAGGCACATATGTAAGTCAATTGAACAATGGATTGGCAGGGCCATTGATTGCTGATCGAGAATTAGGCCACATGCCAAACCATTGCAGATATGTATGCTGATGGTACTGTCAAGGGTGTCTTTACTTGCGCCAGTAATGCCATCTAGAGAATGGAATCGGTACTGTGGTTGCCTGCCTGGGATGGCCTATGAGCGACCTATGGCACAGCAAAGTTGGATTACACTGCGAACACATTATATATAGGATAGGGTAGTGACATTCAGGGACGACAGACACAAGTATGGAGTCATCTGTTCACGAAGGTCCTTTGAATTTCCTTTGCTTTCGGATTGAGCGAGCTGCTTCTTACCCCCGAGTTCATGATGCAGTAACTGTACAATGACCCATGATCGGACCCCTCTTCTCGATAGACTTTTGCCCTCAATTGCCGCCAGCAAAACCTACTCCTAATCTGCCACTGTTTCTATGGCTCGTCATAAATATTTGAGGCCTTGTATATCCTCAAATGCTGTTATCTAACCATCAATGTCATCCAAGTTAGCCCCCACTCGGCTTGTGCGATCCAATTGGCATCGTCTCGGTGTCCGTTCGTCAACCCATCGTCCTGCCTGTGTTTCCTCAGGTCCCTCTGCTTCATTGAATCCCATCGCGCCAACTATTCCACATGCCAGACAGCCCATCAAACTCAAGAGGAGGGGCGAAGGAAGGGGGCTTCTGCCGCGGCCCAGAAACATCACCCTCAGCGGGTCCACCCAGCGCGCCTGCTACAGCTCCAGCAGCGGTCCGGATGATCCGCAAGCGAATGCAGCAAAGGCGGACGGCGAATTGAGCAGAACGAATCTCCATGAGCTACACGTTGCCCATGGCGGGAAAATGGTGCCGTTCGGTGGCTACTCCATGCCGGTCCAATACAGCGATCTCAGCGTGGGTGAAAGCCACAAGTGGACCCGCGAGAAGGCGAGCTTGTTTGACGTTGGCCATATGTTGGATTCCCGGTTATCCCTGTCAGGTCGCTTGCGCTGACTGTGACTATCTTTCAGGGTCCAGCACGAGCTTTCTGGTCCTGCTGCCACCCGCTTCCTTGAGATCGTCACGCCGTCTTCTGCCTCCATGTTGAAAGAAGGCCATTCGACGCTTTCATGCCTCTTGCATCCGGAGACCGGTGGCATAGTGGATGACACGGTCATCGCAAAGCTGGCGCCTGATCACTTCTACCTTGTCACCAATGCCGCATGCCGGAAGAAAGATCTTGCCTACATGACCGAGAACATTGAGGCGAGCCCCGAGATTCAGCAGGGTGTGAAGTGGACTGTCAAGGAGGGAGCTGGACTGGTCGCTCTTCAAGGCCCGCTCAGCGCAGACGTACTGGAGGACACCTTGAAGGCACTGAAAGTTAAAGACGTGGCTGACCTGGACCTGAAAGGCCTGTATTTCGGACAATGCGCCAGGGTACGCTGCGATACGAGGAAGTATGGCGGCGCGGAAGAGGCTGCAGAGCTGCTCATCTCTAGAGGTGGCTACACCGGTGAAGATGGGTTTGAAATTTCAGTCCCCGAGGCAAGCACGCAAAGCTTCGCAAAGGCACTACTTGCAGTCGGCGGCGAGGACCGTCTTAGGATGGCCGGATTGGGTGCGCGGGATAGCCTGAGGCTGGAGGCAGGCATGTGTCTCTACGGGCATGACTTGGACGATACCACAACACCGATCGAAGCGGGTCTAGCCTGGGTCATTCCGCCAGACAGACGGAAAGGAGATTCAGCTGGTTTTCATGGCTCGGCAACTATCCTCAAGCAGCTCCAACCAAAGAAGGAGGGAGGCGGAGTGGAGAGGAAGCGAGTGGGGTTGATACTCAAGGGCGCACCAGCACGGGAAGGAGCGCAGATCGTCACGGAAGACGATGAGATCGTTGGCACAGTCACGAGCGGATGTCCGAGTCCAACATTGGGTCAGAACATCGCCATGGGGTACGTGAAGTTTGGGATGCACAAGCCGGGCACCAAGGTTGAGGTGCTGGTACGGGGCAAGAAAAGGGAGGCGGAGGTTGTGAAGATGCCATTTGTCAAGAGTCGGTACTGGAAGCAGGCTGCTGGAACAGCACCGGGATAGGAATGATACATCATGAACGTCTCAGCGGATTTCGATTCAACATCCTGTATTATTCAACATTTGCCGCCATCTGATTGAACATTCAGTGGCCTGATATAGTGACCCCCAAAGACGACATCAACTTCTGGTAACTTCTGGAAGACGTTGTTTCAATTCCTCCATAGACACGTTCTCATAGAATGACTGTTTCAGAAGAATCACTTGATTGAGATATCGTCAACCTTACGAGTAGCATTGTCCAAGAGGATCCCACGAAATCCCCAGTGCGATTTAGCGAGCCGGGAAAAATTGCCCTCCAAGGAAAGGCTTGGCAACACTTTTCATCCAATCCCTGCCAGTTGAGAAATATTATATAGCTTGCTAGCACACGACATGCTGTCCGTGGCCATGTCGTTGCAGCCTCGAAGGTGAAGGCTGATACAGCTGTCACAATATGGCGGATGCTTTTCCTGATTTCAATGCGGACGCGCTGCAAAGCTTGACGAAGAAGATCCAGAACAATCTGCTTCAGACCGGCAATCCTGTAAAGCCAAAAAAGACAAGACAAGATGCCACTTCCAAAGCACAGGGGAAACGGAAGCCTCAAGTAGAGCCAAAGAATTCAAGGCCGCCGAAAGAGCAAAAAGCCTCTCAACCTGCTCAGCCCAGGAGTCACCCACAGGTAGTCCCTCCGAAGAGTGCTCAGCAAAACGGTAGCAACAAGCGTTTGCGGAACGGAGAGATCAAGAAGCCAGCTTCGAAAAGCGATGTGAATACCATCAAAATCAAGAAACCCAGGCTGAATGGAGCAAGCCCACCATCCAATGAGATCCTACGAAGGGAGATCAAGGCACTGGGGGGCACCGAGGAAGACTTCGAACTTGTCGTGGGTGTGACGTCTGACTCTGAAGTCGAGGGACAGACTGTTGGGACTGATGACAATCTGAGGGGAGAATTGGAGGAGGTCATTGATCGGCTTGGGATTGCTGAAGCGCGGCAAGATCATGGGGAGGACGAGAGTGAGGAAGATGAAGAAGGAAAAGAGGAGGATGAAGGAGAAGAGGAGGAACCAAGTCTGAGGGACAGCGAGGTCCAGAATTCTCAGCAGAATGGCAATACTGACAAACTCCCAATCAATAAAACTCTATCATCGACGTCGGGCACGAAATCGAAGAAGGATCAGACCCCATTGCTGTTTGAGCCTCTTTCGGAATGGCATGCGGCCGAATTGCCGGTGATTCCTCAAATCACAGATGCGCCTGCTCTGGCCCCCGACCTGGTGCATCGTCTTCATGATTACTCAAAGTCGCTGCTGGATGAAGAGAACCAAGCCTACTCCACCTCGCAGCGGTCTGCATCCTCTTCACAACAATTCTATTCCACGATCATGTCGACTGGGACACTGTCAGACAAGATCGGAGCTCTGACCCTATCTGTACAGGAATCTCCGCTTCACAACATCAAGGCTCTGGAAAGCCTGCTAGGCTTAGCACGTAAGCGTAGTCGAGCTCAAGCTGTCGAAGTACTTGGTGCTTTGAAGGATCTCTTCGCCGCGGGCAACCTGCTACCTTCAGATCGTAAACTCAGGACGTTTGCAGGCCAGCCGGCGCTTCATGCTGCTTTTGAACCCAAGCATGAGCAATGGGCAAGGGACAAACCGCTACCAAAACCCTTGAAGAAATCTCATCTGATCGCCTGGGCTTTCGAAGACTGGCTGAAGTCTTTGTTCTTTCAAGTGCTTACCATCATCGAGACGTGGTGTAATGATGAGGTGGTATTCGCTCGAGGTAAAGCTGTGGACTACGTCTATTCCCTTTTGAAAGAGAAACCCGAGCAAGAAGCCAACCTGTTGCGTCTGCTTGTAAACAAATTGGGAGATTCCGAGAAGAAGGTCGCTTCGAAGACATCGTTCAACATCTTGCAATTGGAGACCACTCACCCGTCTATGAAACCTATCATTGTATCTGCTATCGAGTCTGATCTTCTCTTCCGTCCCGGTCAAAGCTTTCACGCTCAGTATTACGCAATAATAACATTGAACCAGACCGTTCTCAGCAGTCGCGAAGAATCTATTGCGAGACAGTTGCTCAATATATACTTTGCGCTTTTCCTCAAGCTGCTTGAGAAGCCAAAGACACTGAAGACAGAAGATGAAGCCCCTCAAAAGGTAGCCAAGGTCACCATTAACAGAAAAGGGGAGATTCAAGGAGGAGGCGGCGCTGGAGGTAAAAAGGCAGCCCAAAAAGCAGCCGAAAAGAAAAAGTCCACAACGGCAGTAGAAGACCTCCAGGAGAAGATGCTCTCTGCTGTACTCACAGGTGTGAACCGCGCAATCCCATTCATAAGCGCCAACGATGAGTCTTTTGAGAATCATATTGATACGCTCTTCCGTGTCACGCACTCGTCGAATTTCAATACAAGCATCCAAGCTCTGATGCTCATCCAGCAGCTACAAGGTTCCAATCAAACAACCGCTGACCGGTTCTACCGCACCCTGTACGAGTCACTCCTCGACTCGCGCTTGCTCACCTCTTCAAAGCAAGTTCTCTACCTCAACCTACTCTATCGCTCCCTTCGAGCCGACCTAGACACCAAGCGGATCAAAGCGTTCATCAAGCGCCTGCTCCAGATCATCTCCATGCATCAACCCCCATTCGTCTGCGGCGTCCTCTACCTGATTCGCGAACTCGAGACCGCCCTTCCCAGCCTCAGCTCCTTCATCGGTCAGCCCGAGGAGAAATCCAACGATGAAGAAGAGATCTTCCGCGATGTCCCCGAGGATCCCTCTTCCCTTTCACAATCGTTACCAAATCCCGCAAAGCCCACCGATACCAACAGCTCAGCCAACCCCGAAACCTTCTACGACGGTCGCAAACGCGATCCTCTGCACGCCAACGCCCAATCCTCCACCTGCTGGGACATCCACCCGCTCCTCACCCACTACCACCCTTCCGTCTCCCTCTTTACCACCCGCCTCCTCTCCCACTCCGCCATGCCTCCGAAACCCGACTTGAGTCTCAACACACTCATACACTTCCTCGACCGCTTCGTCTATAAGAACCCCAAATCCTCCACTTCCTCCTCCGGCGGCATTACAAGGGGCGCAAGTCTGATGCAACCACTTCTCGCCACTGGGGGTTCACGAACCGATGGCGGTGTTCTTGTGACGAGTGGTGGTGCGGGGAGAAGAGACACTGGTCCCGTCAACTCCTCCAACTTCTGGAAACGGAACATGGAGGAGATTGGAGCGGACGAAGTGTTTTTCCATCGGTACTTCTCTGCGCTGGGGATGGGGAAGGAGAAGCGGGCGGAGAAGAAGAAGCGCAAGGAAGAGAAGAAGAAAGCGCGCTCTGGAGGCGGGGAAGATGATAGTGATGCCGAGGAGGAGGAGGAGGAGGAGGAGGAGGAAGGCGAGATCTGGAAAGCATTGGTGGGGAGTAAGCCTGACATCGAAGGCGCCGACGATGATGATGATGGTGAGGACGATGGCTTTGACGACGAAGATGCAGAAGGCGGCTTCAGCGACGTGGACGACGATGATGGCATCGGTCATGAAGATGCCACCACCACCACTGACACCCCACACCTGGACGAGGATAGCGACGACGACGACGACCCCACCTTCCCCAATTTCGCCGACGACGCAGCATCCGGCTCAGACATCGACGCCCTCCTCGACAGCGACGAGGAAGTGGATCTGGACGCCGCCTTCGCCGCCGAAAATACCTCGTCCTCTCTCACCAAAAGCAATCAAGATGCCAGTAGAGCGAAGAAGCGGAAAGCGCCCACCAACGCCGCCGGCTCTGAGGACGACGGAAAGGTCAAGAAGGGCGGGAGTCGCAGGGAGAAACGGATGAAGCTCAGGAACCTGCCCACGTTCGCGGGGGTGGAGGAGTATGCGCAGTTGCTGGGGGAGTGACTGACTGACTGACTGTTGCTCACATCATGATTTGGACCTTTGCTTGTCAAAAAATATCCTTCTTTTGGGGGGTGGTGCTGAAGTAAGACCCGGTGAGGAAAATGCATTGTTGTAACCCTTTCACCCATATTGTGAAATACAGTAGCCTCATCATGATATCCTCTCCCCCAAGCTAGAATCACTGCCGTCCCCTCGCACAATAAACTTCCAGTGTATGATAGGTCAGAGTGGCGATGGAGATCCAACCAGACGAAAGCATCTTCTCCATCACGGATACTTACTACTGACCTACCTGGTCCACCAAAGTAGACATCGTCCATGAAGAAAGACGGTTTCGACCTCCATTCAACCAGTCCTTTCCTTGACCACCCAAGAGAATAGTACTCTAGGGAGAGAAGAGCCTCAATATCCAGGGAGGACGGAAATCTGAGTTGATGCGAATTATCATTATTGTTTGCCCTCCTCTATATTCGTGGCATTGTACCTGTTGTCCAAACCATACCATACTCTCTACAAATACATGCATCCACCCATTCTAAGACCAAGCCCCCCAAGACTAATGAATTCATACATGATAGAAGAAAGAGCCATGCCGTTATCGTAGAAATGATCAAAAAAGTCTTAGCAGCGGTAGAACACATCGCTGTACATATCCAGGATATCCAGGGGGTATATTGCCACAAATTCGCCACGCAGGGATAAGAAAAACATGACGAATATCACAACTCCCCCCCCCCCCCCCCCCCCACCCCCCCCAAAAAAAAAACCCCCACCACCCCCCCCCCCCCACCCCCCACCACACCCCCCACCCACCCCCCCCACCACCCCCCCAACCACCCCCCCACCCCCCACCACCACCACCCACCCCCCCCACCA
>PEKF01000105.1:0-53214 GCA_003073195.1 Ramalina intermedia
AATAATTAATAAAGAATAAGTCGTTTTTAATAAAATTACAATTATTATTTTGGGAAACTTAAAAAATCTTATAAAAGAATATAACGGAAAGTCGTTCCGCGGCCTTATTAAGACCGATTTCCAATAATATAATTAATGGATTTATAATTAATAAGTAGATATTACGTTATTTATAGGAATTACCGTCTTATAGGCCCTTTTTTCCCTTATTACTGTAATTACTGTAAGACGAGCAGCATTACGGTAATTCTAACATCCCTACTCATTTAATTCCATTTTTCCAGGCTGATGATGTTGTGTTGTACACAATTAAATTATCTATACGGATCTTCCCTATTGCCAAATCTAGTCGCTTCTTGAATCAATGACCTGCTCTCCCAAGATATCGTGATTCTACTCCAAAAAGCTGGATTGCCTACAAGATGAGCCCAAGTCCACGATTGAATTCCATTCTACTCCTAACCTGCAAGCCTTCCAACGCTGTACTAGAAGTCGATGGAACCATCAGCCTAATCCACATGAGGTTTATTTTGTTTGCTCTACAATCCCGAGAACAGTACCGCTATGATAGAAAGCATGGTAATACACCAGCTATGTATGCTCTTTCTAGCAGAGTATAGTGCTAAGGTTGGAGCACTCATTGCTTCTCTCCCATGCCCTAAAATTGTGGAAGGTGCCGACGACGGACTTCGATTTCGAGAACGGGAACGAGCCTGCCAGATTTGAGGAGACAATGCGGCAAACCATTTGCCCATGCTAGCATTTCTCTGCCGTTCATCATTCCATCTGAAGAGCATTATTTGCGTGTAAGATCCAATCATGATTACGTTCTTCTTGGAAAAGCATTCGAAAAGCAGCGACAGAGTCATCATGTTCTCGAATTAGCTTTCGTGCTCTGGGATATCCTGTCTTACACATCCGTCACGAGAGGCAGAATCACTAAAGAGACATGGCTACCTCTCGAGCTGAATGATACTGCTGAGCGATTCTATCGTACTCTCGAGCGCGCTCGACTAGGATAGCAGATACAGTCGAAACGTTCCAATTCGCAGGAACACCACAAATCTTTGGCCCTTGGGGGAAGATTAGGCTTGAGGAAAGAGTGTCAGTCAGGTACATGGTTTCTCAAAGATAGCCCAAGTCCCTGCATGACCTCGGCTGATGCAAGAATCCCACAGTTTGGCCGAAAAGATAATCAATCCATGGCCTCAGGAATGAATAATGGCGACCCTCTGCCAATATCAGACAATATTCAAGAAGAGCGTAGATTCTACGATTCGCCTCCCAGCAGCGGCAGTGGCTCACCAGACGCACCATGGTTTGTCGGTGAAATGGATCGAAACGGCTCGTCCGCCACAGACCTCTTGGAATCCGGCTTCATCGAGCTCGATGTCTGCATTGTGACCGCAACCCACACAAACGAAAGTCCAAGCTATGGTCCTTGTTCCGGCACCGTTATCATCCCTCTCGACATCAACTACAGTGACTTGAAGCAGACATGCTCCCATGCCCTGAAAAGAGAATGTCGAGACCGCCAATGGTGCAAGCGATGGGCGAGACCAAAGGACGAGGTCATCTCCCTCCTGAACATCAACTGCTGGGACTGCTCGGAGAAACTTCAGGAGATGTCCAGGGTTCCTCGAATGGCTAGAGATTGCATCGAGGTCTTCATCTCTGGCATTGTGCTGTGGAACCCGCGGAGTGATAGCCATTTCTCACACCAGTACGCGATGGATTCATACTCGGCATCCCTAGGGCAGGGGAGGACCGTTCTTTGGCAGGATACATACCTACCGCTGAGGCTCCCGATGGAACTACAGCCGAATTTGCCCAGGATTGAAAATCAAGACGATCCTTGTGCGTTGTGTTGGTACTGGGTTGAAGTGAATGTTCAGGACGGTGCCATAGTATAGTATTGACATGGACCTGCAAGCGTTATTGCGGTTTGGATGGATGGGTTGGTAGGGTTAAGCAGATACACATGTTCAGTAATGCTATCACGTTTTCTTTGTCAGCGCAATCATTGAACGGTCACTGGAAGCTCATACTTTGGTGTTCTATTAGACATGTAAATTGGACAAGCACTACAGGTATAATTTTCGAGCAATTCTTCCAGCATCTTGCACTTCTCTACCCGATTCATACAAGTGTACATTTGTAATTATGTACTCTGAGTTGCTGTCGCAAGCTCCTTGCTACGGCTGTCCTTCTATCGCAAGCTCACTACTGCATTCACACTGTTGTCGCAAGGCCCCCTATCGCAAGCCCAGTACTCATAATGTCAAGGAGATCACCAGCTCCATTTCCTTTCTTGAACGGATTTGCTAAACAGCTTGCTTACATCTTGAATTCCCATCCAAATTGCGGTAATTTCTAGGCCTGTTGTGGTAAGGGCAGACGCGTCTTGGGCGATGGCTTAGATGGACGGGTGAGGTGAGTGGGGAGGTGTGTGTTGAATGCGAGCATTGCGCGTGAGTAGTAGGAACGGACAATGTCTATGAATCAGGTGCGTTTTTGAGAACCTAGAAACGCGGCTGGGACTAGCTGCTATGCTGTCCCATGTGCTTTTGGAAGCTGAAAGGAACATGTCACTCACGGACTGGACTCTGACGACGGCACTGTGCAACGTGGGATCATGACCAGTATAAGATGGTCAATCTTAGTGAAATAGGAGGTGTTCTGAAAGCCTATCCAATCCCCAATATTTAGGCCTCCAATATTGCACTAACCAGATTTCCGCCTCCCCATGCCGCGTCTTTGGCTTCGAAAATAGCTAAGACGAAAATGTCGTCAAAGGCGTAAACCGCGTGGGAGTGTTCATGGCGCCTGATAGCCTTCATCTGTCATAGCGTCATGACTTCCAGAGTGTATGGATGCTTGTGCTCAGCCATGAAACCAAAGACAGCGTGGAAATTCTGCTGTGTGAGCATGGTCTTCTTGGCGCCAAAAGGCTGTTGACAAGTGCGTTGTCAGTGATCCTCAAGACGCTGACGTACTTTTCAATGTAATATAGATATGACTTACGAACAAATTCTGCCAATTCACGCAAATGCCATCGAAAGCGGGAAACCCCGCACAGTCGCAAGAGGCTGTGCGAATGTTTTCAATAAGGGTATCGAATGTCAGGTAATCATTGTAAAGAAAGGTGATGAAGGTGTGATCAGTCCCCCTCTCATTATGAACGCAGAGGTAGAAGCGTTTCTCCATCTCCGATCCAAGTCTTGCAAATATGCTGACGAAAACGAACTGTCAGCAGGATGGATGCCTGAAGTAAGTTGATCAGTAAACAAATGCAAAGTCCTGATATCGCGATCTGCCGGGAATTGAGCCGATGTCAACAGCTTCCTGGGGTACATTCCAGTATTAAAACGTCTATAGATTCCATCGTCTTGAACGCTGACCTTCTTTGGTTGATGAAAGTTCCTATATTGCACTAGATGATGTTGAGATCGGGTGGGAGGAATACACGAAGTGGCCCTGAGATCAGTCCTTGGTGATGTGGATGAGAGAGAGATTTTTCTGAAGGAAATATGAGACCTACAATCACTTAGATTGCCCAAGCAAACATATCGACCGGGCACTTCCCAAAAGAGGAAAGGTCTCCAAACGGGGTGAATGGAAAGTGGGTACGAGCAGCTTTGATGAGATGTTAGATGATGGACCCTAGCTAGAGGACGCACGATTGCGAGTCCTTTCAGTCTATGGACCGCGTCCTCTGACGACTACAGCGGCTCTTGGAGAAGGATAGTCGTCACGCAAAGTAAGGCCGAAAATCCTCCTACAAAGCCCTGTCTCTCAAGCGTCTCCAACCTTCCAGTGTCGTAGGCGGCCCATCTTCTTCCCGGGAGTAATATTGTGGCTCTCCCATCTCTTCGTGCTCCTCAAAGATGACCTCGAGATTATAGGGATCCTTAGTTTTCGCCATTTCTAGGAAGGCGGCGTAACAATTGCGTTCCGTGAGCTCGACGAGGGGGCGGTTCTTCCCCTGTTGGTGATACAAGATTCAGCAAACAATTCAAAGTAACTTGACCGAGCTGGGAGGCGGTCTGGAAGGCTATACTTACATAGGCGCCATGCCACTCTACAAAGATGGCTTGGATTCTGTGGGAGTTCGCGGGAGTCTCTTTCATGTTAGAATCACGCGGCTGCTTCAGAGCTCGCCTGATTCGCCAGACGATGACATCGAAATTAAGGTAGACGGAGTAGTTGATGCTGATGAAGGTCTGCCCCACAATACGCCCCTTGTGCTGCACCTTGACCATGAAGGCGCGCTTTTCGTCCAACATGTTTTCGAAGCTAAGAACGGCGTTGATGTGACAATGTGACTATTTCTGAGCAGATGGAGCATGCATGAGTATAGTTCACAAAGTATGACGCTTTTGTCCGAAGCAAGAGATCTCGAGTGAAATACTTATTGTGCTACCCGACAGCGTTATCTTCTCAACCGATGATGACTTGATGCTTTGACCTTTATTCAAGATGAGCGCCGATGACAGCTCGTAGGAAGTTTTCCGGCACGAAAAGGCTTTCTTCGGAAAACCTGGAGTACCCGGTCTGAGGTATTGATGTGTAAGGACGAAGGATTGCCCAAGTCACGAAGCGTCTTTAAATGTCGAATCCATGTGTAACATGAAAACAAATTCATGGGACATCTCACACGTGCCGACCCAGCATTCCAATCAGGGGCTACCTTCGACGAGAACCGTCGAAAAACAGACTCAGGTAACACAACGAGAGTTCAGAGCATCCGCCACCCAAGGACACATCTTACCTTGCTACACCCTTGACGACTCGGACTCCTCTTATGAGCGTACAGCGTAGCAGACTTTTCCGAATGAGCCTTGATCGTAATAATTTTGGGGATTTTCAAGGAAATCGCGTAACCAGTATCACATAGAAAAGCATGACCAATGCCGCTCGAAACAAAGACGATAGCAAAAGACTCATCCTGGGATCCAGTGATTCTTAAATGGAAACGTGGTCGATGTGGTATCTGTAGTTCCAGAGTCCTTGAAATGAACGCTGTCACATTTTTATATGTCCAAATCAGGCTTAGCGTCTTTGGCACCTACCACGCAGTTTCTCTGCTCTTTAACGAACGAACTTTGGGCAAGGGCCGCGAATTGGGCAAGGGTGAGTCGTTCGACAACTTCTTTTGCGTGGCTCCAATGAAGAGAGCGTATGGCAGAGCGGCTAGCAATTTCGAATGCTTGCGTGTCTCGGGTCTATGTACGAGGTCAATAATATACAGCAAATTCCAAGGTGTCGACATTGCTTTGTGCCCTTAGATAGCATCATAAATCCTCCTGTTCCACGTAGATTCGTTGAGAGGCCATCACCGCCATATGAGCGCCAAAAATAAGCATTTTCACCCCAACGCTACCGGAACGCCTTGCAGAGAAATATCACTTGCTGGTTATTCTCCTCATTGTCTATGGCTGGAGCCATCAATGGTTTGGGATAGAGATCGATCTTCATTGAGTGGTGAGACTGCAGACTCGTTGCTCGAAGTGATGGTGGTCAAGACATTTGAATGTGGATCGTCCTGCATAGGAGGAACCCCGGAGACCGGGCGAGAAGGAGCCGAAGACGTTGGGCGAGAAGCTGGGCGCGAGGTCAGAGCTCGGCTCAACCTCCGACTGAAACGATTGTTCGCCCTGTCAGCGCCCTCTGGACGATCGACAGCCGTCATTCCCTCAGTGCGTAGTGTCCGCAAAGCGTCGATCCGTTCTTGAGGCGTGGCGTGGCGCATTCGTCCGATGTTAAGGGTGGACAGGATCCTCGAACGACGGTTACGACGAGTTGCTTCGGCATTCGAGCCTTCAGCGACAGCATCTTGTTCTGCGGCACGAACATCCAGCGTTGGTTCGGGAAGCTCCTCGCCCTCGTTTGTGTTGCTTTTCGGTTGCAAATCAATACGGCTATAGACTTGTCAATTGCGCTCAACAAGCTCATTTCGGGACACATACCACAGTGGACAAGTGCCGGATACATTGAGGAGCCATGGGTCGATGCATTCTGGATGGAACTTGTGTTTGCAAGGTAGCATCCGGACATCCTGACCCTTGATGAAGTCATCCGTGCAGACAGAGCATGCCAAGCCATCGTCGACTTGGTTTGACAACTCTTTCCCAACGTTCGTTTGCTCCTTCGACTGATCGGCTATGCCCGACATAGTAGGATCTGGATGCACCTGTCCTTGCTCTCCCAGACCTGAATCTGATTGAGCAGTGCCTTCCTCTTGTCTCGACGCTGTCACGACGTGCTCTTGCTGATGATCATTCACGGGCGCCAACTCCACATCCCTATTTACGGTTGCAGGCTTTTCATCTTCCTTGTCGCCAAACTTCACAATTGGTAGTGTTTCCAACATAGCTCTTGCGATCCCCTTGGCCCTACTTTGCCTTGGCCTGCCAATGACATGGCGAGGCCCGTACCTTTCCGGGTGCCGATGAGCTCGGATCGCGCCAACGATGATGATGATCAAGAACAGGGCTGTGATGATGCCTGTGATACTGTAGAGAATGATCATGGCCACTGCAGTAGTGGGCGATTTGCCCAAGACATTGTCATTGCTGTTCGAGGTCGTGCCATTGACGGTGGACTGATTCAATTGAATGTTGGCCTGCGGGTTTTGCGGGCTCCGATCATTCAAGCCACTGACGACGGACTGGGAAGAATTGGCGTCCAGCATGGTATATATCAAGGAGAATCCGAAGTTGTCCGAGTTTTGAAAGGTACAACTTGTAGCATATGTGGTGTAGAGGACGATTGCGGCAGGCTGCGCGTTGGCAGCAAGTTGGATGGCCTTTGAAGGACCTATGGCACCGGAATAATCACTCGGCTCGCAGCTGAGGAATGGTATAGAGCCAGCGCGCACATTGTCGAGGGTATCCGTGATGAGGAGCAAGGGACCGGAGAGATTTATCTGCATCAGCTTACTGTTGTCCCCTGAGAGTCCGGCTTGATCGGTTAGAGGTTCGATTGGCAGGCGCACATTCATGTTGTTCAAGGAGGTGGCCATGGTAAATTGCGTTCGGCCATTGGTAGCCGAGGAGTCATTTGTAGGCGAAGTGTCCTGCCCAAGCACCAAAAGACCCAAGGTGAGAAGAAGCCATACTGGCAGCAAGGCCCGCTCGCTCTGTAAGAACCCAGCCATAGTGAGAGAGTGTTGATTATCAGGGGTTGCGGATGCTAGCGGATGAAGAGTGAGGCGAGAGCAAAACTGGTGCTCATGACTTGATAAACAAAGCGCATTGCACGACGGCACAATGAGCTCAAAAGAAAAGGAGGCAAATGTGCAAATGAGAGAATAGAAGTGACGAGTTGATAATCAGCGAAATAACCTGATGTGGATGAGACTTGCTGATTAAAGAGGCCTAACGTACTAAGTCCCAAGTGACGCTCTAAGTCAGCCATCGGATCTCACTTGGATGACGCCTCGAGCGGGCTGGTTGGCGATCCAGGATTACGGAACCGCTGTCTCCTATTGGGGGCAGCGGGGCTAGATGGGGCATTATCCGTTAGGCCCAAATTTAGGAGTACGTCAGTTCTAGGGGGTTTTCAGCCGGGAAGTGCATGAGCCGGATTAGCCTAAACAAGCTCATCGTTGATTCGTTGTCGGACCCGACATACGTAGTACTTCGTTACAACTCGAAAACGTCTCCGTGTATCCTCGATGACTTCACCTCTTCTTTCACTCACTGTTGACCTGTCAACGGTATCGCCTTGTCGAGTTGGACTCTCCTAAACACCTCAATGACTGTCTCGCGGCCTTCAAGATGACAATTAGTGACCGAATGTGCCACCCTTCAGCCTCTCCGGTCGATCACCTTGGGCTTACATTCAATCGCTCTTTGAATTCCATTCTTTGAACCCTGGCATGCAGGAACGTTTCCTCCTTCCGAGAGCGGACCGTCTCAACGAAGTAGCTATGTAACCGGCACATCCGGTGCGGTCCTTGATCTGGCCAACAGCTATCGAATTCTATATGTACCACCTTGGCTGGCGCCTCACTTGCGCCTGACTGATGCTTTCTTCACAACCCCGTCCTGCTTGATCAGAATAATCCTACCTCAAATTAGGTTCAGGTAGCAGGTTCAACCTCTACAATACTCGAAGAACATCCTACCTCATGAGCTTTGACCATACCACAGCCATAATAGGTTGCCCTTCAATCACCAATTGGTACTTTTTCTAAAGAATAACATATTCAATCTACGTTCCTCTGTGATTCTTCGCATTGATATTCTGCGTTTTATATGAAACCACGATGAACGGGATTTCTTGTGTCACCACCATGCCGCGATGATGAACATACTGCAACAATACCATCACCCGGGTGATGATCTCCAATATTTGTCAACACAATTGCTCACGACTATCCCATTCACACCCATCTCTTCTCGTTGCTGAAACGTCTGCTCTGCTTGCATAAATACTACTCATTCGTTCACATTGCCTGTTCTATCCCACACCCTCATTGAACATTACTATCTCACTGTTGCTCCAAATCCTGAAGGTCCTACCCGTCAAACCGTTTCAGCATGAAGTCTGGCGGCTTTCTACGAACCATTGGGTTCACTCTCTACCTTGCTCTGACTCCCCAGATACACGCTCGTTTGACTTTGGACCATGAATATCACCACTTTCAACATGCAAAGGCGCTCAACCTTACATTCCACTTGAACGTGACCACTACAAACAGCTCCTCTCACCCCATAGTGGCTTTGCAGGCTCCGAAGTACCCCAACGTCACCGGAGGTCAAGCATGGGTTTACCCTTCAAGCGCATTCGATCTTGGCGCGCGAGCAATGAGCTGCGAATGCTTTGCTCCAACTGGTACATACTCTTCGAAGCAAGTGAACAAATCGCTCGCTGACCGTGGGGCTCTAGACGCCTGCTGCATGAGCAATACCATAAACCAACCATCCAGCCAATTCTGCATGCCTAGCAACAACACATGCTGCGGTAACACGTTCTGTCCTCCAAGTTCGACTTGCTGTGGAGACTTTTGTTGCGATCTTGTAAAGACAACCTCCTCCCATCGCATCAAACTCTCATACTAAATTATCTACCTGTAGGGAAACTCATGCGTCACATCCCCCACCGCAGGCTGCTGCCCACTAGGCAAGACCTGCCTCCCAATCGTCAAATGCTACGACCACTCCTCTCACCAATGCACGGGAGAGCTCAAAAGCCCCTACTGCTGCAGCGAGGAGGCGCCCTTCTGCCGAACAGAGGAATCACACGGTCTGGCCTGCTACGCCAGCCCCCAAGCATCTTCCTCCTCCTCCATAGCGACCTCAACATCTCACGCAGACACTACAGGGTTTCTTCACTTCGCTTTGCAAACCCCCACCATAACGACGGACGACAACATCCCCACCCCGACCCCCGCCAGCCTCATCTTCCCCACCCTCAACAACAACATCATCCTAGCTTCCTCCGCGGCCCCAAACACCGTGCCCATCTCCTCCAACCCCGCCTCACCTGCCGCCTCATCACTGCATTCATCTGCACCCTCGGGAATTCCAACAACCCCAACAACAGCACCACCAACAGACCCCGCATCCAAACCACCGCTCTGCTACGACCCCGCCATCGGTTCCGCGAAGCCGTGTCGCCCCACCGTCCACTCCCCCGCATCATCATCATCAGGAGCCGCGCAAACGGTCGTCCCGGCTTCCTCAGCTGGCATACAGATCCGGCCACTACTCTCCTCGGTGTTTTGCGAGGACGATGGGAAAACCACGATGATTGCTGTGATGGTGGTGTGGTTCTTGGTGGTGCCGGCTATAGCGGTGGTGTTGGAGTGTAAGTTTGGGGTGTTTGATATCTATGACGACGACAAGGAGGGGGAGGAGGGGGAGGATGGGAAGGACGGGGAGGAGGAGGTGTGTGGGTGTGAGTGCGATATTCTTGATCTCAAGAGTGCCATGTCCGTGGTTGGAGATGGAGATGGTCGGAAGGAGTAGCTCGGAAAAGGACTTACTGGGTAGGCGGGGGGCGGAGCCGTGGAGGATGGTGTAAGGGTGGTGATGGGGAGTGGTTCTAGAGAGTCCACTGGATTTTGGGGGAAGGGAGGGAAGGGAGATGGTGATGCTGGTGGTGGGAACGCGTCGATGGAGGGAGGGCGATTCTGAGCGTGCATTGCGAGAAGAGATGATTTCAACGGGAAAGAACGGAGGAATGGGTGGTTTGCGATGGTATGGATTTCACCTGAGTCAGGATCTATGAGGGAGGGTTCTTTTTCAAGATAGACTCATTAGGGCAGCCCCCATCTTCGTATGCGTTTAATCAGGTCGAGCGAGATTTGGAAAATTAGAGAACATCCAAACAAGAAAGATTTCGTGCACCGCTTGTTCTTCTTGATTCGCAGTGGGTGTCCAAAACCATGCAATTTAATCTACATGCACGCGATGATGTCGAGCTCATGGCCCGCATAAGCAAGATGTTTCTAAAATTCCTTCTACCTGCTCGATAACGCCAGAGGACATTTCGTATCAGGCCGTCAACGAGGATCGAACCGCCCAAAATCTCAAGGAATCTCATCCCTCCAAGCGGCTGCCCCCAAGACTATCACTCCTGGCTGGCCTGACGACTCCAGCAGCAGCGGCCGGACGCTCCTGCGATTGCTCCTTTGTAAACGTGTTCCCGTTGGTAGGGACGGGTCTTCTCGTTTGAGACCCGACACCAATGTCACTTCGGCTAGTCGATGTGTGCACTTGACTGTCAGGGCGGCTGACAGCACGTGGGACGTCACCTCCCTGAGCTTGGGACCTCAAAGCATGGATCTGAAATGGGTTGCGGACGGGCGAGGGAGCCCTGATCTGAGCTGGATCACGTGGTCTGACCGGCGGCTGAACGATGGGTGATGAGGGGGTAGAGTCGGCGTTCCTTAGATTGGGATACGACATATCTTTCGGGGGAGGTGGTGGGCTATAAGTCTGCTGGAGAGGTTGCACAATAGGCGTTTTTGGCTGCTGAATTGGCCGGGGATTTGGCGGAGGTGCTTCCTCTTCGCTGATGGTAGGCTTGGGCAAATACGTGCCTGTTGGAGGCTGTGGCCAGGAAGGGTCCCTTGATGAGGTCTGTGGTGATTCAGGTACAGATTTTGGTGTCGAATCCTTGCGCGCTAGAACGTTGGATTGGCTGTGGGGGTTGTATGCAAAAGGATCATACTCAGATTTTGAACCTTTATTTGGGCGAGGCAGCTTATCCGTAGTGCTGCTCGTAATGCCTAATCCTGGTGTTGACCCACCAGGAGGATGCCTCTTGCCCCGGGTGGATTCTCGACGTAACATGTTGCGTACTTCATTGATCGAGGTCGTTCGATCTAGATCTGTTCGCTCAGTTGCTCCTGATGCCGATCGAGTCACCGATCGAGGTGATGTGGGCTCAACAACATCTTTGGGATTTAGCGCAGTGTCGGCAGCGGGATTTCTTGTGTTCAACGAGTTGAGAGCAGTACTCTCAGACATCGCAGGTTGACGACGACGCAGTGGTGGAGGTGTGGCAGAATCCCTCGGGTCAGGCTCATCCCTACCAGTTGATAGTCCTCTGTCAGTAGTCTCTTGCGCATCTTCTGACTTTTTGTTCGGGAAGAGACGCTTTGCATCCTTGGCTTTGTCAAAAGCTGCTCGATTGCTCGCGGCTTGCTGATCTGACACAGTCACGCTGTACGAAGGCTTGTCTTCGCTGCCCAAAGCTGGACCGCCACCGCCTGGAGCGTTGATCGGTATCTTGCGAAGCGCGAGGACCAGGGCGCACATGAATTTTGATCGTCGGGCTGCTCTTACCGTCTCATTTGCCCAATTAGACTTGTGACGGACGTCAATGGTCAGTTGAAGGTTTCCCATGGCAGCAATGTCGGTGATCTCGACCTCAACATTCGGTTGGAAATCTCTCGAGTTCTCCTTGTCAGTCACAAAAGTGTGCAACTCATTCTTAAGGAGCTGAATATCCTCCAAGGTAGTGTCGAAGCTGACGGAAATAGTAAGCTGTTCCTTCATGGCTTCGGATCTTGAGACATTGTGTATCCAAAGAGTGTTCAGCACACTATTGGGAACCTGCGCAAGCTTCGAAGAATTCACGTGTCTAAAGACTGTGAAGAGCAGGGAGATGCTTTGGACAACCAGCTTGTCATCGCCAATATCAACACGGTCCAGATTATCAAACGGATGCTTGGCAAAGAGAAAGATACACGATCCCAGTATCTCTTGCGCAGTCCCGGCGAAGCTAAGTAGAACGCAGAATCAGCATTGATTCATACAACATGAAACCCCCGACACATCGATGAACTTTGAGGAAACCCCTGAGGGGTAAACTTACACGAAAGAAAGGGAGAGTAAAGCAGTGCCAGCCGTTGCCAGGGTCGTCGTAAAGCTAGAGTTGAGAAAAGCCACGAACACGAAGATGATGATGACGAATATGATGGTACAGAGGAGGTTATCCAAAACTCCAATGGCGTTGTCGACATCGTGCAGACTGTTGGCGATAGCGTGGCGGACTCTACCGAAATCGCAGATAGTCAAGATCATCTCTGTCAAGCTAATGTCACCATTGCCATCCTGATCAAGAATATCAAAGGCTTCGTCAGCTTCGCCATGATGGTCGTCTCCAAGGACCTCAAAGACGTCTTCTCGATACAACGCTTCTTTGCCCTCGACAACGAAACTCATCCATAATCGCTTGGCCAATGCTTCGGCTGACCTGTTCTTCTCCAGAGCTTCAACAACGATCGAATGGGCCGAATTTGGATTGAAGGCATCCTTGCCCGTCACCTCGTGCGCGATGTTTCCGAAAGCGGAGGTCAGCTTGTCTCCAAAGCGGCCGGCATTTTGGAGTAGCCTCATGGGAGTTGCCGATCCAGATCGATTATGCATGGCTCCAGGACGGCTATCTCCCATACCAATTGAATCGTTGATAATGTAATCTTCTTCCGCAAACTCGGGGCAGTAGGCGGGGAACAGCTTCCGGGAAGCATCGTATAGTAGACCAATCAAGTAAATCTTATGTTTCGAATCCTTTATTTTCTCATTGAGCTGAGTGCGGTGATAGCTGATGGAAATCAATTGAATTAACAGCTTTTCCGCAAGGACTATGAGCGAAGCCACCATCAGGGCTGCAAGAATGCGCTCTACAACAGACTCCCATCCGGTTTTCACGGTAGCGTCCTTGAAAAGGAGGGCATGAGTCATTGTATCTGTGTCGGTAGAATTGTGATATTGATTGTAAGTCCTTTGTTGTGCACGCTTCGTAGGGTTATTGGTCATGACAGGAACGAAAGTCGCCAGGGCCACCAGGGCCCAACCGCACAAGGATAGATAGATCTCCAGATTCTTCAGGACCAAAGCATACTTGCGGGTACCAGAGCTAACGATTCCGCACAGAAATTCGAACATGCTTGGGAGCAGCTTCGCCGTAAGCTTGGAGCCCCACAGACCCACCCACACAATGAGTAGCCACGAGAAGAACCAGACAATGCGGACTCCTCCGATGGTGGCATGCTGAGTAGCTGTAGCCCCAATGATGATGGGAATCGAAATCAACGTAGCAACGGGGAGGATGTAGAGGAAGTATCTCGTCACGATGGAGAAATTCAGGATCCTCTCATAGATCCTTCCCATTGATGTCACTTCCCCCCTATCAACGTCTTTACGTCCCGTCTTTTTTGCGACCTTCCTTCTGCCGGCGACATGACGCTGATAAAAGCCTGCTTTTTCATTGATCTCATGTGTGACAGCTCCAGGCTGCTGCTTCTCCCCTGATGCCCTTCGAGCCCCCGTCCTTGTATCGACTTTGCTCAGGGGTATGTCGATTGTGGCGTCATTTGGATTGGCCATCTTGTTTTCAGGTATCTTTGCAAAGCCTTTGGACGATCGATTGGAGTTCGGCATGAGGCTCTCAGTGTCAAACCAGTGTAGTACAAGTCCGGAATTCAATCGTCAAAAAATCAAATGCTTCCAGCTCTGAGGGGAAAAGAAGGGGGGCGTTGCCTTCCAGGGCAACGAGAAATGACTGTAATTTCTGAAATGACCGTGGCGATAGTAGGATAACTGGAAAGAAAGTGATGGGAGGTCAAGACAAAAGGAGTGGCGCGGCGGGGAATGAGTGAATGATTTGTTGTTCATTCACAAAAGGAGGCTTGAATGGAATGCGGCCGAGGGCTGAGGGGGCGTGGGACCTGCGTAGGGCTGAGGTCTCAATCGGGTCCTCCTTCAGATCTTACGGGCATCAATCTTCAGTCACAGACGACATACTACCAGGTCCTGACTGCGTAGATCTTGAACCTGCTATACTGGCCTAGATTGCTAATGATTAAAGTACTCAAATCCTTTCGTAAGTAATGCTCTGTTGTGTCAGGAGGGGGCGCGGCTTTGGACTTGGCAATCATCCTCAGTCATGTCTCAGGTATGAATCTGTGCCATGCGCACGGAATCCAACTCCGTCTCACCGTGCAAAGTCAAGATCATGTTTTTTAGTCGAGAATTGCAGCATTGCAGCATTCGGCTCACTGGACCCAAAATCGCATCATCATTTGTTGACCTAGCGTTCTTTGACGATGCCAGACCTGCAGGACAAAACAGCCGTCATCACGGGATGGTCGTCCGGACTTTGCCGTGCTATTGCCCTCCTTTCGCTAAGCATGGTACTCGTCTTATCATATGTGCGGATCTCAAGTCAGATGGACGGGTTGGAGGTGTAAATGAAGGCGAGGGTGTCCACAACTATGACTTGTTCTGCGGGCGGCATAGTGAGGGCCATGCTGTTTTCAAGAAAGCTGACGTCAGTGTGAGCGAGAACGTCAAAGGCTTGGTAGAAAGCGTCGTGGTTGAACATATAAATCGAACTTTTCAATATGGCTAACCGCGTTCAATATGCCTTTACTCTGAAACTACTGACGCGGCTTTGTAGACTGATTGTTCATGCTGGGCTTGGCATAGAAGGCATCAAAATTTACGAGATGAGGACGAGAAGGTTGACAGGATGATGTGAGATAGTACCCTGAATGCTTCCAATGTCATGCAAGTTTGGCTTATGCATAACAACTCAATGTTCTTCAACTCAGTCCTGTGACCGCTTCAGACCCGTTTGATATAAGAGACGCATAGTGACTACCGCGAGCATCTTCGGGCTTGTTAGTCTAGATTTTGGTGCACGTAAGTAGTCATCACCATCTTATATCACAGACATGAGGCCACCACACCCATTGATAAGAGACTGACCTGTCGTCTCGCAAAGCTGGTCACTGTGCATCAAAGGGCGGTATTGTCAACCTAATCAAACAAGGTGCAATTGGATAGGCGCAGGACAGGATAGATTGAAATGCACTCCGCCCAAGCTGTAAGGGTTCCTATATCCATTTGCACAGCGGGCATTAGTCCCACCTGCAGACATTGAGAATACTCTCCTCCCAAGGACAGCACACTGATTAAATCTCCTCGATATGAACAGTTGCTCGCACAGCTATGACAAAAGCAGATGCTGAAGATGAAATAGTTGATGCACGACTCATGGGGCGGACTGTTCGGAGGACATGGGGTGCCGTCAGGGAGATCGCCAGAGGTGCTCTGTTCTTGGCCACTGACGACCCTCTACTCGAGGATGGCGAATACATGGCATTGTGAGACGGTGAGTACCGGCTTTTTTGTTGACGAGGTCGAGGGACATCGACTTGAGACCACCATGCGTAGCTCATCCTGATCCAAAGGCTGTTTCACTGTCCAACCAATGTCAAAGTACTAGGTCATACAATCTGTTCCTCCGAGGTAGTATACTTCCTAATGGAAATCCTGCCAGCGAGTATACCAATCAGTTCGTGAAACATCGTGGCTTAATTTGCATTTGGCACGCACACCTTATGCGGGTATTCTGTTTGCCCGTGTAAGGCCATGGATTCAGGCCACTCACAGCTCATCCCCCGTTTCAAGTGATGTTGCACAAGTCTCCACCGATGATATGCCGTCAAAGCAGGCCACTTCGCCTGAATGCCTTCGATGAGTACTCTATGGCTTTGTGGGAATATTTCAAGGCAGATCACTAGTGAGCGAAACACTCGTTCCAAGCCTATCGTTTGTACATGTCCGCCCATCTCTGAAAGATCAAAAGACCACTATGTTGTCATGTGGTTCACTCTATGCATGACTGCTGTTGTACAAGAGAGGCAGACTGCAGAGATCATGTGACTATATCACGGCGTGCAGCGCGCAGTACGGTCGTGTATGTACAACTTTTCATGGCTTTCTTCAGAAAGAGATCGCCGCCCTGCTTCTTGTTCCGCAATGGAAGTCAGCATACCATATTGAGTAAATCATCATCATCGGTAGGTTCCATCTTGCCCAAAGAATTCGGCTTCATAAAGTTCACAGCATGTCCCTGGGGTCAATACTGCGCGGTCTCGGGCGGCCGAGACCTCAATATGGTATTCAACATGGTACTCAACAGAATAGACCATGGATTGGAGCAAGGTACGGGGGAAGCCTTTACGAATTAGATCCTCGAGAAGAAATACTAGTCGAGGCTGCTTACACGCGGCCAGACGTTGATGTCGGCGCATGGTATCCGTGCAACCAGGAAGATATCGACATCGTCTACTCCCCATCCACCACCCGTCGTCCGGGGCGCCTTCCGCAGCCTCTACTGCGAAGGGTCTCGCTAGCTCAGGCGATTCACGATCTCCAGGTATTCAACAGGGTGCCAGCGAGGGCTTGTATAGATAGGGATGAGGTCTTTCCAACGCTGGATGAATATCTCTTCAATTGTCCGTCCATACGCGATCGAGATGTACCGAGTCTGGTCTTCAAAGCATTCAGGGACCTCGATAGCGCCTTCTTCCAGTCTTGTCTGTTCGGAAGGGTGCAATTATTGTGGGCGGGCACTGGGCCGATCGACAGAATGTCGCCCGGGTGGCCAGCGGGAGCTACACGGGGGGTCACTGAGGCGAGCGATACCGGTAGCAACATCAAGATCAACATGTGTGTCGACGGTCTACTGCTCCGTAGAATCCCTCCACAATTTCCAGGATCAAGCATTCTCGAGGACACAGTGAAAACGTTGCTTCATGAGATGCTGGTAAGCTACACACCTTCTTGTGTTTGAGGATTTGCTGTTGGAGACCTACTGACGGCCAGTGGATTATAGCACGCGTATATTTTTGTTCGATGCCATATAGCAGAGATACCTCAAGGATCTAATGAACATCAGCATCCGGCTTGTTGGTGGGAGGCACTAATGGCAGTAGCTCGTCGCGCGGAAGAGGCTTTTGGGTACGATTTACTCACATATCATGCTGCTCGGGGAATTTAAGCAAGGAAGTGGGAGTGGCACACTGATCGTAAAGTGGTCGGATGGGTCCTTCGGATGGTTGACGAAAACTCGAGAACCCGGAGTCCCGCTGATGAATGAACTCCCCAAGCATTGTTGGACTTGCTGCATGAAAGTGATAGTGAAGTGAGGATCAAATATATGTTATCTCCATGACATACGCCCCATAATTCAGCAGATTTGTCCTCCTAGCCATTGGTGCCTATTGTTTGGTCGAGGGCCACGTATGATGGAATCAGTAGAACAGATGGCTGCCCTTTGCTAACATGAGTTTGAAATCTCTTGCCACTCGAGATTTGGTGTAGCCCACTCGCCACTTTGGCCGAACTCGTGCAGGACCATGTTTGAAATACAACATGACCACGGACTCACACTTTTTGCCGCTCGATTTTCGACCGCGTCTTGTTCGAGCTCTGTGTGTTCTGCAGCCGTGCAGTGTTTTACCAAGGAGGCTCATCGCTCGTGGTGTCGTACATCGTGAGGATAGTGCTATGACCGTTTTGACAACCAATGTTGTGGCCATTGTCATGTGGTTATATGACAACACAAAGCGCCGGTGCGCCCACCGTTATTTGCCACTCCCATGTGTCGAATGGCTGGAATACTTCAGTAGACACATATAAGGAGCGATCCTGGCCCCAGCTTCAGATTCCACTTCTACTCCAAACTTCTCAAAATTTAGAATTGCTCCCAGTCTTCAACCTTCACACGATCACTGCACATACCTGGAAAGAATGTCTGGCCGCTACGATCGTGAGGATCTCTTTTGGGATCATTTCGGAGACAGATGGTGGAATGACGAGCGAGAAAATTGGTTTCCAGAAAGCTATGGTGGCTTGACTCAGAACCAGCAAATACTTGTCAACGCTGCTTCAGTTGCTGACCAGGGAGGTAATCCACGATGCTACCCCTGCGATGAAGAGGATGTTATGGAGGTCGCTCGTACACCATCTCTTAAACCCCCATTGCCAAAAGTATCTGTCAGAAGAGCCGGAAACGACATAATTCACCACAACAGCACGCCACGGGGGCTCAGCCCATTTGAACGTGAAACGATACGTCGTCTTCGCCTGAAACTTTTTGATCGTGTTTCATTTCGGATGGAGGACCTTCCCGGCCTGGTCATCAGGGCATTCAAAGATCTTGACTGGATGTTGTTTGGCTCGTGCCTCCTTGGAAGAGTACATGTGAGATGGGCGGGCCCCTCCGCGATGATGGAGGCCTATCCAGCACATGATAGCGCCAACACCCGTCTCCGAGGACTGTGTACAGCGAAATCGTGGGGAGCGCGTATCGATCTGTGCATCGAAGGGCTCCTAATCACGCCAGATGGAGACGACCTTTTCCCACTCTATCACAGCGTGTTGGTGACATTATTGCACGAGATGGTGGTGTGTACCCTTCTGACGGTTGCCCCTAAGCTTTGGAATTGAACGTTGACAAAGAGACTAACTCCATCTAACAGCACGCTTATTTCTACATCCGTTGTTCCCCGGCCGACATTCCCCATGGACATTCAAATTCGTTTTGGTGTGTACTGGAGGCAATAGCCATACGGATTGAGCAAGAGTTTAGGTTTTCAGCGCTCCACCAACATTTCGACGAGTCCTACGAGGGGGAGGTGGGGAGAGCAAGATAGACTGTTGGGCCTTCGACATGTTTACAATTCGTGCGGCTGTCATGCTTGTTGTCGATCTTGTACGTAGGTACTTATTCGAACACAAGATTTCATAGGAGACAGAGAACAAAGGCAGGGGGATGGGTCGACACAGGAACCAAGATGGTGTAAGCCGCACCCGCGACACGCCGTATTGAAACGCTTACCGGCGGAATGATGTAGCCTTTACGAAAAATGATATGAAGCAAGTACTCACAAGATCGCTCTTCATGGCGAAATGTCGCTTTCGAGTAAAGGCCTGATTTTGTGATCAAGCTCCTTGTCGGCAAATAGCTCATGTTGAAGACTTGGAAGCAGATTACGACCGATTTGAATACCCTGGAATTTTTTGCGAAGCTCAATGAAGGCGCCTGCTGTTGTACAACTTCGATCAGATATTGCCTTCTCGAATTACAGCCTTTCGTTTCGTTGTAATCTGGGCGTTCTGCCGCCGCTCTTTTCGTTGCCTTAAAGATCGAGCAGCCAACGTCTGTTGTACAACGAATAGAGAGCGCCTTTGTCACGACCATGACCACGATCATGTGGCTGTATGACAGCCTATATCTCATGTACAGCATGGCGCTTTACCACAAATTGTCCAGAGGCTTGTGGTACCTGAGTGAAGATATGTTTATAATGAGCTAGGACCCCAGCTGCTTGGTTTGCAACGTGATAGGAATACCGCTCTCCTTTCGGCGTCCTGTTCTGCCCAAGAATCTTGGCTGCATACGACTCATCGGGCACTTTCTGGCTTTGGTTACGTGCAATGACTCCAGACGAGGCTTGGTGGCATCACCGGAGTGATTTGCAGTGGTTGAACAACTTTGAGGTGCCGGAGAGATATGTAGCGCAAGATTCAGAAACAGCATCCATCCTAGATGCTCTTTGTAGCGCTCCTCATGTTGATGATGGAGCTTTCTATCCCTGCAAACAAGACGATATCGACACCGTCCGCCTAATACCAGACCCTCAGCCTCCCTTTCGAAAGGTCTCCCAACGAAGGGCCCTTCAAGAACTTGCTGCCTTCAATGACTTCGATCGAAGGCCTGGGCGTTCCATGCAACGAATCATTCGAAATCTCGACGAGTACCTCTTCAATCGTTCTCGGCTACGTTCCGGAGAGATTCCCAGCCTCGTATACAAAGCCTTCAGAGATCTGGACAAAGTGCTTTTTGATGGATACCTGTTTGATCGGGTTCGTCTCGCTTGGGCAGGAGCTAGTCAAATTCAGCGTATCGCACCGGGAGGAGGCGCAGGACTGATGGGATTCTCCGTATCTCGGCGGGATCGAAATGGAGGGTTCATCTTCCTATGTATTGACAATCTTTTATTTGGGATGGGTCCATGTCCGTATGAAGATGACTGGGATAATGTGTTGACAACACTGATTCACGAGATGCTGGTAAGGCCCGTTCTGCTATTCACCCCTGGTGTTTGAGATGGTCTTGCTGTAAGAGGGGCTAAACGCAAATGTACAGCACAACTATCTCTACATTCGTTCCTATGAAGTGCACATAACAGGCGGTGGCCACTCTGAATGCTGGTGGGAAGCATTGGAGGCAATAGGTCGTTACGTGAGTGACACGTTCGGTTTCGATGCTCTTGAATACCATGCAGAAGATGGGGACGTAGACGATTGGGACTGATGCTTGGATACTGCATGTAAGTGGATTGGTGTTGGAAAGAAAATCTTGGGATGCCTGCAATCACTAATCTTGGTGATCACTAATCTTGGTGATTGGATGCTCAAACCGATTGCCGCAGATATGATCTGTTCTTGTTTTTTCACAACAGAAGAAAACTTCTCAGAGAGGTCCACGACAGCAACAACTCCATTAAAAAGACCCGAGCATTGAAGGGACATACCTTCCAGCATGTATCTGGAAAACGAATGCCTGCTTAATCACACCAAATGATTTCGAAGCTAAGACGAAAGCAATCATCAAATGACGTAGCCATTCAACGCTGAAAACAACAACCTCCAGCACCCACCCCCTTCTATCAAAACGCACACCCAACACACCATGACCTCCACCACCCCTTCCCAACCTCCAGCCCAAATGCACATCGACCCCGCCCGCGCCAAAATCCTTACCACAACCCTCTCCTCCATCCTCTCCCGCATCTCCTCCGCCACCCCCTCCCCCTCCTCCCAGCAACCCATCCGCCTCGTCGCCGTCTCCAAACTCAAACCCGCCAACGACATCCTCGCCCTCCATCACCCCCCCACCTCGCACCTCCACTTCGGCGAAAACTATCAGCAGGAACTCCTCCAGAAATCCCAGCTCCTGCCCCGCGAGATCCGCTGGCACTTCATCGGCGCGCTGCAGACCAACAAATGCAAACCCCTGGCCGAGCAGATCCCGAACCTCTGGTGCGTGGAGAGCGTGGACACGGCGAAGAAGGCGGATCAATTGCAGAAGGGGAGGGAGGCCATGTGCGCGCGGGAGAACATCGAATATCACGCGCAGGTGCCGTTGAGGGTGTTTGTGCAGGTGAATACGTCGGGCGAGGAGGAGAAAGCTGGGGTTGAGCCCCACGAGGCAGTGAAGCTGTGTAGGCATGTGAGGGAGCAGTGCGGTCATTTGAAGTTGCAGGGGGTGATGACTATTGGGGCCATTGCGAGGAGTCGGGCGGCGACGAGCACGGGGGAGGGAGGGGAGAATGAGGATTTTGTCAGGCTGAGGGAGGTGAGGGATCAGGTGGCTGGGGAGCTGGGTGTGGAGAGGGAGGAGTTGGAGCTGAGTATGGGGATGAGTGAGGATTTTGAGAGCGCGGTCAGGTGCGGGAGTAATGAGGTGAGGGTGGGGAGCACCATCTTCGGGGAGAGGGGGAGCAGGCAGGATGCTAAGATACAGGATGAGGTTGCCGAAGGTGGATCATGAGATTGTGAGGGTTGTCTGGGGGAGATCCGTCATCCAATGGGCCACCCCCCCCAAGACGCCAACTGTACGCCCTGGCCAGATAGAACGTTCAGGAGTTCGTTCATCCCCAAGGTCCAGGAAGGACCTGGCATGATGATCAACGTCTATCAAATTCCGTGATCGGCTTCGGCAAAAGAATGCCCAGTCCAAGAAGGCCAAGCCTAATCTTCACTAATGGCGCAACAATCCAGTCCATTCGGGACAGTATCATCATGCTGTATGAAGATGACTCGAGGCTTCACAGCTGCGTACTCACCGATCTTCTGGAGGCCTTCATATGACAGCGAGAGGGTTAAGGCTCGAACAGGGTTGCATTACCAATCGGAAAATATTGTTCTAGATGCTAAAAGCAGGACTATGATTGGATAGTGGATATCCGTTCTCGGACCATTATGCTGCTTTGCGTACGTGCTGCAGACTGGGTATAGGAAAGCATGACCTGAGCCACGCTACAATACTCATCGACGCTCAATATTCTCACACAGAAGAGTTGGCCGCGCCCCCTTTGCCCCGATTCCTGAGGAATTCCATTATCGTGAGGGCTAAGGTGACAACGAATAGAGCCCTAGGGATGATCCTCAGTCAGCGGCGTTTACGAATATAGGACAAAATTGGAGACAAATTCGAAGCTTCCGACGGATGTTTCCCATGGCCGCAAGGGGCCGGTCCACGTGTGACAGGGTGGTTTCACGTACCATTCCAGCGCACCAAAAACCACGGCAGCCTCGACAACTCCGCAAAAGTTCCCAAGTACATCACATCCCCCAACAACGAAGTCTACCGCATTCACGACGTCACGGTGAAATACAGCCAGGGCAACGAAGCCTGCGAACCAGAACAGCATCGTCAAGAGTTCGAGGACTAAGCTTGCGAGCATGATGGGAGAGCTTCGAGATAGGAGGCGAGGCGCAACAAGGAGGAAGGCGATGACCAGGATCGTCCATACTGAGACGAACACTAGGAAGGAGTCCTGAGAGGGGGTATAGGCGTAGGATGCGACTAACGGAACGGAGGATCAGTAAAGACGATCATGGAGCTTGGTTCCAGCGTAGGAGGTAGAACGCACTATGACCTGTGAGACCAATTTCTATGATGGCGAAAAGGAGCTGAATCCCCCGTAGCACAATCGAGACAAGTTCGAGCAGGGCCATTCTTGGATTCTGTAGCTGTTGATGCTGATATTCGAAATGGATGTAGGAGTTGTAGGCTACGTGAGAAACGCTGCTTGCTCACGACACCTGAACGAAGAAAGCCAAGTGAAGGGGAAGGAAAAAAGTGAATGATGTCGAGCGCGCTTGCGAAATGAGTTTCTTGATTTTCTCAAGCTTGTTTCCGTTTTTCCGTTTTGGCTGGCCTCAGCGTGGCCTAGGCACGTGGCGTCTGTGGCTGGTTGATAGGTCTTGGCAACACTAGAAGGTCGCCATCCTCGACCCTATGATGGGGCATCCATTGGAGGGTTTTGGCGAGGGCCAAGGCAGTGCTGGAGTCCCAAATCGATCATTGCTGTCTTCGGTGACCCTCATGACGCATGACGTCGTCGCGCTGACTCTGAGTCGTAAGGCCCGTGGCTTGGTATAGAGCTACGCAAGTACCGCAGCCCGGGTAGGTCAAATTAGATGGCTGAATCCATTCCATGCCTGCCTTCCTCTACCTTTCAAGGGCATGAACGGAAGGTCAGAGAGAATGGAACCTTGAATGCCCTTGAAGCCGTAAGGCTCCATGATATAACGCGTCACGATGACAGGCTTCAGTTGGGCTATCAGTGATTGCTGGTTTTGCTTGCGTCGTATTTCCACAGACACAATGCTTTGCATCATCCGAAGCCTTTCGAAGCGATCTTGCAAGATACAATGAGATGAGGCTATCGAAGGCCAGATTGTAGATGACTGAGTCAGAGGAAAAATGGCTGAGACAGATTTGTGCAATTGTGCCACTGGCGTCATTTGTCTTGACATGTTGAAGGCTAATGTAATTTATACGGTAATATTGGTCAACGCTCCGTGGCTGCAGGCTGCACCTATTACTGGGATTTGCAGTCCCGATGGCCAAATACCCAAGAGTTTCAGACCCACAAGGTCCATCGTCTTGCAGTTCTCCGAGGTCCATAAGCAGAGCACACCATCCTGAGACAAAGTGCCCACCACTCTCTGGCCTTTCTGAAGCTCTTTGCGCACACCTCCACCCACGGCGATGCGCCTGACCGTGCACTGTGCTGCAGCAAATGCTGATCTTGCCCGAATCTTGGGCTCGCACAGCATGGCTGCCTGCCTTCAATCCTTGCCCATTATCCGTCACAGTCCGAGATCCACCAAAAATAGTAGAAGATAGATAAACGTGAAACAGAAGGCGTCCGTGGCCGCAATAACTTCGCAGTGGGCCGTCCCACAAAGAGGCCCATCCCCGGGTGTGAGCATCATGTCTCGGCCAAATTCACCGGACTAGAGGATGATGATGGACAGTACAAGTGCCTTGCCCAGAAGAAGAATGGTGAAGAAAAATGTGGTTGAGGTCGGCTGATTCAAGTTATGCAGGAGGAATCGATGGCGGTTTCATGACATGCAGTAGGAGAATTTGATCCAAGTGTGAGAGGCGCGCTTAGATGATGACCATCTATGCGACCGTCCCTGTCGTCTTCTAGAACAATTACACTCAACCTTGTTCTTGGTGTCTTCGATCACACCGTCTAGCTTTGCCTTCCTTGAATCCTGCTCACTTGCTCAGTGATCCAAATGATGACCCCGAGGCCCTACTAGTAATGTTAGTGGGTGTAGTCGCCACACACACAAAAACACTGGGGTCCAAAAAGAGATTTTCCAGCCTGACCAAGTTGCCTTGGTATTTTTAGCAAAAGGCCTCTTGCCGTCATGCAGATCCTGAAACATCAATGAGGCTTTTCGATGATTCTTCGATGCACCAAGGACTTGTGTGAAGAGGAAACAGGAGATAGTGATCCTACTGAGGTATCAGAGCTGTTCAATGAGTAGCCATAAAGTACTGTGCTATGAATGGTATCTATGCATGTATCATATACTTACTCTGAAGCCAGACGCAGTTGCTCAAGCCTGCCCGTAGTGCAGGTGCTTGAGGTGACAGAAAATACATCAAAGCCATGCATGCCGCTATGCAGTCAAATGACAATTGTAGAAATCGTAGACCGAGGACGATCAAGGCCGGAAAATATGGTTGTAGTGACCCGGGACCCTATTCCGGCACATTTCACAATCTGCCCTGAAGCCCATCGAAAACATTGGTTTCCCTCGTGTCGGAGACTGATACGCCAAAGGCGGCGCAAGGCGTGATGGCTGGCGTAGAGGAATGTAAGGCAGCTCCTGGGTACCTTCTGTATGGCTGTCAAAAGCGTCCATAGCTTCATCCTCGCTGATGGGCGTGGGAAGCCGTCGAGCGCGCATGTTCTTCTCATACTCCATGTCGAACGATGAAGGCTGTTCCATCAGCGAAGGGGAGTCATCCATTGGCGTATCCATGCTTTGTCGGAAGTGGCCATAGATTGGGGTTGGGATCCTCCCTCCGCTGACAATTTCGCGCACGCCCAATTTTGAAGATGAAGACTGTCCAGGCGCCAGGGTACAAGGAGAAGCGTTTGGGGAGAGCATCATAGTATCAAAATCCAGATGATGCGGTGTGTGTTGCCTTTCTTCGCTACCCGTACTCATTCTATCGTCCAGCTGATTGTTCAACCCTCCGCCCCAGCCCCGGCTCGATTGCGGAACGTCGATTGCTTGCCTTGTATTGCTGATGAACTGAAAGGGCGGCGAATTCTCCTCTTCCGAATCGGCAGGGGTGATTGTCTGAGTGGAGAGAGGCTTTGGTGCGCGGCGCTTGGACTGCGAGAAGAAGCGAGTGTGCTTGATGGTAGGCGAAGTGCGGAAAGGTAAGGTCATGCTCTGCATTCGCTGGGGGAAGAACCTATCAGTTGGGACTGGGTTAAGATATGGTGAATGCGTTTTACCTTGTGCTCAGGCTGGTATTCAACCTCATCCTCAGCTTCGTCCCGCGCTCTCTTTCGACTGATCTCAAGCATTTCGCGATTGCTTGGACAATTTCTCAGTATCACCAGGGTTTGGATCGCAAAGGTATCGCGAGGATTGTGAGAACAGGCTGAGGGTGGAATGAAAAGGACGATTGTCGGGGAGTACGGAATATAGCAGGCTTGTGTTTAAAGATGCTGCAGCTGATCACTGATTTAGCTTCGAGAGTGGGTCGTCATGGGATGCAGCGTGATTCTTAGTGCTGGAGGTGGGTTTGAAATGCCACTAAATGCGAATTGATGGAATTTTACTGCTGACCAGTGAGCGGCTCGCCTTCTTTGCAGGAAATTTAAAACGGGATTCCTGAAGATGACCGATCACGCTAGCAGGATTGACCTTGCCAATCCTGGGGAAAACGCCACGCCAAGATTTGGCAATGAAACATTTCTTTCGTTACACACTACACACTAGACTCAAATACATTTCAAGTATATGCGAGTGCATGCATAATTTAAGCGAACTTTGTGCTTCTTGCAATGCTCAATTGACGTCAACCTCAAATGGCGCAACACTTTCAATTGCACAATTTCGACATCTGACAATCTTATGTCCCTGCGCTAAAGACTACCTCAGTTGACCACCGCAAAGGAGCAATTTTGAGCGAGCTTTGGCGAGCACCTGGAGCTTCTACACAGCACTTGGTGTTCATTGTCGTCCTACGACAGCCTTTCTCAAGATGCCGATAGCGGAGAGCCAAATTGATATGTCGCTCAATGAGAATACAAGAGGTGCGCAAAACATGTTGTCAAATCAGGCATCAGGCTGAACATCCCATAGTGCTTGGTCAAGATCCTCTCATACCCCCCCAGCTCCTTCAATCCGAAATACCAGCCTCTGCGGCGACATTCAGAGCAGTTGCTCGGGGTAGACAAGAAGCTATTGGCATCATAACGCAACAAGATGACCGACTGCTGGTCATGGTCGGTCCATGCTCCATTCACGACCCCACTGCTGCTCTTGAGTACGCTCAACGCCTTCACGAACTCTCGCATAAGCTCTCCGATGACCTTTGTATCATCATGCGGGCCTACCTCGAGAAACCTCGAACCACTGTCGGCTGGAAGGGCCTGATCAACGATCCGGACATCAACGAAACTTTTCAAATCAACAAGGGATTGAGGGTCTCAAGACAGCTTTTCTGCGATTTGACGAGCATGGGCATGCCCATTGCAAGCGAAATGCTGGATACCATATCACCTCAATTTCTTGCCGACCTAATATCCCTAGGTGCAATCGGGGCCAGAACAACTGAGAGCCAATTGCACAGAGAGCTCGCCAGTGGCCTATCATTCCCTGTGGGCTTCAAAAACGGGACTGATGGATCGCTTGGTGTAGCCATTGACGCTGTTGGTGCAGCTGCAGCCAAGCATCACTTCATGGGCGTGACAAAACAGGGCCTCGCAGCTATCACCAGGACCAAGGGCAATGAGCACGGTTTCGTCATACTCAGAGGCGGCAGCGGGGGCACCAATTTCGACAAAGGTAGCGTGAAGGCAACAAGGGAGGCGCTGCGAAAGAAGAACCAACAAGAGGTGATGATGATTGATTGCTCCCATGGTGAGTCCAACGGATGTTTTATGCTCTCGATCTGACGACTCTCAGGTAATTCACAGAAGAACCACCGGAACCAGCCAAAGGTTGCTCAGACCATTGGCAACCAGCTTCGAGAAGGCGAGACAGCCATCGTCGGTGTCATGATCGAGTCCAATATTCATGAAGGCAATCAAAAAGTTCCTGCCGAAGGTCCAGCAATGCTCAAAAAGGGGCTCAGCATTACAGACGCCTGCATCGATTGGGATACGACTATCGACGTCCTCGAGCAACTCGCGGACGCTGTTCGAGCTCGCCGTGAAGCTGTGAAGCATCATCAACAGAACGGCGCCAGACCAACAAATGGTCATTAGAGACATCTATTCTTCATTTTCCATGATGTGAACAATGAACGTCGACGCGGCATGAGGCAACGAAAAGTGTGAACTTCGAAAATCTTCAGCAATAGAGTCGACCATAGAGCGAGGCGCATAGGCTCACTGGCTCCACCTGCGAATTAAAAGTGTCTTACAGCATCCATAGAAATGGTTGGGTGCATAGCTACTTGACTTGTAAGTTAGAAAATGGAGCTATTTGCAAATTTACAATGCCCAGGACTTTGCACCACAAGCATCTCGACCGTGCAGCACCTCTTGAGCGTTGATTCATATGTTCCGTCACCTCGTTGATTTTCAGGATTTCCGCTACCGGGAGACTGCCAATCTTACTCAGCCCACGGAATATGGATAGTACTATATCAGAGTACATGTGGGCGGACGTTCGATCATGTTCAGAATCTGGTTGGCCTCTCGCTAATGCGACTCTGTTCCATTGGTCTCCGAGCCTTTGGAGCTCCCTGCGTAATTTCTCTCTTCCTTGGTATCCATGATAGCCAGCTGCGTTCGTGGTCTAATGTCCGCTTGTTTGCTATGACCTGCAGTTGGCCGCGTACAATCTACGACCGTCCCATGTCTTACGCGGCATAGGCTGCCTGCTACCAAATTTACACATAGGTGCATTTTCCGTGAGGACGTGTTCCGCGTTACTGCAGTCGTCATCAAACCTTGATCTCGCTCAATTCAAGACAACGCTGAGCAAAAGTAAAATTGATGCTATGGGCAGGAACAAGCATGTCGATCGGGGATTCGTAGAGGGCGATGATGAAGCAAAGTGAGTATTGTCCACAGCAAGCATTGCCATGCAGAGCTAAGACTTTCAGGCACGTTCTCCCATTGTTCATGCCTAGAATTGAGCCAACCCCTACATACGATTGCTGCGAAGTTTTCCGTCAAGAGAGCTTCATGGATCATTTCAAGGATTTCCATCCATTCTCCCTTCACCACGTTGCCTGGGCAGCTCAACAAGGGCTAAGTGCCGAATGCGTTGAGCGCTATCTGAACAAGTTCGATGAAAAGGACGTTGCAGAGGCATTGAAGACGCCTCTTGTTGTCAAGACAGAAGCGAAGAACTTACGGATACCCATCGTGTTCTTTGCAATCGAGCGGAATTCCACAAATTTGGTCAGGCTCCTCTGCAGGGCAGGCGCTTCTCCAGTCGACAAGATCAAACCTTACAAGATTCCAGTCTTGGCCTACGCGATTTTTCACAGCGAGTATGGCATTACGGATACCACCGACGTCGTCATACAGCTCCTTGTAATGGGTGCTGACCCTAACCATATACCGGAGGATATGTGGCAAGACCCATTGCAAGCACCGCAAAGAGAGCAAGCGAAGCCCAATCCCGACATCAGCAAGTGGTGCACAGCAGAAGTTCGTGAAGCTCTGGCGAGGACCTTCAATCTGATGCAACGCTATTGCTTGCGTAAGGCTTCCACCTTGAGTGGTCCTCGCCCTCGCGCTTTGCAAATCGCCAAGGCTACTGCAACACTGCCACTCTTCGAAGTACCCTACCATGTTATCGGACAACGTGAGCCGACCCAGACCGTTATCGATTCGATCTTGAATCTCTACATGTCGGACGGAAACAGACCACTGATCCTTCTGCTCACGGGTCCCAGTGGCCATGGCAAGACAGAGCTTGCGAAAAGGATGGGCAGCTTTCTGTCGCTGAATAGCGTGTTCGTTGATTGTGCTAGAATGAAACATGAGACGGATATCTTCGGACCTCAGGCGCCGTACTATGGATACGATGAAGGATCTCCATTGAACAATCATCTGGTTGAGCATGCCGGGCAGCGCAATATTGTATTCCTCGACGAGTTCGACAAGACGACTAAGGAGGTCCACAAGGCGATGCTGCTCCTGTTCGAACATGGTTGGTATCACGATCGCCGCCACGCCAATGAGTCGATCGACTGTAACAAAACTATTTGGATTCTTGCAGCCAATATTGGTGTCCCAACAATCTCACGGTTTTTTTCTGACAGCTTCCACAGTACTATGGATCAAAAGAAAAGAGCAAACCTATACTCGCTGCTGCAGCGCCTCGTCGGCAAAGAAGTCATGGAAAAGTTGGGGCATCCACTTTTCGGCAGGATCAGTGCCACAATTCCATTTCTGCCATTTGACGAATTGGAGCAAGCAGTAGCCGCCTTCAAATTCATGCGCCAGTATCGAATTGACAAACGCGGTCCTATCGACCTCAAATGCAAAAAATTCTTCAATCATTGTTGTATTGACTATGTGGATGATGGTCAACTTTGCTCGCACCTAGCGAGCGAGTACTATCAGTCAGAGACTGGGGCGAGGTCTCTAGAGCACGCTGTTGAAGATAGAATCATGGTGCCTGCAGGGGCATGCTTTCGTTCGGAAGATGCGCTGCTCACCGATCAGATGAACGAGGGCCCCTTGGAGAGATACGAAGTTCGGCTGATTACTGAAGGTGAGCTGCAACCCGATATTCGGGTCATAAGAGCTGGAGATGCGAGCATCCAGCGAGGCGAAGAAGAACTGGCATCAAAGCAGATTAGTGGAGACGACAAAGGAGTCCCAATCTAGGAATAGGAGAGTCCACAGCGTGTGAATAGAATAGAATTTCATACGTCTTACTCTCAAGTAGATTTGGATCTTATGACGTCATTCAGAATTCTCTCCCATGGTTTCAGAATAAGGCTACGAGGGTACATCTGACCATCCATAACAAGCCTGGAGGTACATTGATTCTACCTTCCAGATATTTGCATGGCTTCCCTAAAATTCGTCTCATCAGTCTGGCAATCCTTCCGTGCAAGTTCTGGCCTAGAACCCCGGTTGCTGGACACCCTCCGCATAAGCGCCGCCCGCCCAGGAACCGTAAATTTCGAATTAGACATAGAGAAGCACCATACCAATCGCCTGGGCACAGTCCATGGCGGCACGATCGCAGCAATGGTGGATCTGGGTGGAAGCCTTGCAGTGGCCTCCCGCGGCTTGAATGCCACCGGAGTATCCACAGATCTGAATGTCACCTACATGAACCCAGGAGGTAATGTTGGTGATACTCTGCGGGCAGAGGTGACTTGCGACAAGTTTGGCAAGACCATGGCCTATACCAGCATCAAGTTTGTGAATGGAAAGGGTATGCTGGTCGCGAGGGGGAGCCATACTAAATACGTTGCGATTGCGTGGAAGGATGAGAATAACAAGGTGGAGGAGATGAAGGTCGAGGCCTCTGCAGATGCTTGATAAATTCATGAGTTCAGCACAGCCTGAAATTCAGTTTCGGATGTCGACGTCGTCGAATTTGAGCTTGCTGAGAGATCTGAATCTGGATCTAGTGCTTTGGGAAATGCTTGAGCTTTCTTGAACATTGATGCAGACAATTGCAGACTTATGATACACGCTATATGAATGCCCCCAGGCAAACCGACGCCAACCGATGCGGAACGCCGTCAAATTTCATATGCGATTTCTTTGTCACCAATAATCCGATCTCGATCCATGGTCTCTGTTCCCTTAGCACTTCGAAGGGCAAGGACCCAAGCCAGGAATCTCCTTCTGATTCTTGCTTGTGGAGCAGATGCAGGCGGAGAACGTGACATCAGGATTCTGGCCGTCACCATCCGCTCCGATCATATAGGGCGCCTGGAATGCAAAGGGGGTATCATTGCCAAGATCACCGCTCTTCGTGCACTGGGGGACCGTGGTGTCATAATCTTTGTAGGCCGTGCCGGTGACGTCGATGAAGTGAGCCAGCGAGCTCATGCCGCAAGTGTATTCTCCTGCGGGGCAAGAAATACCACTGGATGTCCCCTGGGTGTCTGTCTTCGACCAGGAAAAGCTGAAGTCGAAGCTGGCGCTCAGCACTGACTCTGGAAGATCGATGCCCAAGGACATTCCTTCAGTGATGGTGACCCCATAAGCGACGCTTTCCGTGTCCGACATTGTTGCCGGAGCGCTGTTGGAAACCACTGGCCGGGCTCCGGTCAGCTTCCATCCTGCTGGGTCATCCTTGGGATCGCTGTTGCCGAGATCTTTGTATTTGGTGACGGTGTTGCAGGGGATACCGCCGCCACCGGGAGCGCTGTAAGAGGACAGGTATTGGGGGTCAGGAATTGGTGCAGGGGCTGTGGAAACCAGAGCAATGAGGGTGAGAAGTGATAGATTTCTGATTTGGAAAGACATTATTGATCAGAATGATGTTGATCTTGAAGGAAGTTCGGTTACTGGGATTGTTGGATGAGTTTTGACAAGGGAACGTTGTGGAGAAGGGGATTATTTGCTTGATATTGTTGATTGATGTGCCCGGTTAGTGGTAATTGTTTGATGCTGCCTCTACGAAGGGACTCAATGTCTTCTTTATATGCACTGCAGCACACAGCCCAAGCTCCGTCTCGGATGTCTCGTCCTCTCGATGACGATCATGGCTTCCAACCAACAGTATGAAGCTGCTACCACTCCGTCATGGCCTTTCGAACACTCTGGAAACCATACAAACCGAATCTATTTCCAATTGGAATGCCGTCATGGCATCACCAACACAGGAACTACAGCTCCATGATGATGACAAATGCCAAGTGGCATGGCCTTGATACTTTCTATACGGGCACCGACCGATGATATCAGACCTCAGGATCCACTATATCGGCAACAGCAAGTGATGTCTTTGTTTCAGATTGGGACGGGTTGGCGTTGAAGAAGACCAAACTACCTGATGGCCAAACGGGAAGGCCTAGTGCATGCCTCTCTGTTGTCGAGGTTCTCTGAAACGGCTTTTTGAAGCCGTTCTTCGAAGTTACACCAGCTCAACGACCTGCAACTAGCCGATGTAATCTCAGGCGCAGTCAAACACCCAGTCTTGGCGAATAGAAAAATCCCATCACCGTGAAGGCTCCAACATAACGGACTGGGTCTTGATAGGACCTATCGACCGATGAGAAGACGGACAGGTCTAGTGCCTGCCGCTCTTCGAAGTTACACCAGCTCAACGGCTTTCAATCAGGCGAGGCAATGTCAGGCGCAGTGGAACGCCCCATCTTGGCGACCCGAATGATGGCCATCAGTATGAAGACTCCAACATGATGAATTGGACTTCGTTGGTCATAGGGCTCAGCCAGAGCTTGCGGATGCTACCTTACAATGACACGGGCCTCTCGCAAATAGAACAAGGACGCGGCTGGTGGTAAGGCTATGAGCCTATGAGGAGCACAATACATTAAAGTTCGGGGCCAATGGCACGGGTCTCAATTCGCGTGATGGCATTCTCCTAATCATCACGATGCATGATAGTGGCTAGCGCCATCCAAGCGCCAGCGCCACAATAGCACATCGGGGACATCAGTATGGGCCCTGCGGTGGACCCTGCGGCATCATCGTTTGATGCGGCATGAGATCTTGGAGCCTCCTGTAAACGCCTTCGACTAGTCCTGCCGGCGTGCCGACAGTGAGGCTCACCCGAGAAGTGGGTCCACTCGATCCACGCGGGTAAAAGTAGGCTGAGCATGATACTGGGCAAGAACCGCAATCTTATCTAGGAAAAATCACATTGATCTGCGATATGATACATTATATTGATCTTTGATATCTTACCTTGATCTTTCATCTGCCTACAGTGCAGTGATTGATATTGGTAGCCTTTGCTAGGGCTGACTGAAATTGATAGATTCGGACGCTAGCTCACTAGCCTGTTTGGACCTAGCACGAATCGAGATCCAATCTATTTGAAACAAAATCTAGCGAGATGAAAAACCTATTGGAACAATTTATATTATCGCTGTTACACAGCCTTCCCCAATTTTGAAATTAATCTAAAAGGTTGCGGCTGGCCCGCTGACGGTCATCAATTCCTTTCGCCAGCCTCATCTTGTTTGTTGTGATCCAAAGATGCAACAGCGTAACCGTGAAGATCATTGAGCTGTGCCTCAATCAAGCCATAAGTCGGAATCTAGCAGTGAAACGTCAATGATAGTTCAATGCCAGATTTTATGTCGCTTGATTTGGACAACAGGATGATATAGTTCCAAGCTGAACCTCCTTCCAAAAAACAAACTTATTACCGCACACTTCATCAGAGATCGTCCTGAATGAAACAGTAGCAGGCGAGACAAGTCAAGTTTGAATCGAGCGCTTTGTATCCAACATTCCGAGCTCCAAGACATCACCATATTCACGCAAGTCTGTGCGATCATCTAACATTCTCATCAACGAGATTTTGCCTTTCCATTCGCTGTCATTTCCCTGTCTCAACCTGCAAGAATCCAACGAGCCATCATGGAGATTGGGCTTCAAGCACCAAGCATTCGCGAATCATACAATGACATGATGTATCAAGAGGAACCGCTGTCGGAATTGCTTCTCCTTGATCAAGAAGGGCAGACACGAGCTATCAAAACCTCGTCATCTCCCTTCCGAAAATACATACCCTGGATTCTGCACCTTCTCCTATTTACCATCTCTCTGTTGATGCTCATCGCATCACGAATGAACGTTGACAAAGTCCGTGATGAAGGGCACGATCTCTATTGTGTGTGCATGTCCTGGAAGCAAGGACTGCTGTCAAAAGATCGACTGACCTAGATCACCACCGTCCAGCTCCTGCGCGAGAAGCGCTGAGGTATGAGGATGCGCCAACTCGGATCAATGGCTCGCTTGATTTTCAGTCCGTTTACCGTGGTCGACCAAATGCGGAACTCGACGCAGCCTGGGCAAGCATTGTCGAAGGTATGCATCTCTCCTGAATCCTAATTGCTTACGCTTGGATTCTGCTTACGGTGTATATGCAGTTGGTACAATGAGACTTTCTTTCCAGGAGCTGGAGAAGATAGATGCAACGCATCGAGCGAATGCGATACAGTATCCCGAGTCCAAGGGTGGAGGTTACATGGGAGATCTTGAAGTCTTCCATGAATTACATTGCGTGGTAAGCCAGAAATTGATCAATTCTGAACTTTATGGTCTCACCCTCTCAGCAAATTCTGGACTAACATGTGGCCTCCTAGAATTTCATACGACAGTACACCTATCTAGAATATTACGAAGACAGAGTCAATTCATTCAGTGACGATCCAAGTGTTATGCGTATGCATGTCGGTGAGTCACATCTGGCGGTTTCTGCAAGTGCCTCAGCAATTTTGAAAGATTCCAGAAGGTTAGAATGACTGACAATATCACCCAGATCACTGCATCGATCTCCTGAGACAGAAGGTGATGTGCGACGTCGACATTGGCCCATACACCTACAACTGGGTGGAGATTCAGGACGGGCCGTGGCCAAACTTCAACCCAAAACATCAGTGCAAGGACTTCAACGCTATCTTGCGCTGGAGCCGCGACCACCAAGTTCAAGAGTATGAGGCGCCCATGACGAAGACTGCTGGTGCTATCGTGTTACCTACGCCGCCTTAAGAATAGTTCAACTCCCTCGATGTTCATCACATAAGCTTGATTCTTCTTGAGCTCTATGAATATTTTCCAGCTCGGGCTACGATCTGATTAGATCCCTCACAAGACCAGTGATGCCTTTATCTCACATGCCATATAGATTCGTCAACGTTGGATGGGCTACCATATGGTCGCTAAAGGTCCACCAAGATCATCCCTCCAAATGGAGACTCTGATAAATGGGACGACCAAAGATTTTTCAGGTCGAGAATGTCTTTACAAAGGCAATTGCATCGCAACACAGAAGGTATGGAGAAAGATGCAGCGACAATCGCTTTGGAGGCCGGGCGCAATGCCCCGCAATGCCACTGGCAGCTAGGCTTGCGCTCAACCGACTGTATTCATCTACATAAATTCAAAACGTGAATCTCCCAGCGAAGACCCGTGATGGCATGAGTAAAGAACAACCTCAGATTTCTGGAATGACTATATGGTAAATTTCCACGTCTTCAAATAGCAAAAGGAAGCCAGCTTCAATTCGCCCGGTGGCGGCTAGGTCCCTTCAGGGGATTTCAACCCTATACGTTTGTCGACAGTATGCCCGAGACCCGTATGTTGTTGTTCAAATCCAAGCCAAATATTATTATTTGGCATCCGGTGGATTCGAACACAGGAACCCCGGCCCGACAGCCGGAGTCAAGCGAGCAACAAGACAGCTAGAGCAAAGTCTGGACGGCCCCGAAGGGTGTCAAAGTCTTGCCCACTACGCCAAGTCCGTGGTCACTTCCTCAGTTACTGAAAGTGAGGCGTTGTTTTTTAATATATAGAGTACCAATTTAATACTTGATCACAGCCCTTCTGAACTCTTTAGAGACCATGTGTGCATCTTTCTTTTGAGGTGTTGTCCCAGCAATTGATGTGTCTGCCCGAAATCATTAGAGGTCAATGAGGCTGAAACCTTAAATTTTCAGCCTTGCGGCGTGTTCCGCCGTGTGTCCCTCAGTCTCCGAAGTGAAGCGATCTGACCTCAAAACCCTCCACAATGCGCCTAAGATGGGTCTGACCTCACTCTGTCTCCGGACTGCGCAAAGGTGTCGTAGGAATTCAAATCGCGTAAGCACCAACATACAAATACCATCATCACCGCAAATGGAACATGACAAGGAGCGGCTGCTACCACTGCTGGACACCCACTCCACCGTCTCAAAAACCTCGACTTCCGCGACCGCGACATCCTTGCCTTCCATCGCTGATTCACATCGCAAAGACCCTACTCCTGGACTACCCCGTGAAATCATCGATTTGATCATCCAGCAACTCGATACCAATGACGTCAAGGTATTGTCCCTTACATCAAAAGCAATGTACCATACCCTCGGTTTTGTGTCTTATCTGAACTATTCTTCGTGGAAAAGCCATCTTTGTCACGTTTACGGCCATCAGCGACGTTTTTCTTTTGCAGCCATGTGCGATCGATGTGAGACCGAGTGGACAAAGGACGTCACGACGAGGCACGCCCGGCACAAGGCTGAGTTCAAGGGTTTGGATGTACTTGTCAAAGATGACTCGGACAAACTCCCAAGGACGCAGAAATTGAAGGCCACCAAGAAAATGGCCAAAGAGCATATCAAGCCAATGTGATTCTAAGCCTGACTATTGACTGGACATGATGCTGGGTGTCCTTCTAAAATCGAGGAGGGAAGCTCCATCCCCACGTCTAGTCAACGCGTGAGGCAGGAACACTGTTCTACCGTCGCTTTCATTCAATCTCAAACATCCTAAATAAAGCGCAAAATTAGTATTGCCTCTTCCCGAACGGGTCCTTTCAAGTGTTTATGCAATGGGTGAAGAATTCGAGTCAACATTCTTATAAACAATACAAACTCTCCAAAGCACTATGGAAAAGTGGTGAAATGTGTTTTCAAGATCCGCTTACCGACTGATAACGTTTTTCACCCACAATCGCCCCTCTTCAAAAGTGGTTTCACGTTGGGGTGTCACACCATGGTCGTCAAGCCTCCGCAACGCGAAGCGGAGGGTGTCAGACCCTGTATGGATCATGCTCTCCTCTTCACGATCAAGCTGGGTAAAAACGACCCAAGAGATATTGTCAATTTGGATCTGAATTCGCTTTTTTCGAAGGCATGGATGATTGGCAGCAACTCCCTTGAAGATACTGGTAGACGGTGCCCACAGTATCGTGCCATCAAAATGATTATGTATGGGAGCATGCTTCTCGTACAAAGCGTGACGATGCTCTATACCAAGCAAAATCGACAAGGTCCTCAGCCCTTTCAGACGACTCAAGACCTGTCGGAGGAGGGGGCGCCATTTGTGCTCGTCCTCGCAGCTCCTCAAAACTATCTTGATCGCCAGATGGCCGATGTAGCGGTGAGAGTCTGGAAACACGAACAAAGCAAGGTCTTCAGCCGCAGACCATCCTTCCCCTCCGCCCTCAAAGAGAAATCGATTGACTCTGTAAGGTACCTTGCGCGCCTCGCCAAAGACCTGGCAACAAGTTCTAAGGAAGCGAAGGTCAATAGCGCCCGTCTTTTCGTAATGGATCTTGAAGGTCTTTGTCTCTGCAAAGTACTCGCGGGTTCTTTGACCGTCTATTGCCAAACTCAGAAATGTCCCGGCGCACACCAAACAGTAAATTTGCAGTCTGATCTCCAGTGGTATTTTGAGGAAGGGCGTAGATGCATTGCTCTTATATCTGCGGCAGTTGATCAGCATCTCTGGGTGATTGTCTCAAAAATGTGAGAAGTCTACCTCGCTAGATTCACGCTCGATGCTCTCGTCCCACGGGACAATAGGAGAAGATTGAGAACCTTCTGCTTTGGGACATCCTGCGAGATGGGCGAATACAGGACACCACCAGCCACGACTTTGTGACCTGGGACATTCCGCACAGCAGGACTACCCAAGACCCTGCTAGGTATCTTCTTCGCATATCTATGATAATGCAACGTCAGTATCATCTCATTTTGCTCCAACACTTCTGAGATATCCGGCATCCAAGTACAATCGCGTTTGAGGTCTAGAATACCTATGCGAGAACGCGACATCAGTGTCATACTGGAAAAGGAAGATTTTTCCGAGACTCTGAAGACAGTTGAGGTAGTAACTCTGATATCTATTCACCTACGAAACTGAGCAGACGGTTTTGGAAATCATAGTGCAGACCTACCTGTAGCGATCGCCACCAACCCGACCGAGGTTCTGCCCACACCAGCCAATAGCAATACCGTCAAGTTCCATATCCTATCGAATCGATACTGTGCTCGTGCATGAGGAAAGACTTTGCGGTCAATTTTATACAAGTTCAACGAGTATCAAGCAGAAGCTGATAGGAAATATATGGCAAGCAAAGTCGGACTACTCGATTCTTTGACACAAGTTACAGGAGCAAATAATTCGCATATGACGTCTTTATATCCGAGCTCGGCCTAATATATCACACTACCGTCAGTGTTCGACCCAACCTTCGAGCTGTTTCAAAACATCTACCTCCTGCACGATACGCCAAGCTAGTATCCCGCCCACCCCTACTACCCAAACCGCAAAAACCAGGACTTTATCCCCCCAGCCTCCCCCCCCATCCTCGACATCAACCCTCACAGCCCTTTATCTTCCCAGCGGGCCCCCCATCCCCCCCACCCCCCGCTTTCAACCAATACACCTCCACCTTCCTCGCACGCTCCCACACCTCCCTCAACTTCTCCTCCGCCATCCGAAACCCTCCACCTCCTCCACCCCCCCAGGCAGATACATCCTCCCGCTCAACCCCCATCCCCATCGACCTCTCCTTCCAAAGTACGCAACAGCTCCAACATCGCCACCGAACTCCTCCCATACTCACACCGCAACCTCAACACCCGCCACACCTCCCCATCGCGGGGCAGTAACTCATTTACCACCTGCTGCCCATTTCTGGTTTTTAGAAATCCCACGTTCCGCAAATCGCACCCTCAATATCTTCGCCATCACTTCCCCCGCCGACGCGTGTGTAGATGTGCGTGAGGGGTTTGGAATGGATTTGGTGGCAGGTAAGGAGGAAGGATAGGGGGAGAGTTGTGTGCTGGGATAGGGCGGAGGCTGAGGTAGATGGGAAGGAGGAGGAGAGGGTGTGGGTGTAGGTTTTGGAGCTGGGGAGGGGGGGGGCCGGTGAGACGGAGGATGCTTTTGTGTGTTAGAAGCGGACTCGTTGGAGAGTGTTGAGTTTTGATGGCAATGACGACGGTGAGGAAAGGGGGCGGGAGAGGAGGGGATAAGCTTCATCGACGCTGAAGGGATTGCTGTAAGTAGTGGGTGCGATACCGTTTTTTTTTTTGTTCGATGATCTCGCAAGCTGCTTGCATACGGTTTTGACGGGAGAGGAGGGATAGCACGTAACCCGCGTCTGCTGTAGGAAGGCCATTTCGTTTCGAGGAAGTATATGGAGACTGAGGTGGAGGTAAATATGGGAACATGATCATGTGCTGTATCTGTTTATCGTCATGGCATGGTGATAATGTGAAAGATGTATTCCGTCCATGTTCGAATTCACATACAGTTTCGAGAATCGACGGATCTGACGTGAATAATCACGATTCTTTGATGATAATGAGAAAGAATTTACTTGAAAGTGGGATTGTATGTAGATCCGATTCATCGATACCTTGATTCACTATATTGAAAACGGGCACGACTGTTGTTTGCTCACGTTTCAAATCGTGCCAAATTCTTACGCCCCAATTCATAGCGCCTCTTCTGCTTTCACTTCTGCGTCACCTTCATCAATCACTTCATCTTCCGCCTCGCCCCCACCGCCCAAGTCATCATCTTTATCAACATCCAAAAGCTGCTCCGGCTCCTGCGGCGGCAGCACCCCTGCCCCTTCCTTCAACATCTTCACTTTTGCCTGCGTCATCTCATACACATATTGGCCTAAATGCTCGACGCCGACCATTTCTGTAGCCGCGAAATCATCGTCGAGCAGACGCTCAGCGGGATGCATTTCCCCAGTTGTGATCATCAGTTTGTCAGGTCGCTTTAGCGGGAGCTCGAAGGCCCGTGAGATCTCCGCGGTGGATTCGAACGTTTCGCGGCGACCGAGAATATACAAGCCCAACCGTGCCCTCGACAGCGCGACGGTCAGCCGTCGCATATCACGCAGATACCCGGGCCTCGACGTGCGGACGAGGGAGAGGATCACGTAATCGTTCTGCTCCCCCTGATACTTATCCACCGTGCTGACGATCCTCGGCATCCTGAATAACCTATTGCCCGCGCATCGATGCGTCAGCACATCGCGGATCAACGCCCTCTGGCCCGCGTACGTCGTCAGGATGGAGATCTTGCTGGCCGGGTAACCCAGCAGCCGCATGTATTGGTACAACGCGACGGCGTATTCGGCTTCGCCCAGGTTCTGCAAGAAGTGCGGCGAGGGTTGCATCTCACCCCGGCCTTTGTAGTCGGGGATGTCGATGAACTGGTAGTCATACCGGAACCCGGCGTTCGCGCGCAGGAACTCGGGTTGCGACTGCACGTTGGGGAGGTTGTCGAGGTTCGGGTAGCGCCATCGGTACAGGGCTGCTAGGCTGGCGCGTGCTCGCCCTTGGGCGTCGAGATTGATGGTGGGGACACCAAGGCGGACAAGCCGGAGGAAGAGGCCCTGTTCGAGGTTGGCGAAGTGGCGGAAGGCGAGGTTTTGGACGATGGGGGAATTTTGAAGATGGTCGCCGCAGAGGACAATACGCTGGAGCGGGGATTGGCCATGTTTGGGGTGTTGGAGAGCGAGGGGAATGAAGTTCTCGATTTCGGTGATTTGGGCTGCTTCTTCCATGACGACGTTGTCGTAGTGGAAGCCGAGTTGGGCGATCTCTTGGCGGCGCATAGCGGCGTGTGTCGAGGTCATGGCGATGATCCGAGCTTCTTTGATCATTAGATAGTTGGTCTTGTCCTTGTTGCTTCGTAGTATCTCGAAGGGTCGAATGTCTTCCAGCTCGGTAAAAATCTTGCTGATGTGGCGCTCACACCCGTGCGCAATATTTACGAGCTCGTCTTTCGAGGCCTCCTCAGGGAATAGAGGCTGTGGAGCTGTCTGGAAGTAGTGGTGGAATGGAAATGAGGATATGAGATCTGTCGGTGAGGATGAAGTCGAATCAACAGCATCCCAAAATTTCTTCCAGGCTGGTTTGATATAGACCAGGCTGAAGTAACCCGCAGTCTCACAAGAGCCTCCATGCGCCCCTGGAGCGCCAAGATTGGCTGCAAGACGATCGACTTCGGCCAAGTACTTGGCTCGATTGTCGAGGAAAGACTCGACCCTACCGTACTTGCTGAAGCTTTCAGATGTGTCGAGATCGGCTTCACCTTGTCCAAGGCGTAACAGATGGCGCGCATCGATATCGAGTCTTGTGATTTTTTGGAAGAGCTGATTTAACGCCTGATTGCTGTGAGCGATGAGTAGAGTACGCTGGGAAGGAAAATCATGATAGATGTTACTAATGATCTGAGTTGCGACATCAGTCTTGCCGGTGCCTGGAGGACCGACAATGATTGTGAGCCCAGGCTGTGTCCCTGAGATGACAGCTTGAACTTGAGTTGGTGTGAAAGGGACTTCATTGACCTTGGGAGCATCTGTAGGGTAAGGTCCTTGGGACGGTGTCTGATAAGTCGATATCCTGACCCGCTTTGAGGCTGGAAGCGCCTCCGTATCCAGCTCGCCTTCGTCTCTTCGGCGCTTCTTGGACGATCTTGGTGGGACTGATGCATGCATTGACTTGTCTTCGAAAACATAAGGAGGATCGAACCCCCTATCGACTTCATTGCCGGTTTCGATTTGCTTTCATTTGATTAGCTCCTCACTTCAAGATGTTCTTCAGGAGAGGAGCGCTTACCACTCCAGGAAAGCTCTTCAGCAGGTGCTGCCAGTCGATGATTGTATCTCTGATATCAAGGGACTTGATATGATTAGGCAGATTCTGGTACGTGGCTGCCGTTGGATCACCAAATCCAAGAAATACGTCTTGCAACCAGGCCGGTATCGAGACCTCAGACACAGTTAGGCTTCTTATTGTTTCAAGTATTTTCTTGAAATTATTCTCCCTCTTATTCCTCCGCACTACCAAATTGATCTGCTCGTACACATCAGGCAATCCTTTTGCTTTGCGTGAGATGTCGTCCTCGAAGGCGACAGGGTCGAGATTCACTAGCAGTCTTCGTATGCGTGGCCTCGGTCCATGCCCATTCACCTGGTCAGGTCTTGGCTCGCGGACGGGTCTCCCATTCTCATCAAGTAGCATGACGACTTCAGCAACACGAACAGCCCTCAAGCCTGATGCTTCGGGTCCCTCAATCGCACCATGGCCGTTAGTCATTCCGTCTGCCTTACCAGGTGATGCGCAAACAAGGAAGACAGAATCTTCCGGTCGAAGCGCATCCCAATCCTTTCGCACATTGTCTGCCAGTCTGGTCACATTGAGCGTTATTTCCGCTCTGACAAAGGCAGGCTCGTACGAGCCAACTTTCGGCGGCGCGGTCTCAAGAATGGCGGGCTTGCTGATTGGCAATGCGACCTTTGAGAAGCCTTCAAACCCAATTTGAGGGCCTCCTCCGCTCCGAACAGGCCGTAGCCTTTTGATCACATCTTCAAGGTACCTCCTGATTTCGAAGAATTGCTCACAGCGGTGAAGGACGAACGATCGCCACAGGAAATCCCCCGAAGAAAGATACTGTAAGTTCAACTTTGGGATGGCTAATGGCCTCGAGCCATCGTAGACCTCATTGCGGAGAAGTGACTCTTCGTACAGGGCCGTTTCGGTTGGCAAAACGCTCATATCGGCAACCGCTTCTTGGAAAGTCTTCGTTCTTTCAAAGGCGGAGAGTAAGACCTCTTGTGACAAGTCTCTGGTAGTGTTCAGACCAGAGATCTTTGGATAGCAGGTGCGAAATCCAAGCATTGATGTCAGCTTCTCCAGCTCATCATCATCCAGAGCTCGTAAGTGGCCTTCCAATTCGGCTCTTAGGTCAATCGAGGCGTAGTTCGAGAGTGCAAGGATCGTCAATTTCTCACTGAATGACTTGAGCGCAAGTCTTTGTAAATTGGCGAGGTCTTTGCCATGCATGTTGTGCGACTCTTCTCTAGAATACTGAACGCCCGTATGGTCATCTATGGGGAACAGCACGTAATGTCGCAAGAGAATGTATAGATCACGTAGAAGACCATTATCACGCCTGTTGAGCATTGGAGAAAGCTTGATGAGGGACAGAAAATTGAGATCTCGGAGAAGTGTATTGACGTATCTTCTGGTTGGCATCTGGCTCTCTAGATCCGCGACAAATTCCAAGAACCTCTCGCAATACTCCACGTCACCTGCTGAATGAATCAGTCGCTGTAAGACCTAGTTGTAAGGATGGAGCATACCTGTTGAGGCCCCATACAAACGTCCCAAGAAATCTATAAGCAAGCTGTATAGCCATGACCTCTCGAAACGCAACTTCGCCTTTCCTTCATCGTCTGCCGCTTCATATCGTTTTGAAGATGCCCTCCAAGCTTTTCGAAGCTGCGGGTTGGCGTCCAACTTTTCTTCTCGAGCATTCTCTGTCGCCATATTATGCCACAAAGATATTGAAACCAGAGGAGCGCACTCTTTGCGGATAAGGGCATTGTCGAGCGACTGAAAGGCGTGGATGATTGTAATCAGGAGATGCTGGCGGATTGACGCGTTCAGAGAGCTGTCCAGGCTTAAAGCTAGCACACGCCGGAAAAATGCCGAGAATCGAACAGGATCCGAGGCAAATAAATCCCAAGATGTTAATTTTTCTCGGGCTTTGACCGTTAGAAGGATAGCCATGAGGAGGACGTGGTGATTGGTCACATTTTCATTGAAAATTGGCCACAGACAGCTGCAAAAGAGTCAGCCGTGGAACAAATCAGGAAGAACGCTCATGGTACCTTTCCAGAAGCCCCAGACCTTCTAGTGTCAGAAGACTGCTGTATGCAAAGTTTTCCTTCTCAAGCACATCCCATATCTCTTTTTTGATGACCTCCGCTCTAACCTTCCTCGATTTCTGAGAGCCAAGCCAGTGTTTCTCTGCCAGCTGATGCCACTGCTCGCGACCCAAACCCACATCCTCGATTCCATGCCCCGACTCCATGTCCGCAAAGCAAGCGGGCGACGCGCGCCGCTGATGACCGATTGATTTGCAATACCTAACAAGAGTCTTCAAAGCATGGTTTGAAAGCTGCGGGAGGTCTGATGCAGCTGTCTCGATCCTTCGAGAAAAGTCAAGATTCAGCGCAACGTCAACAAGTCGACAAAATTGATGTTCGGATTTAATTGCAAGGTCGATATGTCCGAAACACGTGACCGCAGCCCCTTAATCAACCTAGAACAGGGTGCCGCGTCTTGCAATGGATTCAGCATTTGGGGACAGAGGTAGTTTTGAATTGGTTGTGAGTACCCTGCAATCTAAGTGTCAAAATCTACAAACATCTCCCGCGCCCATGCATCCAAATTGTCAAAGGTTTCTGGGACAACAAGGAACATATTCAGAATCCATCAAGGCGAATAAACGCCATCCAACTCGAGCTTACATGCTGACCCCATTAGGAGCAAGATCTCCATTCAGGGAAACTAAGGAGCTCGCTCGTCTTCCCTTACTGCTCATGATGTTTTCCAAAACGTTGGCACTGGCCGCAACGAAGCCTGAGCCTGTCAGTAACCATGACTGAGCAACCGAGAGACTGACTTACCTAAATAAGGCTCGCTCGGCTGCAAGACTCGAGAAAGATACTCGGGGTGATACTGGACGGCTACAAACCATTTGTGGTCTGGCAGCTCCAAGATCTCCATGCGTTTCCCACCATCACCTTTGCCCACAAAACGCAGTCCTGCATGAGTAAGCCGGTCAACATACTCTGGATTGACCTCATATCGATGTCGATGACGTTCATTGATAGCGAAGGGGGCAGGGAGGTCCTTTGCCGCTACAGCGTCCTGCTGACAATTTTCTGCGTCGTGGCCGCTATTGAGTAGAGTGCCATTCGCAAGGGCTCCTGGACTGATGGTCTTACGAGATTGCTCATACAGTTTGCGCAATTTGGAAAATTCGCTACCAGGCTGAAAGTAGGTCGGGCGTAGCCCAAGCCTCATCGTAGCCCCCATTGTTGTCCGGTCTACTTCTGGCATGAATATGACGACAGGGTTGGGTGGCTTCGATGAGAACTCTTCAGAATCCGCATCCGGAATCTTGCACATGTTCCGAGCATATTCGATGACTGCTAGTTGCAATCCCAGGCAGATGCCCAAGAAGGGAATACCGTTTTCTCTGCAGTTTCGGATAGCAGCGAGCATCCCTACAATTCCTCTTTCGCCGAATCCTCCGGGCACGATGACTCCCCCTGCGGTGTGCAGCAAACCCCAAGCTTGGTGATACTCCGCTGGAGACGCGTGTCTTGCAGGTTCCTCGAGGTATTCCGCATTGACGGGTACCAATTTGAGCTTTCGGGAGCAAGCCATGGCTGCATGCTCCAATGATTTGACCACGCTGTGATAGGCATCTGGGTGATCTGTGTACTTGCCCACAAGCGCGATGGTGACCGTGTCATAAAGATGATCTTGTTCCAGTGTGCGCTTTTTCCATTCGTTCCACGTTTTTGAACCTTGATCTACAAGTTGTGGCTCGATGGTCGATGTATTCAATCGAAGCAGCTTTTTAAGGTGCTCTAGTAAACCTTGCGAGTGCAACGACAAGGGTATCTGCTGAGAGTCAGCCATGACGCATATTTAGTATTTTGGAGATACTCGCGTGATATAAAGATGCCACGTCTGTCACAGAGATCACCTGATCTCGTTCAACGTCACAAAATTGAGCAATCTTCGCTACGGTGTGTTCCTCCATGGTTCGAGAGCAGCGGCAAGCAATCAAATCAGGGGCCAACCCCAACATCCGCACTTCTTTAATCGCAGACTGTGTGGGTTTCGTCTTCAGCTCCCCATTGATGTTTGGCACCAAGCAGACGTGGATTTGGAGAAAGTTGTCCTTGCCGACCCGTCGACGTAGTTGCCGCATAGCTTCAATGAAAGGGGCGCTTTCCAGATCACCAACCGTGCCTCCAAGTTCGATGATGCAGACATCAGCAGCTTCATTGGTTGCATCGACCGGGATAAGGGCCACTCGCTGAATCCAGTCCATGATGGCATCGGTGATGTGTGGTACGAGCTGGACAGTTTTCCCAAGATATCTACCCGCCCGCTCTCGTTCTATCACATGTTGGTAAATCTTGCCCGTCGTCAAGTTGTTCTCTCTGGTAAGCGTCACATTGAGATATCTCTCATAGTTTCCCAAGTCTAGGTCAGCTTCGCCACCATCATCAAGCACAAAAACTTCACCGTGCTCCATCGGGGACATAGTGCCGGCATCGATGTTCAGATATGGGTCGATCTTGATCGACGTGACCTTGAATCCAAGTGTTTTCAAGAGAAGCCCAGTAGAAGATGCCAGTACTCCTTTTCCTATCCCTGAAATGACACCACCTGAGACCAGGACGTACTTCATTTCCGCTGAAGTGAAGTGCAAGGAATCCACATTCGCAATGAAGAACCGCAATTAGTCCAGAGGTGGAGGAATTTGCTTGATATGAATCATAAGCCTCAAATTCCTCAGCACCAGCCGATGGAATCACAATCAAACAAGTGACGTGAAAGTAGCAAACGAGTATTCGCCTCGAGTATCAATGTCCTCGACACTTCATCTTCTTCTAGCATTGTGTGAATGCTGTACACCACTTTGCTCGCATACTGTACTCAAGGAAAAGACATCATAGACGCGTTGTGCGCGCCTCGGCGTGTTGAAACAAAAACCCCACAGGGACTGGCGGGGCCCATTAGCCTCCCCTAGCAGCCCCCCGGTAGCACGAGGCTGTTTCCGGCAGCGGGAGCTAAAGAGTGGAAATGATGAAACATGGAAGATCTTCCCGACTGTGCGGGATCATTCTACTTAACTTCTATCGCCCATGGTCACATGCTGAACCTGGTCGCCGTGCTATCCCAACCATGTCAAGCCTTGGTGTAGCATCTGTTGAAACCTACACAAATCTTCTTGAAGACCTCTTACGCACAGCTCAGGTGTTCAGACCGGGCGATTCAGTCGACCCAGTACTGCGCGTTGAGGATTTTGACGGCGGTATCGAGAAAATTGGTGCAGTATCGCCTACTGCGGGACACAAGAGCTATGCAGCGATTGAAACCGCCTGCAGGAACACATTTTACTCTCTACTGGTGAGCTCCGAGCCTGCCTCAAGGACCGAATAAGAGCTTCACTAATATCCCTCCACAGGCCGAGACCTCTGCCAAAGGGCAAGGCTTAGGCCAACTTTGGAATCTCTTCGACATTCTTTCAAGCCTCTCCGATCTGGGTACTATCATTCATACTCTCCTGGTTTGCAATGACTGATCGCGTTCAGAATACTGCGAGCCTGGATTGGCCTTTTGGTTAGTGGAAGAGCTGCTGGACAGCCAGACGATCGATGGATGCAGAATTGTTTTTGACTACTTAGATTCGCGGCGGGAGCTCCTCACAGCTGTCGGTCCCCTTCTAGTCACCGAAAGCCTATGCTAAGCTTTGGCAGAAGCATTTCAAGCAAAAAAGCCTCATCATCCTGCGCGCATGCAACGAGTTATTGCGCCGCTTGTCGCGCGCCGAAGATACTGTCTTCTGTGGCAGAGTTTTCATCTTCTTGTTCCAAAGCTTTCCACTTGGCGACAGGAGCTCTGTCAACCTTCGGGGGGAGTTCCATGTCGAGAATGCAACAACGTACGAAGTCCTGCAGCGAAAGGAACAAACAGCGGAAGAGGACAATGGAATGGATCTTGATGGGACACCGGCATCTCGAGGCGTTCATGAAGAGGCTGCGGACGGCACGGATACGTCTACGGCAGCTGATGGCAAGACCATTGTCCCTCCATCCGATCCAAAAACGAAAGCTGTCAAATTTGAGTCTGAAAAAGCCAGATTGCCCGACGAGGTGCCGGATATGGACACTCTCTACTCAATTTTCTGGTCTCTGCAAGAATTCTTCTCCCAACCGACCAGGCTTTTTGAGGAAGAGAATCTCAGCGCCTTCAAGGCCAATCTCCACGCCACAATGTCCAAATTCAAGCAGGTGCACCAGGATCAGCAAGCCAGGGGCAACACAAAGCATGCTGCCGAAAGCACGCGTGGGACTAAGCGCAAACGAAATGGCCAAGCCGATGAATTAGCGGGCACCTTCAACCCGAAATACCTGACCAGTCGAGATCTCTTTGACCTCGAGATAAGTGATCTCGCCTTCCGCCGTCACATACTCGTCCAGTCCTTAATACTGATCGACTTCCTCCTCTCACTCTCTCCAAAAGCGAAAAAGAAGTTGGAGACCAGTTCCAATAAATCAGTACTATATGGATTTGTTCTCAACGAGGACAACACCAAATGGGCTGCAACCGCTCGGAATGACATTGCGCTTTATCTGCAACAAGGGCCGGAAGGCAAATTCTACTATCGCATGGTCGACACGGTGCTCTCAAGGGACAAGAATTGGGTACATTGGAAAGCTGAAGGATGTCCGCCGATCGCCCGCAAGGCCGTGACTGCTGCAGAATATGGAGAGGCTGAAAAGAGCGCCCAAAAAGCTTGCACGAATAAGAGGATACGACCAAATGCAATGGGCGCCCTCGATCTGAAGTTTCTCTCCGAAGACAGATCCCCTGGAGAGATGGAAAAGTACAAGGATCCAACGAGGTACACAATCCCAACGATCGAGTCCTTCAAAGGACCCATCGCTGAAGCAGAGTTCGACATGGAGATGGCAAAGGATGAAGACGCAAAACAAGTGGCCGTGAGCTCTCGGGCGAGCAAGCTCTGGCGAACACTGCGGATAGCGTCGAGGAGCAGACTGAATATTTTTGATAAGATTGAGGATGGCAACAACCTCAAGCCCCTCTTCGAGCCGGAGGAACATGATCAGCCAGCTTCCAACGGTCCCGACGAGAACAAGCAACAGTCTTTGCAGGCCCCTGAGGTCAGTGACGGAGAGCCAAAGACAATGCACAGAGGCGCAGACGGCGAAGCGAACGAAATGACATTGAACTGAATGCAACTGGCCTGACTAGGCTCAGGGCAAGGAGAGAGCCATATTGCCCTTTGTATCTTATCCCAGAAGGAATGATTAGAAGTATCAGCTTTGTTTGGTCGGCGACTGCGCCCACGGCCCATCTCGTCCTCGGACGTTGCAAGACGCCGCGAGCTCAAACTTCACATCAGAATACCTAAAAATAACGATGGTCCTGCATGTGTCGAGTCATGGTGTGGGTTGCTACCGAGTTGCAACCGATGGTCTCATCGCAAGGAAATATACCACGCTGATGGATTTCTGTGCTGAGGCCTGAAACACACCTCATGCACGATGCAACCGAACAACGTGTTTGATCGGCCACGGCTCTTCCCGCAGCTTAGCCCCAGTTCCTTCACCAGACCACCAACACTGCGTCACCCACCACACGGTCCGGTGGTCCATACCTGCAAGTCTTCCAAAGACCGTAACTAGACAGCTTCGCCACGATACGCTAAATCATTGGGTAGTGGCTTAGCTCAGCCGTTTAATATATTTCCTGCGAACAACACGTTTGATCTTGGCCGTCCCATCAGTCCGAAAGGTTTATCAAAGGATCGTTGCCACCTCGTCCTCCCACGAATCAGATTGGTGCAACATGTTGCAATTCTGTCACTGTAAGCTGCATGCGTTCTGGCAAAGGCTTCAACCCGAAAATTTTCCAAGCAGATGTTCAAGCTTACCATACCTTCGGGTGCCCTATTGTGGCCTGAATTTAATCCAACCTTAAGCGCAGGTCTTCGACTTTGTACCAGGCTGCGGAGTCCACGCTAACTAAGGACCTCCGACGCAAACCATAGCCTTGTCAAGACCTTAAGATCTAATTTTTGGGATTTACCCATGAACATACGTCAAGTAGAGAAACGAAAATTTCTACCTCATGTCTATACTTGAGCAGCTTTGTACCTTGCGAAGAGTCACTTCTTACCTTATCGAGCCTCCGCGGCGAGCTTATGCCTCGTTCCGACCAAAGTTACACTGTACGACCGAGTTTTCAATTGAACGCAGTCCGGGGCCCCCAACGCAGCCTGATAAATGGGCCAACAGCTCGTTCGTAAGGCTCGGGAGGCGCCACACAAAAGTCAGAGCTGAAACCCCATACGAGTCCTTTGACCATGTTATCCTTACTGTCACCTTCTTTGGGGTTGCTTCTCTGAACGCAGGAACAGAACATCTCACCAATGAATTTGTGGAACCGCCACTCAGAATATGGTTGCTTGACATTTATTTTGGGTACATTCAGTCATTGCTTACCACACTTGAAATTAAGCTCGATTGCGTGGCTACCCAGCATCATGGAACCTTTATGCCGCACGTGCGCTATCACAATACCAAATCGATCTAATCACAACATGCTCTGACTTTCAGGAGGGGAAGTAGACTACAACGCTAGAGTCTTCACTAGGCTTTTTGGCTAGACGAAGTACCGGAAAACCAATCTGGCCCCCGTAGTGCGTGGGTGATGTTACCAAAGGTGTTGTCAGACGCTCAAAATCTCGAGAATGGGTCTGGATTTCGTCTCGTTTCGGTAGTGATGGACTTAAAGAGCCGCTTTTACTCGGTTTCGTGGGTGAGGACGGTATCCCACCAGAGCAATCAATTCCAAACAAGTCTGAAACATATACCCTGCAGCTCCATCCACTGACATACTCTTGATACACCCTTCTCATCAGACTCTCTAGACGTTGTGGGTTGCAATCTCCGTTTCATACGTTTGTAACTATGGTATTATACCTGTCAAAACTGGTGTGCGGCTTGTTCTTCAGCCAAGGGTATATTTTTATCAGCCGCGACTCCTTTGGTCCAATGAGAAGCTCTCCACTATCTCCAACATCAACGATGTCTGCGACTGCTGTATTTGTTTCATGCAGTGGCGAGAAACGGCCTTTGCTTGTAGGGCTATCTGACCAGCGGGTGATCCTCGCCTTCATATCTTGTCTATATTTAAGAAGACAGGCTGTTGCCCTCCTGGTCATCGGCAATCTGTTGATGATCATCGCTGTATTCAACACCCTCCGCAAGGCTAAAGCCACTAAGAAGCTTTCATTATATCTACTACGGTGTCCCTGGACTACATTAGCAAGAGCGCCCTTGAAGACTGTCTGCTACACCGGCCTCGTCTAGAGCTTGACGATAAGTCGGAAATCACGCGTCTGAGGCCACAGAAACCATCTCTATATTTCTCAAACCCTGCGGCTTCAAACCATGTCTGAACGCTCTCGCAATGTCAAGAAAGCCAGGTCCCCTCGAAGAACCCACGACGATTTTCTACATCCGTCACAGGGCGACACGTCATCATATCGCTCCTCCCGTCGAGGCTCTGACGCTACCTTGAGCGAGTCTATAGGAAGTTTCGACGACGATGATGAAGACGCACCGGGAGAGTCTGAGGATGAAGATGAAGACCAAGCAGAAGTGGACTTCTCGACCATGACGCCTGCGGAGCGACTTGCCTACAAACGGAGGATGAAGAGACACAGGTTGGTAGACACATTGTTCGTGATATCCTCCAACGACGTGAACTGATGAACTTTGCTAAGGCTAAATCACAACCAAACCCGCTTTCTCCTGAGCGAATTTGCTCGACAGCAACATCCGGATGCCGCTCATCGAGCAAGGCTCGCACAAGAGATACCCGGCCTAAGTCCTCGTCAGGTCCAGGTCTGGTTTCAGAACAGGTCAGTTTTGGGTTGACGGCAATGAAACAGAGCCAGTCTGACTTCTGTGCGCGCAGACGAGCAAAATTGAAGCGATTGCCTAGCGACGAGCAAAGTCAGGTTATGGTAAGCTTTCCCCAAACGATCGCCTGTTTCTAAACTAGCTACTCTTTCCTCCCTACATCGCCAGAAAAACACACGACGGGAAAATGGCAGGCGGCCAAATGAACCCCTCCAGGCATACTACCATCCTGTATTCACATGACCAGACCTACACTGGAAAAGCTAACCTTCATCCCAAACCTCACAGGGATCGCGAGCCCTTCCCCCTGAATACATGGCCGCCCAAACCCAATCCTTTCGGCGCATCGAACCCACCCTCCCTCAGAACGCATACGCATCCTCCCTCGACCCTTCAACCTTGAAACCACCAAGTGGGCCCTCCGTCAGCCTCACCCCACCCACTTACGCCCACTCGCCCACTTACGCCCACTCGCCCACTTACGCCCACTCGCCCACCTACACCCACTCGCCCATCTCCGCGTACGGCTCCTCGTCACACGCCTCCCCCATCACCCCCGAGCAAGCCGACGACTTCTGGTCGACAACCCCCAACCCATACACGCAACCCTCACTGATATCGCCCGCCGACATGCTCACCCCCCACCAACAACCCGGCGGTTACCCAGCCGCATCCTCCTCCCTACTCTCCTACCCCCCCTCCGATTTCGCCCGCTCCCGCTCCACCTCCCTCACCGCTGGCACCCTTCCCCCCTACTCCTCCTCCTCCTCCTCCTACACGTCCCAACAACGCGAATACTACACCTCCGCCCACCGCGGGGACCCATGGCCCCCCCAACCACCGCAGCTGCGCCGTCCCTCAGCGCAATACCTCAGCAGCCTCACCCATTCGCAGCACCCGCAGCCGCCGGGGATCCGGGTGGATGAACAGGACTATCGGCGCGCGAGGGCGAACAGTGGGGATAGTGTGTTTGTGACCACGATGGAGGAGTTGCGGTTGAATCCGACCGTGCAGGCCAGGCAGCAGGGGGGGTTTGAGGAGCTGGGGGGGTATGACGGCGGCAGTGGTGGTGGGGTTGGGGGTGGATACTATGGTAATCCGCCAGGGCAGCAGGGCAACGGGAGGGGGAATGGCGGGAGGAGGAGGAGGA
>PEKF01000124.1:0-52658 GCA_003073195.1 Ramalina intermedia
GGCTGTGTGGGGGGGGGGGGGGGGGGGGGGGGGGGGGGGGGGGGGGTGGAAGGGGCGGGGACGGTGCTTTGGGAGAGCAGGGAGGGAGGAAGGCAGACAGGAACGGAGGAAAGGGTTCGTGAGCTTACGGGTCATTTGCGGAGACGAGCGGGGGGGAGTCTGAATTATTGAAGGCTGCAGTGGGGTGGGTGATGCTGGTGGCAGGGAGGGGTCCCGCGGCAGCAAAGAGGAGGAGGTGAGCGTGGGTGAAGATCAAAACGCCGGCTGCTGCTGCTGGTCCGATATGGTTCACGAAGAATGCCATGATTTCCTCCCTGTTCCTTCAAGGATATGGTGGTTTTGCAGCGGGGGAGTCGGTTTTGATTGGGGGTGGGACAGACGCGCCAGATTGTCTGGATGCCATTTGGCGTGGTTTATGCTTCTCATGGCAGCGGTGACCATGGTTTCGCGCAAAAGATACAGATGTCTCGGACAGCCATGTCAGTGCGATGTGCGTGCTCTGACGTGCCGTTCCATCTTGGGTTCTGGCTCAATGCGTGGCTTATGTGTTAGATGCGATACGCACCCGAGGTTCAGGTTCTTGTTGCGTTATCTCTTGGAAAGAAAAGAGAGCTTGGAAGTCTAAACGGGGGTGATCATTGTCGCATTTGCAACTTCTCTTGCATAAAGAATGTAATGATCTGGGATGCACCTACGAAGGACAACGCAGGGTCTGGCTTCGTCTCCTTGGAAATGGCCATGGGGATCGCCAAGTCTCAACACTGCCGCGGTAGTTTATGCAATACTGTGTATCCTGTGTGCATATAATGGTTCCATATCCCAACAGGAGACTATCGGGTAATTCGCGTCTCGTGCTTCCCCACATCAAATGAAGCTGAGAACGGTTGTGGGGTTGAGAGTAAGACATAAAAACAGAGCATCCGAGGATCTGTCAGAATTGGAATGGCAGCGGGTCGGCTAGAAATCTGGCGGCTATGGCTTGATCTTGGCAGATTGCTGACATTGATTGGAGAACGAGGAAAATAATTCGGTTGGAATTGGATGTCTGTCTGTGCCACCCGAGCAGGCCTTGATCCGTAATACCGTAGGGGTATATTCCGTAGCGAGTTGGACCGTGGCCGGGCAAAAGTAGAATGACAGTAAGGGAGGATTGTTTCTCCTCAAGGCGGCCATTTCTGACGCAACATCTTGCAAGGGCAAATGATTTGATGATATTGATTCAGCTAGCTAACATGCCATTTCCCTTGCTACTGATGGACAGTACTTTCTCTGTCACGCAAGAATGCTCGACAACATTGAGCGGCATACAAGTGGTCAAAGACCACTTTGAAAAGCAAGAGCACGGAATGGCAGACATGACCCTCTGACCTTGTTATCTCTCTTTCTTGGACAATTGAACCAATTCCTTCCCCGTCGCGTCTTTCCAACACTGTTTTCCGACGTATCACATGTTTTTCTATTGCTGTACAGACCTGCTGGAAGCGTTCCACACTGAGAAATGAAATAAGTGATGTTGATTGTTGATAGCTGTAGCTGATTCTTTGATGAGAGCGCCCGCGTTGTTGCATGGGGTTTAATTGCGGGCGACTGAATGGCAAGGAGTGTGCATAGTCGAATACGGCCCGGTTCGTTGGATCGAAAAGCTCCTACTTCACCGATGCCTGGTTTTGAGATTGCTCGAATTCCGCTTGTCCAATTTCTTGGACTGAGTCGGAATCATCATCTTGCTCGTATTCCTCCGCATCCGCGTCCGCATCGCTTTCTGTCTCCCATCCTTCTTCGTCCTCTGCTCCGTCCCCGTCTTCTTCGTCTACCTCGTCGTCTGCTTCCTCCTCTTCTTGTTCTGCTTCTTCCTCTCCGCCGTCTGCAACAGGCTCTGTTGGTTCGACCTCAGGCATTTCGAACGGATCGAAAAAGCGGCTCTTCGATACGCACGCGAATCGGGCACTCGGTCCTATGGCACTTCTGATGCGTTGCGGGAGTAGTCCCGCGCCCACTACCGTATTGAAGCATTCATCCACTTTGGGGCACGGGACCGGGATGGGTGAGAGCTCTGGTGGAGCCGCGGGAAGGCCGGTTTTTCCCCAAGAGTCTATGCCTGTCAAAACCACCGACTGCATGGCCGGCCATTGATGGCGGCAGATGCTCGGATAAATATACGTCCTGAATAGGAAGTCCCGCCAACTGATCTGCCAGTTTACCAAGGTCACCAGATTAGGATCGAGTACTACATGCGATGGCGAGTTGTCCGTTCCATGTCTGAAATGGAAATGCGTCAAACTTTGGCTATTGCGTTCAAGAATTATTCCACAGATCAAGTACCCCATTGCGTTCAGGTATGCAGGAAGTGGTCCGCCGTATTCCGCCATGCACTTGTTGCTATGGGTTTCAAATGTCAGGGCCTTTAGCGAGCGACATTGTTGCAGGGCGGCGAGATAAATCTTGTGCCGGACCAGTTTCTCGTAAGTTTTTAGCAATTCGGGCCCGTGCCCGGCATATGTATCCCAATCAACGATTGGTTGGCCACCCTCCCGCGTATTGTAGTAGCTCGAAGCGGTTATCGTGCTGCCTGCCAAATGTTTCATGACAATCTCATTGAGATGGTCATGCAAGGGGCGCTGCATGACGACATTGTTGAGGTACAAGACAGTGAGCTTTGTCAAATCCAGATGTACCACCAATGGCGCTCCAACCTTGGGGTGAATGCATCCCCCAAGGAATAGTTTTCTCACATGTGGCATCTGGACAACGGGTGCATATTCCCTTCTAGGCGACACAATCGCTGGATCAGGTTGAGACAGATCGAACAGGTCAAGCCCCTTCAGATTGGTCAGGGACCCTAAGACCTGCCAGCAGCTGCCCATGAATCTCCAGACGCCATCTTGACTGTACCATCCAGTGAAATTGTTGTCGAATGGCAGGATAGTCCACCACAATCTGTGGACGTAGAGCTTGTATTCCGGATGTATATCTAACGTACGAATGAAGGCCTGCTGTTTCTGAAGGATGGCGGGAGGAAAGTTTCGACAGTGTAGAGAATCGGAACGAACCATAGATCCAGAAGCATTGCGGACCAACCCCCTGGCGTGAGCACTCAGGTCCACATCACGGTAGAGATATTGTCTAGCAGGATGAACGAATCTCCTGGCAGTCAGACAGAGGCTCCATAAAGCATCTTTGTCGCAATGTCCAGCTATGAGGAACAGGATCTCTGTGGGATACGCTGCCAGATCAGCGGATGGGCAGGACTCTAAGCTGTCCTCTTTGGTGTCTTGCCCAGATGTGCGAGCCCACAGGGTTTTGGCCTTTTCCTTCTCAAAGGCACAGACTTCCGCCAAGTCGTCCAGAGTGTTGGTTACAGTATTTGAGATAAGGCGCAGCAGGTTGTTGGCATCAAGTGAAGATGACACTGCGTTCTTGGCCATGTCCATTGTTCCGTGACATTTGGGGGTTGCAGAGCCGATTGCCGCTTGCTCTGCCATGTCAAGCGCTCCTGTGGTGTGGTTGCTGATGAGTGGGAGCGAGTTGGGAATGAATTCGGGGTGTCAAAGGATTGAGTGGAAAGTTTGAGAGTGGGGAAGGATGATGACTCGGCAGCGTGTGGTCACTAGTGGCGAATGATGGCATCAAACGCCCATGAACCTTTCACCTGATACGCGTTAGCAACACGCTCCCGTGATCCCCCTGGCCGAATCAGCGTCCATCTAGGGTACATACGTTCCAAAGCTTGTTATGACAGCAGTGAGCAACACACATGCACAAGGGAGAGGAAGTCTTTTGGATAAGAAAGATTGTTGAAGTGTTGCAGATGAGAGATGAAGAAATCGATTCAGCATGGCATAAAAGATTACATGACAATATGAATGAAGCGCTATCATCTTTCACGTGGAACAAGCATAGTGGCAATCACTATGCTTCTGACGAGGAATCGACAGGCACAAATGCACTCAATGCGCCATTCACCTGGGATTGAGGTCCGAGGCAGCGTCACCCAATGACACTTGCTCAGTGCACAATCTTCATTCATACATAACCTGAACATGATCTGTCAGCGGAGGCTTGGATCTTCGACATTGCTGGCTGACTTACCCTTTCTGGCACCTTGGAAAAAGAATCGTACAATGAACACCTGAAGGCCAGCCATGGCTACCATCAAGCCGCTTTCCACCACACTGAAGTTGAAGATCCTCGCTTCCGTACTCTTCACGGTGCTGAAATTCCGATTCTCTCTTGTCCGAAAGTATTTCTGGTTCCGGTTGATGGTGGACAAATCTCGCGAGACCTTCATGATGGATTCCTCAAGCGCAGAGGTCTGCTCGGGTGGTGTGCCTTGCCTCGCGGGCAGATGAGCGGATGGGCCTTCTCCTTCGACCTAGAGAGGAATGAAAACGTCACGTCAGTCTTCACCATGCGCGACAGACCCCAGAAGTGCTGGCAATAGCCATTGCTTACCGCAATCTCGAAATCCACCATCTTGTCGGTGTACGTGCTCATCTCGTTGTTGAAGCAGAACTTGTATTCACCCGTCTCCTTTGCTGTAAAGACGGCATCCACCTGACGCTCCTTGCTATTCTCCATGATGATGTTGTCGCTGGGGCCCCTGACGCTGTAATCCACGTCGAATGATCCGCCGGATTGTACCTGGATAGATTGACTCATGTCAATCTCCACACGAATGACTCGTGCGCCGATATTCACTTACGGCGAAGTAGAATGCGATCTTTGCCCCTTGCTGTTGGACATCGCTGAAGAAGCATGCCTTCTCATTAGGGGAGAGCTTGTATGTGAGCGCCGTCCCCGACACAAGGCTTGCCAGAGAAGCCAAAAGGCTGTAGAACAGTAGGAGTGACCTCGACATATCGCCCAGGACTGCGAACCTAGCAGATTGATTTGTGAAGACTTGGACTCATTGGTTGGCGCAAAGTATTTCAGGGAGTGAAGCAAAAGATAAAAGATGCGCGATGCCCAATCAAGAGTCGTAGGACCGAGGTCTTGGCGGGATCCTGACTCGTGTTTCATCTTGGATAAATCCACTTCCATCTCAACGACACTAACACTGAGTACAGTGCCTGACTGAGAAACCTATCGATTTGCCGTAACCCATCTAATTCCTAAGAAAGAATATTGATGATATCTGTAGGTGTCGGATTTCATCTCTTTGTCTCAAGATACATACGAGAAGCTTTCAAATATACCATTCAATCATTGAGAAGACTACCCTTCCCGACCTGCATGTTTGCCTGAGATTCCTGTGTGGCTAATGGGTTGAAAATCTGTTTGAACTCCCGAAGCCTTCAAAAAGCGAATGATCACTGAATGAAAGGACAAACCTATCTGTTATATTCAACATATCTTGTGTCAATAATGATATGTCCATGAAATGATTTTCTTCCGCGCTTAGCATTCACCCTTTGGCGCTCAGCAAGTATAAGTCGCATCTCACTTCAATTCACGCTCAAAACTCACTCCACGCTTCAGAAGCCAAGAGCTTCTGATCTTCACCGAGCCTTTCGACCAACATCTTGAGTTGATGAGGACGAAAGTCAGTAGTGATCACCCGGTCTTCTCGACATGAATTATTGACTCACGATTCTTTTACGACCATCAAGCCTCGTTTCTAGGAACTTTGGATTCACGAAGCCGATTCATTTGTTCAAGCAAGCTCTGACAAGGCCGAAAGGCTATCTTTCGGGCACTGGGTACCCAAGAGTCAGACTTCGTGACCTGCTTGGTCATCACGAGATCGATGGCATTCCCAAGAAATTCTATGGCATCCTTCATCGGATTTGCCACGCGGAATCTCTTCGAATTTGTGAAAGGCAATCGAGAGGTAACCGTTGTCATTGGTAATGAGTCAGCAGGTATGTTGCACTCTCACATTCATCCTTGTGAGAGCACAATTCTGACCAAGGACGCAGATCTTGACTCGCTGACCAGTTCTCTTCTGTTTGCGTATCTCAGATCTTTGTCTCCGCCCTTGGAAGCCTTCTCTCCCTATTATGTTCCAATCCTAAATATTCCGCAATCCGCTGTCCGCTTGAGGCCTGAATTTGATGTGGTGTGCAGGCATGCTGGCATCAAGACAAAGGACCTCATGACTCTTGATCATCTAGCCATCGAGCCAGACAATGCCGATAAGATTCGATATATGCTCGTCGATCACAACAGATTAACGGGTCAATTAAGCGATGTGGCTTCGGATCAGGTAGTCGGTGTCATAGATCATCATGATGACGAGAACTTTGTCCCGGCGGATTTGAAGCCAGAGCCGAGAGTCATCGAAAAGGCTGGCTCGTGCACGAGCCTTGTGATACGCTACTGTAAGCCGATATGGGACGCTATATCCAGTGCCTCCGTTTCTATCGGCGCTGCTCACGGTCAAGGGGAGAGCGCAATCAATGATAGCGCCTTTACCACTACTTGGGACGCACAGATCGCTAAGGTGGCGCTGGCAAGTGTTCTGATTGACACTGCCAACTTGACAGCTCCAGGCAAGGTAGAGAAAGTAGATCGCCAAGCTGTGGACTACCTAGAAGCGAGAATCATGCTCTCTCCAAAAGAAGCCAAGTCGTGGCACAGAGAGCAATTCTACAAAGAATTACAGGAAGCCACGACGAACATCGACGGTCTCACTCTAGAGGAAATTTTGGAGAAGGACTACAAGCAGTGGACAGAAAATGGCAAGGTCCTGGGCATGAGTACCATTGTAAAGAATCTGTACTACGCTGTTGGAAAGGCCAATGAGGAGGACATGACCGTGGCTGAGGACAGCGAGACGTTCGCTGAAACCCTGGGACAGCTCATGTTTGACAAGGGGCTAGATGTCTTTGCCATCATGACAGTGTCTACGACAGCCAAAGGTGATTTCCAGAGAGAACTACTTTTACAAGCTCGGCCTGGTGCTCATGAGATTGTCAAAGCGTTTGTGATCAAGGCAGAGAAGGAGCTGGGTCTTGAAGAAATGCAATTCGCAGAAGTAGAGAGACGGCCTAATGCGGAACCGCATCAGCTTTGGAGAAACACATGGAAACAAAACAATGTGAATCAGAGCCGAAAGCAGGTGGCCCCTCTTCTGCGGAAAGCCATGCAGGAAGTCACAGAAGAAATCAAAGAGGTTTGATTACAAAACTGTTCGAGGAAGCATCATCAAAGAGATACCTGTTCCGACTCACGCACCCCACAACTCTCTTCCCTTCGTCTCACGCCCCTTTCTGGTTCTAGAGATTGTCCTGGACTCATCCTTCATCTCAATTGTTCATACTCCTTCATAGTAGTAAGATTTTATTGAACTCATTCTGCCCCCAAGTCACGGACAGCCATTGCGCCTCTCCATCGGGCCTGCTTCGCTTCGCACCACGAGCCTCCAGCGCCGTTAGTAATCCCTTGATCGCTTCCATTTCTCTCCATGAGAACGCTTTCCCTTCATCTTTGACCTGCCTTCCAATCAAGCCGAGGGACATACGGGGCTCACAAGTATTACCACCGCAGTCAGTGCCGGGTTTGTACGTAGACCAACACTGAGTGAACGAATTCAATTGGCAATGAGCTTAGCCAAATCAATTCTCCAACTTTATTCTGCAAACTGGCTCATAAATCAATCCGAAGTGCCCGGCGTGTTCTTCGTCAATCAGAACGGACAGCACAACGTCCCACGGCCTGACTTCCTCGAACGGTTCCTCGTCAGATCCCAAGTCTCGAGGGCTGTTAATGACATCTTCACCAAGGATCAGGACATCTCGCTATCACAAAACATATATCGGCATCCGGACAAGCCGGGTGGGTGCCGTAAGCCAGAACTAAATCCCAGCTCGCGTCAAATGCCACCTGCAATCCAACCGACAGCCTCCTTCAATAATACTAGAATCTTTGGTTACCTTCGTCGCGTACACCCGGCCTGTCATCGGTCCAGGTCTTGCGGACATCACTGCTGTCTTGGTTGAACAGGGGTTGAGATTGATGGGTCTCTCCAGCATGAATTCTTGAAAGCATAAGGTACCCATCGTTCCACGTTGCTCTCCATAGATCCCATGCCATCATGACAGTCTTCTCTAGCCGTGTGCCATCGGCAGATGTGTGGGTATGGGTGTGTGTTCGCGAGACATAAGGCATGATGGCTCTATGGAAGATTTAGTATGTGGAAAAGGAGTCTTTGACGTGTAGCCTACTAGGCAGAACTGATCCTGACAGTGAAATTTTGGTGATTGATGTTGTTATATAATCGGACTGATGGAGGAAGGTTTTGCTGGACTAATATAGGAATTTCTTGTCAGACTTGGGATTGTTCCAGAAAATCATCGTAAGATCTGGGTTTATCTAACGCAACAGCAGTAGCACTGCTTCATGCTACATTCCGAATGGCAATGAACGACTTTGCAGTGGACCATGTGATCATCAACCATGCAAGCCCTTGAAGTCTTATCATGAGTAGATGATTGAACCAGCGTTGGTCACATGTGCTTTGGGTCAAGAAAACAAAAGCTGCAGAGTGTACTAAAAAGAAAAAAGGACATCACACCGACCATATGCAGGTTGGGAACCCTCTTTGTATTGATTCTGCCGATTGAATACTAAAAGCAAGTCAAGGACTATCTACGCCTTCTTTTCTATCCCAAAATGGTCAGGTGGGGGGGATCGGGAATTGACGATGGTGATTTGTTGGTGTTTTGTGCTCTCCCCTCCATTCTCACTACTCACCTCACCTACCTCACCTCACCTGACTCACCCACTCTGACGCCACGCTTGATTGCCGCATGCTCCCACCACAACGGGCCCAAACACACCGCGATTGCGACGGGGAACCTAGGAGGTGAGCAAGCTCCTCACCCACCTAAGGCTATGCCCGACCTCCGCATGCTCTCAGTTTCACTGGTCAAAAACACTATATTGGTCATGAAGGACCTGGGTGATAAGCAGATGCTTCGATTACGCAACGAGCTGGAGTGGATTTCGGTGGTCTTCCTTGCTTGTCAATATGAATATCAAAGTGAGTATTGCAAGAGCACGTTATGCAGACAACATATGATCCCAGCTGAGATGGTGAAATTAGCTAGCTATAAGCAGGAAACGACTGTGTTATGATAATAAGAGTAAAGAAAGTCCGCACAAGTATCTATACTCTTACAGAGTCCATACTTCTCGGTTCAGAGACCAGCGAATCACGGTCGAGAATCAAAACCTTCCAACCTTCATCCGGTAATCAATTCCCTCCTGTAGATCCAGCTAGTCTAGGCAAGATACCAGCATGTTAGTATGAAAATTCTCGTCGCAACTATCGCGTAAGAGGGACTCCTTACCTTTAGGTCCGATAGTTGATGGTGACGTGGCAGGAGTCACAGTTGTTCGTGCCGAAACTGCCTTTATGGTGACCGCAGTCATTCAAGATGGATTGCGCAGTGTCATGAATTGTCTGGCCGGAGAGAGATTCCGGGCCCACGCCATTAGTCGCGTACACCACATAGCAAGAACCGACACTAAATTCAGCTCCATCGGTGTAGTTCGTTCCAGTGTTGATGTTGGTCAAAGCTGCATCACAGTCGGTCAGGCCGGGGCTGTTGGAGGACCCTGAGCAGCTAGGGGAGTAATCAGACTTAGCAAAAGTACTGAAAGGGCAACAGATTGATAGAAGAATTCTTGGCTTGTACTTGTTTGGATAGGCAGCTACGCCTGCGCTCATGGTGGCCAAAGCGGCCGAGACCATGATCATCACATGATTCTGCATGATTGTGGTAGGTGACGTATAGGTAGATTTTGTGAGTGAACACGAGCTTGTTTCTGGGACGTGGGAGACGTGGAGATGCGGATATCTGAAGATTTGAAGATGATCACAAAAGGTGGACTTGGGATCTGAGTGATGGGGGACAGAGGCCATATTTATAGCAGACATTGACCGTCTTTGCCGCTAGAAAAGGGGTGAAGCTGAGCGAATCCGACCTTTAGATTAATCTTACTCACCGCCCAATAAAAGTTGGCATAGGATAACCATCCAGGTCTTCATGTATGGACCTGTCGGCCGGGTTTACCGCAATATAGAATAACATGTCCAAAGGACTGTTGCATGTGCAAGGAACTGTGCTATGTCCAAAGGACTATTGCAGTGCAAAGGACTGTGCCATGTCCAAAGGACTGTGCCATGTCCAAAGGACTATTGCAGTGCAAAGGACTATTATATGTGCAAAGAACTGTTGCATATGCAAAGGACTGTGCTATGTGCAAAGGACTGTGCCATGTGCAAAGGACTGTGCCATGTGCAAAGGAAGATTGTATGTGTAAAGGACTATTGCATATGCAAAGGACTGTGCTATGTGCAAAGGACTGTGCCATGTGCAAAGGAAGATTGTATGTGTAAAGGACTATTGCAGAGTAAAGGACTATTGTATGTGCAGAGGACTGTTTCGTGTCCGAAATACTGTGCCATATGCAAAGGACTATTGCATGTGCAAAGGACTGTTGCATGCTTGCATACTAGTAACCTTTAGGACACACTGCGTCACCTGATGAAAATTCTGCCTCCAAGAAGGTGACTCGAGGCATTTCACTTGGGCATAAACAGTAATTTGAGAGGATGTTCAGCGGCGTCAGCGTCTCAGGTCCCTCTGTAGCATTATTTTCGGACGAGATGAACAGCCTTACACGAAGCAGTCACGACTGTTTCAAGGACTAAAGATGTAGTATCACCCACCATTTGTGAATCAACGCCCTTTAAAACTGGTGAGCCACCATCTGTAGCTCGTACATTGTTGATGAATAGTGCACTTCTTTATAAACAGTACAAGTGAAGGCTTGTCAAAGGTGAACATTGTTAGGACCAAAGCTAACCCTAATAGGATATAGAATACTCACATGCGGACGGCTCGGGTACTTCATTATAAACGCTCTTCATCATAAGCGCGGTGTTTTTGGCCTGTCGAATTTGGAGCATGCGTAGGTCAGGCACGGCTTCAGATCGGTGAGGGGTTTGCGTAGTGCTCAGGGTCTCCATGCAAATTGCGGTGTTTTTTGGCCCAGACCATTGGGAGTATGCAAGTCTCCGGCATCACCTCCTACTGGTGGAGAGCTTGCTGACGTCCCTGAGTCTCCATTCACAATGCGGTGCTTTTGAGCCTATTGCGGTGGGAGCACGCGTATTGCAAGCGGCACCTTTGATGAGATGAGCTATTTACGATACTGAACTCACCATCCGTAGATACGTTGCCGCATTAAAAGGAGCAGAGATGCTGCGGGTGGTACGTCCGTATGCAGGGGTCACTTGTGATCGAAACACCTGCAGGCTCACCACGGTGGATCCGCCATACAACTAATGTTGACAGTTTGGGTCAGAGTTTAAAACTAAATCTTCAGGTGCATACACTAGTAATATGGATAGAGTGGTTGGCGGGTTTCGTCATGGTGAAAGTAGCTTTCAATCCACCCTGAATCGTGATTCATGGCGAGAGACAAGGGCCAAGATATGAGGGTAACGCTATTGCCGGACGTATCTACCCATGGACGACATACCCCTGTCTATGGAAGGAATTTTGTCACTCAGCGGCGTACAACGGATATCGATATCATAGCCATCATAGCCGATGTTTCATGACGTGCATGCCACTCCCCGGACTTCAGACTTCACCTCCGCCTTTCATTCTCCCTCCTGCTCCATCCATTCAGCCACACCCCCCACCATCGAGATCTATCTCCCTCCTCCCCACATTTTCTTTCCCCCGCCCCAAATAATGCCTCAACCCCCACCCCTCCGCATCGGCTACGTGCCCGAACACTTCTCCACCCCCCTCCACTTCGCGCGCACCCACTTCTCCGCCTCCTTCACCCTCCACCCTTTTCCCTCCGGCACAGGCCACATGATCACATCCCTCTCGGCCAACGAAATCGACATCGGCATCGGATTGACCGAAGCATGGGTTTCCGGTCTGGCGAAAGCGGAGAGCGAAGACCGTCCCGCGCCGTATGCGCTGGTGGGGACGTACGTGGAGAGTCCGCTCCGCTGGGCGATCAGCACGGGCGGATCGAGGAAGGATATCGGGGCGAATGCGGATCCGGGGGAATGGGTGAAGGAGCTTCGGGGGAAGAGGATGGGGGTCAGTCGCGTGGGCAGCGGGAGTTATGTCATGGGGTTTGTGATGGCGGATAAGATGGGCTGGCTTACTGCTGCCGCTGCCGCTGCCGCTGTCGGTGGCGCCGAGGAGGAGAGGCGGCAGCAGCAGCCGTTTGAGGTGGTGCCGTTGCAGACGTTTGAGAAATTGCGGGAGGGGGTCAATTCAGAAAGGGGGGAGGGGGCGGCGGATTTCTTCATGTGGGAGCATTTCACGTCGAAGCGGTATTTCGACAACGGGGAGATCCGCAAGATCGGGGAGATCCTGACGCCCTGGCCGAGTTGGCAGGTGGTTGCAAAACCGGAATTGGTGGGGGATGAGCGGTTGGAGGAGTTCTTCACGTTGGTGGATCAGGGGGTGGTGTGGTTTGTGGGGCATGGGGACGAGGCGGTGGAGTATATCTCGACGGAACTGGATTATTCAAAGGAGGACGCGGAGGAGTGGATGAGGACGGTCCAATTTGCAAAGGAGGTGAAGGGGGTGAGGAGGAGCGTGGTTGATGAGACATTGACGGTGTTGAAGAAGGCGGGCGTGGTGGAGGAGGGTGTGAAAGGTGCTGACATGGTGAAGATCAGACGAAAAGAGCCAGGGCTGCTGAGTGCTTTGACAGGATCGTGAGGCTGCATCGAAAGTAATGAGGAGTGAGATGATTGATGGAGATCGCCCTCGCTCGAACGCTGCCCCCAACATATTTACACATAATGCATGTATATTTACGACTTCTTCGCCCCACTGAAATCGCTCGCCTGCAGATTCCTCGTCATACTCGGCAGCTTCACTCCCAATCCATCCAGCTCCTTCTTCATTTTCACCTGACAGCCCAGTCTCGACGTTTCCGTCAAGCCAAAGGCGAGATCCAGCATGTCGTTCTCATCGTCATCCGGCTCCGGCATCTTATCGTACATTTCCTCGTCTTCGACTATGACGTGGCATGTCGAACATGCGCAGGAGCCTCCACATGCGCCTGCGACGGATCAGCAAGTCTGATGCGGAGGCTAAGGTTTGATGATGGCACACCTTCCATCTCGAGATCGTTCGCTTGAGCGATGTCTAATAGATTGTCCCCTTGAGATACCTCAAAATGGTGCTCGTCGCCCTCTTTATCAATAAATGTGACCTTAATTCTGCTCGATCCGTCAGACCTGTCACTGCGGGGGCTCGAGCATCAACCTACTCTTCTCCTGGCTTTGGGGTATCCAAATGTCCGTGGAATGTTGCTGGCGAGGTAGAGAAGCGCCGTCTACCTCTTGGGAATATTCTGTGATGTTTCGATCCCTCTTTACTCGAGATTCTCGGTTCCCAGAAACATTTCGTCGTCGTCGTCTGGTGGGCCCTGGAGTGCAAACTCCTCGTATCCTCGTGATTTACACTGCGCCATTGCGCTGGTACACGCTGCGTGGCATTGTTTCGCAGACACCGTATGCTGGATGAGCATGCACGATACGCACTCATGCTCTACAGGGGTTGACTGCTGTGAGATGGAAGCATGCCTTCGGAGCGCATGCAGAATCTGAGGTGGGAATGATGAAAATGATGAAATGATGCTGATAATCAAAAAGTCCGCTCGCCTAAAGTTGCCCTCCGCATCTTCATCTTCATCGATTATCAAGATTTAAGAAAGACTTCAAGATTTCCATCTTTTCGCATCCCTTGCTTCCACGCCCGATTCGAGACAGCGTTAATCATGTCAGCTCAGAGGGAGCCAAATCCTCTCAGGCCATACTATGTTCCTGCCTCAGTAGGACCCTCAACTAGTGCTCCTCCGCACCCTTCATCGGCTCCCAATATCAGCTCCAAATATGGCGCTCCACCACCGACAACCAGCTTCGGCTCGTCTGCACGCAACATCCTCGCAGACATGGATTATTCTGACATCATATCTGACAATTCACCAGCAGCTACCGACATACTCAAAAGGCTGACCCAGCAAGCGCTATGGAAATACTCGAGCGTCTTCCTTGCCCAACCGTTGGAAGTATCCAAGACAGTCCTCCAAGTACATGTGGCAAGCAGCAAGCCACCGAGACGGAAAGAGAAGGATGAGAAATATGCAGCAGATGAGCGACGAAAGCAGGCTGGGTATAGGCAAGATTCTTACGATGTATTTCCCCATACACCTGTCCCAAAACCCCCCCATTCGCTAACTTCATCCAGCTCTCCTCTGATTCGGAATTCGATTCTCCTTCCTACTTCACCTCCTCCGCTCCCATCTCTCATACACCCACACGCATCTCCCGAGGACGTCGACGCCGCACATCCTCCAGCGCTGATGGCATACCACGGGTCCATCCACCCCAATCGCCACCCTCAAAGTCTTCGAACCCGCATCTCCTCGAGCTGAAATCCTCGTCCTCGGTCCTCGGCGTACTCTCCGCATTATGGCAGACTGAAGGCGCCTGGGGCATCTACAAGGGCACCAACAGCACCTACGTGCATTCGATCCTCCTCTCCACCATCACCTCCTTCGTCCGATCCTTCTTCTCCGCCTTCCTCGCCCTCCCCGATCCCGGATTATCATTCACCTCGAGCCCCGCCGGTCCCTCCTCCTACCCGGGCGGCCTCGACATACTTTGCTCTCCCTCTCCACTATCCTCTTTGGCTGTCGCCGTCTCAGCTGCCGGGATCGCCGGCATAGCCCTCGCCCCTTTGGACATCGCCCGGACGAAACTGATGCTCACACCCTCGACGCATCCGCCCCGCTCCATCATCGCCACAATCAAGACATTACCGACGTGGACGTTGCCCTTTTCCTTGGCGCCAACGGCGATCCTGCATGCCACACTCCCCACCTTCATCTCGGCTTCGACCCCGCTGTTTTTGCGGGCGAAGCTCGGTATCGATCCCTTTGTGACCCCGAACCTTTACGCCATTGCCACGTTCTGCAGCCAGGCTGTCGAGCTGGGTATCAAGCTGCCCGTCGAGACGGTGTTGAGGAGAGGTCAGATGGGGATCGCGCAGCAAGGGGTGCCCAAGGGTCGGGCTCTCGATACCGTGGTCGAGGTTGGGCTGTACAGGGGACTTTTCGGTACCATGCGGTCGATCGTCTACGAAGAAGGAGAGAGGGGTGGACAAGCTGGAGGTGATCTGTCGAAAGGTGCAAAGGGGGCCGCTGGCATGAAAGTCGGTCGGCCTGGTTCGCAGAAGGGCAAGGGGCAGGGAATCGAGGGTCTCTATCGAGGGTGGCGGGTGGGTATGTGGGGCTTGATTGGGGTTTGGGGCGCGGCTACATTGGGCGGTGTCGGCGGGAAGGGTGGCGAATTTTGAAGGAGGTTGGGCGGGATTGTGTCTACGACTTTCTGATGATACATCGCTTCTGCAAGGTGTCTGGCGCACTGGGCATTCTTTATGGTTGATACCACTCTGACGAACACTTGGCTCTGTATCATACGAGACTCTTCTCCATCTTCATATTGAGAATGTATATCAAGCATCGCTACTTATGCATCAATTGGACGCCATCGCCATGCAATCATCATAAAGCCCATTGCCCAAACACAGATCATCTCCTTCCGCCACGTCCTGCTCCGCCGCCGGCCCCTGCTCCACCCATACCCATCATATTCATCATTGCAGACATATCCATACCGCCCGGCCCACCGCCTCCACCACCTCCGCCTCCTAGGTTTCCCATCATCTTCATCATTGACGCCATGTCCGGCATTCCACCACCTCCCATACCCGGCATTCCTGGCATGCCTTGGCCGCCTGCTCCTCCTCCACGGCCCATACTCTGCATCCTCTTCTGCATCGCCGCCATCTGCTGCTGCCTGTTCCCGCCTCCCATCATCCCCTGGGCCTTCTGCATGTTCTTGTTCATGCCCCCCATTTTTTTTGCCATACCCGCCATGACCTTCTGCTGACTCAAGAGTTCCTCGACCTCCCTCACACTCGTCCCACTGCCCCTTGCCACCCTGGTCATCCGCTCGGGTTTCTCCACAAACAGCTTACCATCGCTATCCAACTCCTTATTCGTCATACTATCACAAATATAAATCATCCGCTTCATCTTCAGACTCCCCTCCTCATCATCCATGCCACCCATCATATTGCCCAACCCGGGAATCATCCCCGCCATCTTACTCAACGGCCCCATCTTCATGATATTCTGCAGCTGATCCCTCAGATCCCGCACCGTGAACACCCCTTCCATCACATGCTTCATCGTCTCCCCCTTATCCAGCTTCAGCGCCTGCACATGCTCCACCAAGCCCTGCATATCCCCCATGCCCAACAACTTACTCACAAACGGCTGCGGCGCGAACCGCTCCAGATCCAGCATATGCTCCCCGGTGCCAATAAACACAATCGGCGTATGCGTGGCGGCCACTGCAGAAATCGCCCCGCCGCCGCTCGCATGGCCATCCGTCTTCGTAATAATGATGGCCCCGTAATCCGCCGTCTCCTTGAACGCCTTACTCTGCGCCTCGGCCTGCTGCCCGATGGTGGCATCCAGCACCATGATCGTCTGATCCGGCCGCACGGCGCGCTGGATCTGCGTCATCTCATCGAACAGGTCCTTCTCCTGCCGGTGCCGCCCGCTCGTGTCCACGATGATGATCTCGAACCGCTCCTTCCGGAACTTGGCCACGCCCTCCGCCGCCACGGCTGCGGGATCCGTCGACGTGAGGGAGCCGAAATAGGGGATCCGGGCTTTGGTGGCGTTCTGCTTCAGCTGGTCGAAGGCGCCCGCGCGGAAGGTGTCGGCGCAGACGAGGCAGGCCTTGAAGCCGCGGGTCTGGTAGTGCCGGGCGAGTTTGGTGCAGGTGGTGGTTTTCCCCGCTCCCTGCAGGCCGACGAACATGATGACGTTGGGCTTGCCCTTCTTGGGGCGGAAGGGTTCGGCGTGCGGGTCCACGAGTTTGACGAGTTCGTCGAAGACGGTCTTTTGGATCAGGCGCTTCTTGTTGATGCCGGGGGAGAGGTCTTTCAGGTTCACGGTCGCTTTGATGGATTTGCGCAGGTGGGAGACGAGGCGGGAGTTCACGTCCGCGTCTTGCAGGGCGGATACGATTTCCCGGATCATCCCGTCCAGGGCTTTTTCGTCGAGGTTGGGGGCGCGGGTTAGGTCCGAGACGGCGGCGTTGATGCGCCGGCCGAGGTCTTGCAGGACCATGGTGGCGGTGGGTCAGGGAGAAGGGGAGGAGAGGACGAGGTGAGATGGAGGTCGTGGAGTTTCGGAGAGATGGTCGCTGGGAATAGGGATAGAGGGATACTTAGGTCAACACAGAAGCTTCATTGTGGACACTTTGGTAATTAACAAAACAGACAGAGATGTGAAAGTCATTGGTAGATGAAGAACGTGGAAGAGAGAGAGCTTTTGTGGAGGGGTGGAGCGGGGCGGGGCGGGGCGGGGCGGGGACTTCCGCACAAATTTTTGATTTTGGGGATTCCTGCTTGACATCTTTCACATCAACATCCCAACTCATCGGTTTTCCCAAAATGGCGCCTAGCATACTCAAAAAGCGCAAGCACGAAGACATCACTTATAAACGACCGAGCAAGAAGTCCCGACAACAGCAGCATCAGCAGCATTACTCCAGCCCCTCCGCAAGCTCATCCTCCGAAGCCGAAGAAGATGCACCAGACTTCCCCTCCATAAACCTAGCAGAATCCTCAGAAGATGAAGATACTCCCCCCAATCCCACCGAAGGCCAAGCCGCAGACATCTCCTCCAACAGCTTTATCCCTCAAGCATCCACCTCCGCCACAGACTCGGACCCCGACTCCTCCTCAGCTTCGTCCGCCTCCAACCCCACCTCCAACAACAACCAATCCCAAACATCCTCCTCCTCCTCGCGCAGAACCCCCAAACGCAACGACCCCACCGCCTTCGCCACCTCCATCTCCGCCATCCTCTCCTCCAAGCTCACCACCGCAAAACGCTCCGACCCCGTACTATCCCGCTCCGCCACCGCACAAGACGCCAATGCCTCGGTCGCCAACTCGAAGCTCGAAGCCAAGGCCAAGAGGAAGATGAGGGAGGATCGGCGGGCGGCGTTGGAGAGGGGGAGGGTGAAGGATGTGTTGCTTGGGACAACCACCGCTGCCGCTGCTGCTGCTCCTGCGGGAGCTGGAGTGGGTGATGGAGGGGGGAGGGAAGGGGAGGGGGAAGGGGAGAAGAAGAGTGTAGGGCAATTGCAGGAGGAGGAGAAGAGGTTGAGGAAGACGGCGCAGAGGGGGGTGGTGAAGCTATTCAATGCCGTGAGGGCTAGTCAGATCAAGGCGGAGGAGGCGAGGGCGAAGGGAGGGACGAGGGGGAGGAAGGAGGAGAGGGTGGAGGAGATGAGTAAGTTGGGGTTTTTGGAGATGGTTGCTGCCGGTGGTGGTGGGGGAAGTGGGAAGGCCAAGGGGAAGCGGAACGGCGAGGATGGAATGGTGGGGCAGGGGATTGAGGAAGCGTGAGGGTTGGGATCTCAAGAGAGGGTAATGCTCCAAGAAGCCATGACAGGCGTTTTCATTTGAACAACCTCCTCCCCTGAAGCCGTGCGGACCCTGTGCCCGGTATTCCAAGCCCGACGCTGAACCCGGTCAAGCCAGTCCCGGTAGCCTCTCCATCTCTCCTATACCGTCTCAACGCCTCCCTGAAGTGATCCGGCAATAGCGGGCCCAGTGGTCTATCTGGATGCTTCGCTGCAGGTGTGCTGGGTGTCTGCGGGGAATCGTCCTTGTGCAAAAGACCAGGTGCGGCCGAAGTACTGGTGCCTGCCCGCACGACCACATCATTGTCCGGATTAGCCTTCTTGAAATCCGTGGGGTCAATCGGCACACAGGTTTCCTTTGGTGTGTCCGGCGGCGTCTCCAGCGCGGCCCACTGCTGTTGCACATCCCTAGCGCGCTCGATCAGTGTACCGATGAATGTTTTGGTGTAGCCGTTGATAGTGGTGATGACGGCCGGGGGCACCGATTGCGCCAGCGTGAAATTTGCAATCTGCCATAGCACTGTCAGTCCACCCTCCGAAACAATAGCATTGAGATGAGGATGGGATGGGGTTGGGCATACCTTCCGCACCGTCTCCTTCTTCAACTTCACCCGCCGAAACATCTCATACCGTTCAATCTGCTCGCTCCCAAACGCATCCACCAGCACGCTCAGATTCTTGCGTTCCGCCGCTTTGTCCATCTCCTCCCCGCCGTCATCATCCAGCCCTTCCCCGCCATCCTCATCCTCCTCGTCCTCTGCATCATCCTCCCCGCCATAATCCGCCGTCACCGATCTCTCACTCTGCAACCCCCCCCGTCTCCCCGGCTTGGATTTCTCCGCCGTCGCACTCCCACTCAACGTCCGCCTCTTCCCGCCCCTTCTGCCCTTTTTCCCTTTGATGCCGCGGCCGGAACCCGCGGTAATGGCGCTGCGCGCGCCGTCGCCGGTGAGGGCGGTGAAGTCGCTTTCCACGCTGGGGCTGCGGACTGCAGAGGAGTCGCCGAGGGCTTCGTTGGGGGGGAAGGAGGTTTGGCGGAGAGGGTGGGCGGAGGATGCGCCGGAGGCGATGGATCCTTGTTTTCTGCGTTTGGAGGGGGCGTTTTGGGTGTTGGTGAGGTGGAGAGAGGGACGCTTTCGGGGGTTGTTGAGGGGGAGGGGGGTGTGATGCGGGTAGGGGGGGGAGGTCGCTGGGGAGGAGCGGGGTGGTGAGGCCATGATTGTGTGGGTGAAGAAGATGGAATGTGCGGGTTGGTTCAAGGTATGATATGATGGGTGAGGATCAGAAGTAATGCGAAAGAGAGAGGCTTAACTTGCAAAGTGAATGAAATGAAGATTGAAGTGACGTCTCAAAAAAAAAGGTGGCTAGACTGCGGACCCCACATCAACGACCACCATCCCACCTTCTCTATGTTCACCACTTCTCAACATCAGTACAATGTCCAACAGATTCTACGTAAGTCATCAACCCTCCACTCTAAAATGAAATGCAATCACTAATCCATTCTCTCCCTCAGTTCGACGACTCCTCCTCCTCCGCCTCCTCAACCGACCTCTCCTCCCTCCCCTACCCCAAACCCCTCACACGCGCCGCCTTCCTCACTCCCAACTTCGACCCCACCGAATTCCTCTCCTCCCTGCACAACCGCCACCAAACCCTCGAAGATCTGCGCACCGAGCTGCGCGAGCGCTCCACCGACCTGAACAAGGAGCTCCTGGATCTGGTCAATTCCAACTACGAGGATTTCTTGGGACTGGGGAGGGATCTGCGGGGCGGAGATGAGAAGGTGGAAGAGTTGCGGTTGGGGGTGCTGGGGTTCCGGAGGGAGGTGGAGGGGGTGATGGATATTGTTCGGGAGAAGAGGAGAGAGGTGGAGGGGTTGGTTGAGGAGAGGAAGAGGTGCAGGAGGGAGGTTGTGGTGGGCAGGGGATTGTTGGAGGTGGATCGACGGATTGGGGAGTTGGAGGAGAGGTTGATGCTTGTGCAGGACGGGACGGGAGATACCCGGGAAAGGGGAGGGGTGGACGATGATGTGGAGAGTGAGGATAGTGAGGAGGAATTGGAGGAATTGGAGGATGGGGTGGAGCTGAGGAAGCTGAGGCGGCATACGGAACAGTACGCATATCTAGTAAAGATGGTGCAAAAGTTAGGGCCAGAAAGACCATTCTTGGTCAGTCAGGAAGAGAGGATACGGAGATTGAAGGAAACGCTGCTGCTGGATTTGGGGAGCACTCTGAAGCAATCGACTGCGCTCAATACTGCAAACGGGTCCATATTGAAGATATTGGACTTGTACAGCTTGATAGGCGAGCCAAGTGCAGCACTGCGTGTGCTCAAGGAAGCTCGGAAGCCGAGACGTTGAGGCGGATGTTGATTTTGAATCGATTGAGAGGGCTGCATCACATGCTCTTTAACAAGACATTAGCGTCAGCAGGCTTACCGGAGGACTGGGCCTTCCATCAAAATTGAGGACGTTCGTGCTGAGAACACAATCCAGAGAACCATTGTCTGACTGCTCGTTTCCTCCAAACGGCCTTGTATTCACCGTCTTCCCCAGGGTCTCTCTCAAACAGAATTGCAGCTTCCCATACCATTGATGACCTTCTGCTAGCAGAAAACAGCCCGCCTCAGCCAGACCATTACCCAGAGACGTCTTTCGATTCGTCCAAAGTGTCACGTGAGCGTTTGTCGATATCAGAATCTGCTACCCGCCGGGGCTAAGCGAGCTTTTCATCACCACGAGGTTGTGACGAACCTCAATTTCCACGCTTTAGCCGGGTAGACCTTTGAACGACCGTGATTCCAAAAAAGTGACGTTCCAGGTTGCCTTTCTTGGTTTAGCCCAGCACCCGCCAGGGTATACTGCCCAGAACACTAGATGGTTAATCGATCGGCAGCGCCCATCACGGTGTCATGCAAGCGCGCTTCAAGGACCAGTCGATTTCGCCATCGTATAGCTGCAGTGTGCGGGGAGAAGAGAGGGCATGCATGAGTCGAGTAGGTCGACTCGAGCCGATCAAGTTTGCTTAGTTGACAGCAAGATCTTTCGCACTCGGGCTATCAGAACTCCTGAACTCGCCATTCAAAGTGAAGCCTGGAGAGTGTGTGGAGCTTAGAACCTGCATGATGTGAGCTACGCGAAGGCAAAACCTGTATTCAGTGGGAACTTACCACTTCATGTACCTCCTTTGATATTCGGTCACTTAGATCGGCAATATCCTTCTTGATTGCGCCCATGAATTCCCGAATGTTCCGTTGCATTTCTTCCGGTGTGAAGCCCAATTGGCCTACTGCGCACCTGATGACCCCTAATTTTTCTCTATATTCAGTGCCGCCTACCATGCCCTTGACAGACCCGGATATATCTTTCGTGATAGTCCCCAGCTTTGCGCTTGGCATCAACCCTCGAGGCCCCAGTATTCTGCCCAAACCAGCAGCATTCAGCTTTTGGGCGGAGTCCACGTGGCAGATACATCTGTCGAACTCTATCTTTCCCTCTTTGACAGCTTCAAAGACGCTTTCTTCTCCAACAAGGCTTGCCCCAGAAGTCAAGGCTTGCTTCGCAGCAGGAGATTCAGGGGGACAAATGACGCATATTCGTGTCGAGGTGTCGACTGCGTGTGGCAGGCGTATGCGATTGCGAACAGCCGGTCCGTTTTTTGCTGTCCTTAACCGGATGGCTAGGTCATACTTGGGTTGTGAGGGTGGATGACCAACTTCAAATGCTTTGATATATCTGTGACACATACTGATGAGACTCATAGCCCAGAAGAGATCAGAGATGGAGTTAACTGGAGCCATACCGCATCGCATCACATAAGGAGAACTGCATAGCATTTTTCAAGCTTTGATTGATGAAATCAGTCCGGGCTTTCTTCTTCTTGCTCTTAGGTTGGTCTCGGACTCGTCTGTCCCCAATGCTGAGTCCGGAAGCATGGCGCTTTGCTATCCCACAGCTCAAACGCAGAGCTAGTCGAGCTCGAGTAGGGCACAGGAATTGACCATGGTCAGGTAAGCATCTAGCTATTGACGTAGACATTTTGTTGAATTGTCTCGTGCTTGAGCTTGGTCGAATCGCTGAAGTGACATTTGATGCCAAGACGTGCGGCTTTCTTCCCGCGGCAAGGGTTCGGCTGCCTTTCGAACCTCTTCAACGATTCGACGTCCACCTCCTTTGGCAGACAAGGCTTCGACCAGATAATATTGCGCATTTTGTGCCACAAAAGGCCGTTCTGAAATGGGCTCTCTAGGCCTCAAATCACCTCTGGCACACCTGCTGTGTTTCCACTGTGGCCGTGCCACTACGAATGCCAGGTAATGATGCAGACCAACCACGTTACCGACAAGTCTGAACAGTGAAACGAGCACCGCCGTACCAGTGCATGAACCCTGTAAATGATTGTTTGATTTAATCTTGGCTGTCATTTTACGGATCTGAATTCTGTTCAAACATACTAAACCTTTAGCGTTTCCGTTTTGCTGCATCACGGCGCTTGAGAGTCCAATGTGTGGTTTCCAAATGTATGAATTTTGCCACGCCAAGGCTATGAAGCAGGCCTCAGCGTCTATGGCTGCCAGAATCTTGCAGAGGATAGCATCCTATACCCATTTCTTCTACTACAAAATTGTTGTCTTGCGATTTCAGGGCTAGGTTACAGATCCGCCTTAGGTGATTGGATACTCTTCACAGCCTTCACCATGAAAGAGAATGTCCGCCCCTCCCATCTCTCTTGGAGCCTTGCCACAGGCGTACATCCTCTCAACAGACGGAGGGAGTTTCAAAGCTTAAGGTTGAGCGATTTGACTTTGAACGGCAATGCCCCTCGATGGAGCGCTGTGTATATTTCTGTTCAAAGACAACGTAAACCAGCGGCCAGCTGGCTTCATCAGTGGCAGGATCTTGGGGAGAACCTTTAATCATATAAGACACTTCGTCTTTACGTTGCTTTGAATGCCATGAGCAGATTCAAACATTACTTAGAAAGTCTTATCGTCCCATACGGCCTCTCACCGAGCTGTTAGAATCCTTCTTTTCGATACTGTTCGTGATGAAATATCTTATATTTTTCCTCCCAGTGGCTATTTTGCTTTGCTGCGCACCCACCACTCTGTCATGTGACAATCCGTTGAACGTGGAAGAGATTGACAGAGCTACAAACGCTGGCCGCGAGGTACCGGCACCTATTTGCCCCGATGAATCTTCATCATCTATCCCGAGCCAGACAGCCCAGGGTCCCACCAACAAAACCAACAAAGTATTCTCCCAAGTAATGGAAAATGTAGTCCCGATACAGGCGACGAGTTCCCAGCCTGCAGTAGCGGCGACAGCGACCCCGACGTCGACGCCAACGTCTTCACCCGGTGGATATGGAAACAACACCGTTTCAAAAGATAACACCTGCGTCCTGTTCGTGCCACGCGATGATCAAGCCTCGCAGTATATGTGTAGGAACATCTGTGGCGACGCAGTAGCGAAACAAATCGCAGCTGGTAAAACGGGATCAGTGACTTGTTCAAGTTGGATCCCCAAAGGTCAAACCAATCCCGTAAATGAAAAGGTTGGAGGTATGTCGTTTCGGAGCCCTTACATCATCGGCTAGCGGGCCACGTATGCTGATTGGTGACCTAGGGGCGACCACATACCCTGGGAAATGCACCTGTAATGAGCCTTTCATAGATGAATTGGCAGACACATTTGTTGACGCATTGCCCAAGATTGCCGAGGTAAAGTCTCAGAAACGTAACAGAGATCCAGTGTTGACCGTTCCTCAGATTGCTGTCCATGTCTTCGTAGAGGCATTTGAGTTGGCTTTTGAGATTGGAGCTCTCGCTATCCCAGGCGTTGGGGAAGCTGTTGGTCCAGGCATTGGTAAGACGCCTTGAGAACCCCTTACACAATCATGTTGAACTCAATTTGTCAAGCTGGATCTATTGCTGCAGCAAGGCTTGCCGACTGGACATATGACGCCACGAATGCTGCGAAGGCTTTTACGACGTGGGCGCAAGGAGCCGGAAAGCTTCCAAAGGATATGAACAAGGTTTTTGAAATTTTCAACAAACCAGAAAATGAATCATTCCTTCCAGGTGGCAAATTCACTGCACCGAAGGGGGTCGCAAAGGGGAGCGGGAAGCCAGGTGATAAGGGCAATCCAGATACTACTAACACAGCCGCCAAGGATGATTCCTCGGCCGACAAGCCTGTAAAGAACGATTCAGAGAAAGAGAACAAAGACAACAAAGACAACAAGTCATGTAAAAAGCAGAAACGTGGTGGTGATGATGGTAAGCTGATCTTTCTTGTTTAGTTCCATCACAGCTGACAGCCTTGCAGACAATTGCAGTGATAAGCCGGCCACTTCTCATGACAAAAGCGCCACTTCAGATGGCAAGACTGCAACTTCTGGTGACGGAACTATCACCTCCACCATTGTAAAAGAGGTAGGCCACCCCCAGCGCTTACTGATACCACTTGAACAACTTCACCGTTGATGCTTATACACCAAGTGCAACACCCGTCTCCTGCTTGCGTAGCGCGGAATTTTCACAGTATGAAGTACTCAAACAGGCCCCTCATTTCTCGGGCAACGCTTTTCTTGATGCGTCTACTGGCCTACAGAGCAATATGAGGAAGACCGCTGACGTTTGTGGGCAATACAGTCTAAAGCCATACCTACGACCATCGCAGTCACCTGTGGTGCACTTCAATACGGGCAGGCGTGCTACCATTACTATTCAGCTATGAAGATGAATCAGAATTACAACAACTTTGGGTGTACCGACAACTATCAACCAGCCGACCGGAGGAAGTTGCCCGCCGTCGGCAATTGGAAGAAACAGCACAACAATGGTGATGGCTGGACAGATTACATCACTGCAACGTACAAGTTCCAGGGTAATCAAGAAAAAGACGCAGACAAACCGCCCGACTGCCAGGTCGACGAGTGGCCACCAGCGTATTTTAGAAGTGAACAAAACACTGGTCAGGTGGTCAGATACTTACCAGGTAGCGTCAATGGAGGTGTGGCAGCGGCATGGACTATGTGGTGCAAAAAAAATGATGGCGGAGAGGGGAATGGTCAGTTTCTCGAAAACAAGAAGCTCAATACTCAGCTTGTGACGCCAAAAGATAAGCTTGCAACGAGCACAGACAAAGGTAAAAACAAAGGGGACGCTGATACCCTCTACGAAACTTGGTCCGTGGAGTATCAACGGGCTATTTTCTCCATGGTATTCAAATGGGAGGGTGGTGATCTGGGAGGAGAGCCGGACGAGGGTAACTCTTGGGGTCTAAAGATCAACCCTTGCTGGCCAGAAGCGCTTCTCCCTGAGGATCCTGGTTGGGTTCTTGACGTCAATGACGACTGGTACAAGAATCATATTCCGAACCCTGATATTCGCGGACAGTATGCAAAAGCACCCGGGCAGGATCTCATTGACGCCGCAGAAGCCTGGCTTGCTAGGCCTGAAAACTCGGATAAAAAGGTCGTTGGCAATCGTTCTGGCGGCCCAAAGCGCCAGAATTCAGATGATGGACAGGGGCCTAATAAAGCTCAGAAACAAGGGTCCAATCCTACCAATTCGCGAAGACGGAGACGATCGCTCAGCATTTCTTCAAACGGTTTCCTTGCCATCCGCGATGACGACCTCAACGTCACTCGACCTCTGACAAACGAAGAATTGAACAATGATATCGAAATCGTTCGCTGTGCCGACAGGACATGTTCCAAAGAGCGCAGATCTTTGGAGCGAAACGAGCCAACCGAGGATGAAAGTGTGCTTGTCATAGACGGCGACAATCCGAGAATGACGCCACCCAAAGACGTCGAGGCTGTTCCTAAAGTCACTCCAATCTTGCCGAGGCAAGCATTTCCCATGTCCTTTAGATCGATCGAGCGCAGGAGCCCAAGTCCAGACTTGCCAAAAGCAACAAAGGGATTTACTGACTAGGTAAGACGCATTTGAGCCTCAAAATGTTCTCCTAAATTGCTACAGTAAGGCAATCTTGCGCATGTTTAAAGAATCTTGTCCTAAGGTTTCCATCAAACGGAGACACTATAACAACGCATTGATCAGGGTATTTCTCCGTTGTAGGACTACGATTGGGCGTGGAGACTTTGCTACTCGTTGAGTCGGTCTGGAATCGTCAACATTCTTCTGAATGTCCATGTCGCGGGACAGCGATACCGTGTTACATTGACTTGATCAATCTCTTGGTACGGACGATGGCGGATGCACCCTTGGTTTGCTTTTCGATCCATTCCATGGACATTGGTCTTCGACATCCTTAGAGATCCGCTCTGGTCATATCTTTTGTAATTTCCCCGTACGTCCGTATTCATCCATCAGCTTTTCCATCCGTGCCATACATTCATCTTTGCTATAGGTGGCCACATCAGGCCATCCGCAATTCTCAAAGATTCGTTTCTGAGCGTCATCCATGTCCCCTGGCTCACCATTCGCCACCTCCCTGGGATTCTGCGGGATCTTTTCTCATACACGCCTGGTCAGTATTTTCTGAAGGGATTTAGAAGGACCCTAAATAAAGGCCTCTTGAGGGGGAAAAGGAAATTGCTTCATACAAGCTCAAGCCTCCTATACTGCTCCTTAAGCATCCCAAAGAAGTCCTCCACTCGCCAAGTCGGATGCTTACGCCATTTTTCGCTGTCATCAATACCTTCTTGGGTGAGCTACGAACCACAACCACGTCAGCCAGACGTCCTGCCAATCTCCCCTATTTCCCAGACATGTTACAAATGCGGTCCAATCATTTCTTCGTGTTGCTCTTCCCTTCAAGTTACTTCTCCTCTCCCGTTTCACCAAGGGTCGCCCAAAGGTCGAAGCAACAAGCCTCACGAGAGTAGAACGAAGATTTGATTCTCACCTGATTGTCCACCGCTCCCTTCGCACACCCAAGATTGTCCATGTCACCGCCAGCACATAACGTTACAGTGCCCCTCTCCGTGTCCAGCAACCACCAATACCCATCAGCCCCACTAGTCTCGCTTGCTAGCACAAGCATGTACTCTGGGATTGAAGTGTTGTCCGGAAAGGAAGTTGGGTCGGGCTCGACCGCAAACAGATCTACGCTCTGCTTCCCAGATTCTGCCGCAAATCTCATCTTGCTCCTTACCTGCTCGCCCTCGTAATCCACGGCCGCAGTCACGGGGTAGATTTCATGCGCGCTGCTCGAGCTTTGACGCGATATGTAGGGCAGATGTCGCATAAGGTCATTGACCCTAGGCGTCTTTTTCAGCCAAGCATACCTTTCCAGGGTGATACCGCTCCAGCCTTCCGGTGGCGGAATGCGGAGGAGTCCAGAGGGAAGGTACATCTTTGTGAGGAAGGTATAGAAGGCTGTGATCTCACGGACAACATCATCGCGATCATATGCTGGCGGCGGAGGCGGGGCAGTTATGAGTGGCATTCTTGCTGGACTTGTGTCTGATGTATCTCAGTCACAATGGCATTGGCAAAGCATGAGGTAGCATCTGCGATGCGGCGCGTAAGAATCCTTCTGTCCACTTTCTGAAACGCGCTGGAACACCCGCGGTTGCATTACACAAACACAGTAGACTCATCCTCCGCTTGATGAAACTTATATAACAATATGTTTGATCCAATACTAGAACACTCCCACTGCCCCACCCTCCCTTGCCTCCCACTCCCGAAAGCCGCCCCCACAGGCCCCCGAATCCGCCCATGATGTCATCAGCCTGCCAGTCTAATCAGCCCACGCGAAATTTTCGATGGGCTCATTGTCATCGTGCAGTGATCTTGTCAGCCATAAATTATCCATCAAGCATCAACAGAAGGAACGGAGTAAAGATATGCCCGCGGAGTAAGTTGGATCAATGAGGGAGGGGGTCGAGATGTATCTAGAAGATGTATCGGGGCTGGTCGACAGCTAAAATTGTGTTCTGTGAGGAAAGACTCATCCTATATGTATGTGAATGGTGTGGGTTGTCTGGCAATCTTGTTTTCTTTGAAATAAGGGACTACTTCCCCGGCTCTCCAGCCGATAACGAGATCCCTTTGCAAAATCAGGTCCGGCTATGATCAGCCATCCTATCGAGTTGGCTTTTGACGATATCTGAAAGAGGCGATGTTACCTGAAGTGATGCAGCAGGAAGTCGGTACATGAGTTGAATTCATACCGGCTGCACGAAATTTGCAGAGGCAGATTCGATACATTTGCGTACACCCAAGCGGAAGTGATTTTGGACGGCCAGGCAGCTCTACAAAGAAAATCATTCCCTGGCTTTTGAGGGCAATTTGAATTGAGGATCTGTGAATGAATAACTAGTCCTCCGAAGGAGCAAAAGGAAGCCAGCTGCCCGATGGCAGCCAGGTTCCCCCAGGGGATTTCAACCCTATGGAGTGTCGACAATATTTGAGACCCGCTTTGTCGTTCTGATCCGAGCAAATATTATTTCTTGCGTCCTGGCGGATTTGAACACAGGAACCCCAGCCCGACGGCCGGAGTCAAGCGAGAATCAACTGTGTCAAGCAATGTCTGGACGGCCCGAAGGTGTCAAAGTCTTGCCCATTACACTAAGTCATCCCGCTTCCTCATCTACTGCGGATACACCGTTTATCTTAATATATAGCCTGTGAATTGTTTCATGCTAGAAAATGCTTTCGAGGATGCATATTTGCATTAGCGAATGCATCAAACTAGATACGATGCTAACACAGACATGATGTTTACCGCGAAGATTGGTTTGCTTGATTCAAAGTTGACTATGTCAATTCCAAGACCTACATGATGCCTATCTATCATCTCAGTCAGGAACTTCTTACGGACGATGTGAGTGCTTCTCAAGATTGTTCTCTGGATCTGGAATGAGGATACCCGAGTGGATTTTTGTTGCTTGTTTCTCTTCCTATATTATTTGCACTCCATGACGGTAAACCCTAATGGCACTACTGTATTGCGGACGCAACAGAGCACGTTCGTTGCAGATTCCATGAGCATGCAGCGTAACCTCAACATATCTCGTTGAGTCTACATCCAACTCGGCGAGCAAGAGAAAGATATCTTATCAAACATGTAGACTACACGAATGAAGAAAGGGTTGAAATACTCAAACCTGCCGCGATCACTCAGTTGTTATGGACTTTGTCATTCCGTCTGATCGCCTCCCAACTGATATGCCTTGCATGTCCACATTGACTGAGACTCCATTTCACCTTTTTTCCATCTGGGTTAAAATCTTCGAGTCTGATGGTCCAAGGGACCGAAAGTTCAGGACTCCTTCGATTTTGTAGAATATGCAGGATCCAATATAAGGATAATTTTGGACGCAGACGATTAAGCGGATCCTAGCACGAAGACTCTTTCCATATATTGCTAAGTAGCTAAGGTGGCTTGGGGGTGGTGGCACACGCCCTTCAACACCAAATCTAGCGATAAGCTTAGAGGCTCACATTGACCAGTAATAAGTATCGAGACCACTTCTGAGCTACAACTTGTCGCAATAATGGTGTTGATGATGAGGTGCTCACTGATCCGAGTTCAGCCCTCTCGACTTCGATGCCCCCAAAGCTCGAGCGTTCTAAGGGCTTTCCGGGGCCCGGGTTCGCCTATGCAGCCTCAGCCTTGCCTGATGATGTCATTTTCTCAGCCAGCCTGAATGACTCTTAGCCGCACAACCCAACAACGTGTCCATCGTAAGGATTTTGCCATTCCACAGCTAGCATTAAATGTCATAAGTCTGACGGCGAGCTTGCGCATCAATCGGGGTGTAGAAAGATGTCTACTCTGAACATCGCCTCAAAAGCGAATCAAGCTGCGACTTTCCCAGCTTTGCTTGTTGCATCATTTGCAAGAGAGCTAGACCCCAATGCCAATATCTTGATCGAATTTGCAGAATCCGACTCACTGGACAAGGCAAACAAAGCTATCACCGAATTGACATCAAGCTCGGGCCAAAACGTGGTTGGTCCTGAGGAAGTTCTGTCAAAGCTTTTGGAAGATCAACCACTCCTGCATGGGAAGGACAAGACGCATGTACGAACCACGAGTATGTCATGGCAATGAGTCTCCACTGATCTAAGTGCAGGTTAACGAATGGCTTGGCCGGGCTTCTCGCTTGCAGGCTACTGATCCCAAGGCTACTGAAGCACAGCTTCTTGAGCTGGATGCCCATCTGACACTGCGATCGTACATTGTAGGGTACAGCCTCACGGCTGCCGACGTCGCCTTATGGGGCGCTATTCGTGGCAATAAGATCGCTACTGCAACGATCAAGAAAGGAGCCATCATCAATGTCACTCGATGGTATAAGTTCGTTGACGAGTCAAGCCCCTGGATCTCATCTGCGATTCAGTCTGCCAATGCTCAGGCTCAGTCTAAGAAGACGGCGAAGAGCGCTGAGGGCGGTAGTTATGGTATCGGTCTGCCGGACACCGAAAAGGGAGTAGTTACGCGATTTCCCCCTGAGCCATCGTCAGTGCTGCCCCGTCTCGTGCCCGTTATGGCCATACTAATGACTGTGAAGAGGCTACTTGCACATTGGGCACGCGAAAGCAGCCCTACTGAATGATTACTTTGCTCATGAGGGATACAAGGGTACAATGCTTTGCCGCTTTGATGACACCAATCCTTCCAAAGAGAAGGAGGAGTTCCAAGATGCAATTGTAGAGGATCTCGCCTTGATGGGTATTAAGCCCGACAAGACAAGCTACACAAGTGACTACTTTGAAGAGATCTACCAATATTGCATTACTCTGATCAAGCAGGGAGACGCTTATTGTGATGATACGATGCAGGAGAAGATGAAGCAGGAAAGGTGGGATGGCATCGCCAGCGAAAGAAGAGACTCGGCTGTAGAGGAAAACCTTGAACGCTTCGAGGAAATGAAGAAAGGCACCGAACAAGGGCTGAGGTGGTGCGTCAGGGCCAAAATTTCAGTCGATAATCCCAACAAGGCTATGCGGGATCCGGTCATTTACCGCTGTAATCCTGAGAAGCATCACCGAACGGGCGAGACCTGGAAAATGTATCCGACATACGATTTCTGCTGCCCGGTTGTCGACTCGATGGAAGGTGTTACTCATGCTTTGAGAACAATCGAGTACCGAGATCGCAACCCTCAGTACGAATGGATGCTTGACGCCCTCAAGCTGCGTAAGGTACATGTCTGGGACTTTGCTCGCATGAACTTCATCCGGACAGTACTGTCAAAGCGCAAGCTTACCAAACTTGTTGACAAGAAAGTGGTGTGGGGGTGGGATGATCCTCGCTTCCCTACTATTAGGGGCATTCGTCGTAGGGGGATGACAATCCCCGCTCTACGTGAATTCATCCTGAAACAAGGCCCGAGTCGCAATATCGTGAATCTCGACTGGACACTGTTCTGGGCTACCAACAAGAAACACATCGACCCCGTCGCGCCACGACACACTGCAGTTGCTAAAGAGCATGCGGTGAAGGCAACCGTCAAAGGCGCGCGGATGGCGTCGTACGCTGAAGACAAACCCAAGCACGGCAAAAATCCAGAGCTGGGCACGAAAAAGGTTGCTTACAGTACCGAAATTCTGATCGAACAAGCCGACGCTCAAAATTTCGGTGAAGGCGAGGAAATCACACTGATGAACTGGGGCAACGCTATCGTTCGCAAAATCAATCATTCAATGAACCCTCTGCACCTCAAACAAGTGACAGGGCTGGAGCTCGAACTTCATCTACAAGGGGACGTCAAGACCACCAAACAGAAGATCACCTGGCTCTCCGAACAAGGTCAAGAGCTTATTCCGGTTCAACTTGTCGATTTTGACTACCTGATCTCCAAGGACATTCTGGAGGATGGAGATGAGCTTGAGGATTTCTTGAATACCAATACCGAGTTCCGCACAGACGCTCTGGCAGATTGCAATGTCGCCGAGCTGCAGAAAGACGACATTATCCAGTTCGAACGAAAAGGGTATTTCAGAATCGATCGGCCTTTCCAGCACGGCGAGCCAGCTGTACTCTTCAATATTCCTACAGGAAAAGGCGGCAAATGAAATGCAGATGTAAAAACGCTGCCTCAATCAAAGATTTGAACATGTAAGCGTGAGCGAAATCTCGTAGGTATGTATCTAAAGGGGCCGTGGGAACTTGAGTCTTACAACTGTCGTCTATTAGGAGTCATTCGTCTCCAGAAAATGTTCTTGCGCTTTGCCCCGGGTTTTACAACTGTACTTCCGCTCACCGACGTCATGGGCATAAACGTCATCGTTCACAAAGGCAGTCTCGTCTTGCATGACCTTACCCGATCTCTTCTTCTTTTTGCATTGCACAACTCCAACCTGTGTCTCTCAGTCACATTTCGCTCTTGCAGGAACACAGTATCTGCGAAATCACAAGTCAACGTCGAGCTCTCTCACGTTTCAAGATGGCCGGTCAGAATATGAGCTTCGAGTGTGCCATTGTCACTGGCGGGGGCGGAGGCATAGGCCGCGCTATTGCTGAATGGCTCATTTCAATGGGCAAGAAGGTAATCATTGTCGGCCGGACTGAAGCCAAATTGCAATCAGCAGCCCAAGAGATGGGCCACTCCACGACCTACTACGTTCTGGACACTGGCAACATCACGGCAATACCTGACTTCATCAAGACTGTCACAACAAAGCACCCAGAAGTCGATTGTATCGTCAATAACGCCGGAGTTCAACGTCCTCTGGACGTGAATAATTTTGATCTTGGAAAGGCTGATCAGGAGATTGACATCAATATCCGGGGTCCGATGCATCTTGCGATCAGGCTACTGCCACATTTGAAGACCAAAGCACATCCATTGATCGTCAATGTCAGCAGTGTGCTGGGCTATATCCCTTTCTCCATTGTAAATCCAGTATACAATGGGACAAAGGCCTGGTCACACTTCTGGTCTATGAATCTCCGGACGCAATTGAAAGACACCAAGGTGAAAGTGATCGAGATTGCACCACCCACAGTGGCGACCGACTTGCACAGAGAACGGGCAGATCCCGACGACAACAAAAAGGAGAAGAATTCATCCGCGCTGTCGGTGGAGGAATTCATGGATGAGGTGAGCAAGGACTGGCTAGCTGGCCACGACGTGATAGGTGCGGGAATGGCAAAGGGTGTGATTGATAGATGGTACAAAGAGTTTGGGCCGCAGTATCAGAAAGCTGCCGGGACGAAGTAGAGGATGATAGCTTCCGACTCTTGGGGGTTTGAGACTGCATGATGAAAAAGTTCTCTCTCGAATTATGACTTTACGTGGCACGTCGAGGGAGCTTTCATTGACCCAACCAAATGTCAAATGTTGAAGATGTCAACTTATTTCACGATGTTTGAGACTGTACAATACCAAGATATTTGTTGTGTCTGTGGGTAAATTGTCTGCGATATCGGAAGGGTTGTTAACAAGATGGCCCACAACGCTAGCCTCGTTCGATTCGGTATCTTCCATTTTCCGGCCGAACCACCCGGAACAGCATCTTCACGATTGCACATTGCCACTTTGCCCTAGGCTCCTTGTGTTCGTATACAGGTGCTGAGCGTCATGAAAATCATGTGCACCAGCTTTGAATCCTCTCAGTAAACTCAAGCCTGCTGAATAGCAGTACCGTGCTAATCAATCATCATGGCTGCTATCAATGTGTCTCCCCACCCCAGACCCATACAAGTTTTGACTCCCTCCACTTCCTCGACCGTCAATAGGCCTTTGGCTCCTATACCAGGCTCTCAGATGTCTCCGACAGCTTTCACTCACAAAGAGTGGGTCATCCCACCTCGCCCCAAACCAGGCCGCAAGCCTGCTGGTGATGCTCCTCCCACTAAACGCAAAGCACAAAATCGGGAGGCTCAACGGGCTTTTAGAGAGAGAAGGGCTGCGAAAGTAGGTGAGCTTGAGCAGCAACTTGCCGAGTCAGAAAGAGACAATCAACAAGAAAACGAGAGCCTTAGAGCAAGGGTGGATGCACAGGACGACATGATCACGTCTCTTCAGCAAAGATATCGAGACCTAGAAGCCGCACTTGCAAGGGAGAGACAGCTACGACAACAGGCTGAGATGGACTTGAGTAATTTGAAAGAAGAGTTGGCGGCACGGAATCAGGCAGTCGCTTTACCGCCGAGGAGGCAACGAACAAGCTTCATGGGTGAGCAGACATTCAGTGGACACGATCGGAACGCTTCCGAAAACGGGGTTACTTGTGGGCGATGCAGTAGCAGCACGCGATGTCAGTGCATCGAAGAGGCTTTTGAAATGGCTGGTATCGCTGTTGACGGAGAAGATAATGCTACTTCGAAGCGAACGCATTCGCCTCACAAGGAAGCGAATCACAAGCGCATTCGCTCAGAACCGGACAACAGCGCATACGACGGCAACGAAATTGACTTTACGACACAATATGCTTCCCAGCGACAGCAATTGCCTGATCGTTCCACCAAGGAAGCCGCCTACGAACCCGGGCCTGTGGAGCTGGAATCGTGCGGCTACTGCACTGATGGGAAAGATTGCTTATGCGAGGCCATTAGCAAGGAGATAGCGAGGCAGCCAGCTCCAGAGCCAGTGACATCTGCTGTTGACAATGGCTCCGACGAGGCTACGATTGCATCAACATGCAACAACAATCCTGGAACATGTGCACAATGTCGTTCTGATCCTATGAGTACTCTATTCTGTAGAACGCTTGCTGCTACCCGATCCAAGCCCGATAGCGAGCCTGGTCAACAAGCTCCGCAGGCACTTTCCCAGGTTGCTCCTCCAGGGCCCACATTGACCTGTGCGGATGCTTTCACCACCCTATCCCGCCACCACGCTTACTCCCAAGCAAGCTCGGAGCTTGGGTCGTGGGTGCCTCAATTGACCGCCGTGCCGGGATCTGCCAAAACCGCAGGCATGACGGCCTTCGAGATTGAAGCCGCGAGCGTAATGAGCGTCCTCAAATTCTTCGACAATCGGTTTGGCCAGGCTGGCTCGAATGCGGCGGCTAATGGGATTGACGAGAAGTAATTCAACCATGCAGCAATGTGGGAACATGCTTTTTCATGAGGGTCAGGAAGCAATTGATTCACCCAACTCACAGAACGCGGTTATTGACACAGCGTCAGTCACGGCACATAGGGGTTCTAGCAGACTTGAGGGCGGACTCTATCAGTATAATTCGAAATAGCTAGACATAGCTCGAAGTTGACATCCAGCGTACGAAATGCGCCTCTTCCTCTCTTTCAGGTTTCTATGGCTCATTCTGCTTCCCCATTTCGAGATGATGAGCATTTATGAAAAGCCCGTTTGCCTAAAGGGATGAGATGCCTGGTGATGTGTGGTGGTGGATGAGTGAAATGCTTTATATCTTAAATCCGTCCCAAAGCGCGTAAGTCCGGCGGAAATGTATAATTTCAAAAAGAGCCTGGAATTGTCGCGGCCCTCAGGTTTCTCAGGAGCAAGACCTACGATGTCACAGCTACGTTGTCTCCAGAAATCCATTATACCGGAATTGAGAGCTTCACGAGTCTCTTCGAGGCTAAGACATACTTCCAATGTAAGACAGGCCTGAGCATCGAAGCTACGTGCGCTAAAAGCAAATGCAGTTCTCTACCTTCTCTATATCATCTCCCGGTCCGCGAAGGTGTACACAGTTGCCTCCACCAAGTCACCAGATATATCATTCTTGGCCGCGGCCTACCAGATTTCTGAAATTTGTTGCTCCCAATCGACTAGCCTCTACCTCCTCCGCCCCTTCGAACAGCGCAAACCTTTATCCCTCAATCACTCCAATTGCAGACCTGCAAACCGAGCAAGCAGCTGTTGCCTATCCGACGGACGATTTCGCACCAATAGACTCCTTCGACTCACTACTCGGCGACCGAGTTGATATCACTCCTCACATTGGATACCTTGAAGAGCTGGGCCTGGACTATGGATGGGGGCCCACCTCGTTTGCGCAATGGCTGATGGAACACATATGGGTGTACGGAGGGGTGTCATGGGGTGGAGCCATCATAGGCGCCTCACTCCTCGTTCGAATCATCCTTGTCAAATTCGTCAGAGATGCTAACGACATGGGCCAACGGATGCGTGCAGTCAAGCCACTGACTGATCCTTTCTTGAAGCAAATGCAGCAAGGAAGGATTCAGGGCGATCGGACGATGGTCATGAAAGCGGCTCGTGAAAGGTCCAAGGTCCACAAAGCGAACAATATCCAATTTTACAAGCTCATCATACCCATCGTCCAAGTGCCCTTGGGCTTTGGGGTTTTCAGGCTGCTCAGGGGCATGAGCGCCTTGCCCGTTCCCGGGTTCGAAGAAGCAGGTCTGTTTTGGTTTTCGGATCTGACGATGCCCGATCCATATGGCATACTGCCCCTTGCGACCGCCGGCATGTATCATTTATCATTACGGGTAGGTCTCGGGTTGGTGCCGTTGAGTCATGGCGGTGAGATAAGTGCATGCTAATGCTAATACCCTCGTTCAGGTGATGGCGACGTCCGGAGAGGCAGATGTATCGCCCGCCATGATCACCATCTTCAGTTACGGTCTTCCAATCCTATCTCTAGTTTTTGGTGTCTTCTTTCCCGCAGGCCTCCAATTGACGCTTTTTGTCTCCGCCATCTTCACCGTCTCACAATCGGTGGCCTTCCGTATCCCTCGGGTCCGCAACTTCCTCGGAATGCATCCAGTAGTGCAGGCCCGGAAAGGGGCGGGGTCATCATCCACGAGCAACACCATCAATGTTAATTCAAGAACCCGAAAACCAGGGACTCCTGATCCAGGAGAGAAAAAAGTCGGCTTTGCAGCGTTCAAGCAGACCTTTCGTCAAGCATACTCGGACGTTAAAACAAGGATGGCAGATATGCAACAACAGGGCAGTTCTCAGCGGACAAGCAATCGTTTGAGCCCAGCGGAGAAGAAGAGGGCGGAAGAGTACGAGAAGAAAATACAGAAGGAGACTGTACAAAGGAGAAGGTAGATCCATTAAGGGCACGCGGTTTTGGCGCTCGCATAGATGGAGATTGAGACGAAGATGTGTCCAGTGTATTATCAACTCCTCTTCTCCAATATCCTTGACTGGATCAAGTTGCAAGCATCGGTCGAGCTCGGTCTGTTGCTATGCCATCGCTTTCAAGTGCAATACCCTCTTTCCAACTTTCTTCATTTGCCTTCAGGAGGTGACGAAAACGTTTGGAATGCCGCAAGGCTCAAGCTTGTATCTCTGATGCATATTCCAAACGCTCAACAAGAAGGATGAGCAAGGGGTTTGAAATTGGCTCTTTAGATGGCCTCCACAAGGTCGGGTGACGATTGGGCAACGAAGCTGATGTTACCTAGTGATGAAACAACAGGGCATTTTCACGAACTACTGCCGGCGCCACCAAAATTGATCAAGCCGTTCGTGCTTACCTGCGAAGGAGCCTCACCGGGCAGATGTGTATGCGGTGATTCTTCCGGCACGGCAGAAACGGCCCCATCAGCAGCCACTCAATTCTGTGATGCATCATCATGCCAATGCCGTTCACACTGCACGAAGCAGATGGTTCGTGACAAGCACTGCACAACGGATCCAATCCACTCTCACTGCAAGTCAAAGACTCAAAATGACTTCCCAGAGCGGTGCGAGGTGAATCCAGGATTATGAGTTCTGGGTACCGCGAAGACCTTACACATCCTGGTTTGCTGGTCAACCACGTTGCGAGGTTGAGATCCTACCCTTCCTAGGATCTTTGCGACCTCATAACGCCAGACGTTGGCGATCAATGTCGCAAAGAAGCCAGTCGAGACCGTGGGGTTTTTTTCGAAGCTTCGGCGAATCACTGATTGCGAGAGTGAAGGTGGTGGAGGCATCAATGATTTACAAAAGAGGAAACAAGCTCAGAGTGAGACATGAAACGTCACACCATTGACGTCCGATATTCTTTAGCGCTCCCGCCTGTCGACGCTTTTCCCCTGTTCCCCTGTTCCCCGACCTGCTGGAATTGAACCACGCTTTTTGGGAGGATATGATTCGCCAACTTAAATCCTAGCTCGGCCATCGATCGTTTTCGAAGATTCTAAAGGTTGTCACTTGCATGCGACAGCCTTGCTAGCGCTCCCCATCATCGTGTTCAGCCGCGTTTCGAAAGTGTACGCCACCATCTCACACCATCCTGGCTGCCGGTATTGCCTGTTTCGGACGATCCGAAGAGCAGGACACCCAGATTCCTCATGTTGCAGCATCTTGTACGGACAAGATTCGATAATCCCAATATCACATTGCCCGCTCCGTAGCAATAGTCGATGGCTCGAAACATGCGAGCAAATGAACCCCGTGTCCTTACCCACCTCGGCACTGCCCGCACTCGAGCTTTGCCTCAAGTGCAGTGGTTCTCGCTAGACACGTGGGGCGCACGATCTCAAAGGGGAAGGGCCATTGGTCTGCTTCGATGTCTGAAAACGACGAGTCTCTCAGGCTTCCCTGTGAGCAACGCACATATCAAGGCGTCGTCAACATCATGACTCCCCACACGCAGCATCGGAATGGGAATGCATGATCACAGCCTGGGCAATGGCTGTCCCACAGAATGCACTCACTCTTGCCCCAGATCAGCTTCAGCCAACATATGCACCTCCCCTGAATCTGAATTGGACTAGACGAGCCTATCATTCCTGTAAGCCTCGACCAACACGTCGCTCGCGGTCATGTACTAAGTGTACAAAGCTGTTGTCGTAGGAGATTGGGCTTACCTCCATATGGGAGAGGTCGCTGTCGGTTTGGAGGCCTACACCAACAATGTTGTGAATCCGGCATACAATCACTACCCCATCAATGCAACTCTCTCCTTCAATCTCGCCACTGGCTGGACCGACCCAAGATCCATACAACTCCAGGCTATCCCGAAACCAGAATCCGCCATCTACAACTTTGGTGCCTTGTGGCACGACAGAAAGCGCAACGAAGTCTTTTCCTTTGGCGGTGAGGAATCATATCTAGATAGTGGCATTTATAATGCCACAGACGCCCCATTTGTCGATCGATCGACATACAAACTCCTTCCAACTACCGACGGCCGTGGCACATGGACGCTGAATTCATCTCATTCCGACCCACCTTTCAGTGAGCCTGGTCTTACTAGGTCGTTTGGTGGGGTGAGTGCTCAGAGCGACACCAGCGCCTTCTGGCTTGGCGGTTACGCAAGCAATCATTCGAGCGACGTGTATAGGGATGGGGGAGTCTTGGATTTCATACCAACCCCTGGGCTAATCACATATGATTTTGCGACTGGAGCATGGACCAACACAACGCTCGACCCGAGCCTTCCCTTGGGCATCCCGAATGGATCAATTGAGTGGGCAGGCATGGAATGGTTGCCCAATTTCGGGCCTAATGGTATGCTTGTGATCTGGGGCGGTGAGACAACGACGAACCTTAGCATGTACTTGCCAACCACTTTGATGCGGCCTATGAACAATATTGCTTTGTACGATCCAGTCAAGAAAACTTGGTATGCTCAGCAGATATCTGGCATTGCTCCCTCGGTCCGTAGCCGCTTCTGCTCTGTCTCAGCAAGCGACCCCAGCCCGGACTTTGATAGTACTACCGGGACGCATGAGATCTACATGTATGGCGGATTGTACACCGGTCTTTTCACCCAAGCTGCGAAGCAGTATGATGAAATTTGGGTCCTGAGCCTCCCTGCATTCACTTGGCAGCTGCTTGATTCGAGCCATGCCACTGGAAGAATCGGTCACACGTGTCATTTGGTGGGAAACAGACAGCTGCTCAGTCTTGGGGGTGTCGATGTTTCGCAAGTGGACGCTTGGGCGTCACCGGACTATCAGAATTGGAATGGGATTGGAGTGTACGACCTGACGGCAGCGGACTGGCTTGCCGGTCTGAATGCGACAGCGGAGGCTTATGAGAGGCCAAAGATTGTGCAGGACTACTACAATTCGAACGGCGCGTACCCTCCAACATGGACTCAGCCTTCTCTCCGAGACCTCATCGAGCGACAGAACAACAATGTCTCAACAAGTGCGCTCGCTGGGTCTGGAAACGCGACGTCTGTATCCGCCCCTTCCCACTCCAGCTCGGGCAGACCAATCTCTAGATCAGGTATCATCGCAGGCGCCACAGTTGGCGGTGTTGCAGGACTACTTTTGCCCTTCTTGTTCTTCTATATTCTCTTCTCCCGCCGTAGATCTTGGGAACAAGTCGCAGACGTGAACGAACTCCCAGGAGACTCCGAAGAGCGGAAAGAGCTTTCGGGCGGCGAAAATGCTCCCCGCGTTGAGAGAAGCTTTCTGGGCATCAGGTGGGCCAGGGGAACCCGGAACCCTTCGCAGGTTCGCCCTGCTGCTGAATTAGGCGCGCGAAGCCGGAGCAGGGGTAGGAGCAGGATGCGCAGCAGTAGGAAATTCGTGGAGCTGGACGCAGGGGAAACAGCTGGGGAGCTGGATCGGCGAACGCCTCGAAACAGAACTCGGAGACAAACGGCCACGAGCAATATCACGAATGAGTATTTCGGGTTTCTCAGGCCATCGGGCTGGAGGACGCCCAAACTGCTTACTCCAGGTATCAAAGAGGTCTCGGCCATCAAGACTGCTGAACCTAGGCAGGAAGAGGGTGATGACTATTTCTTTCTTAAACCAATGGCCTACCACCACGCCAGCCGTCAAGTGAACGACAAGGCATCCAAGCCCGTCTCCCCGGACGTCAAAGAAGTATCCTCAGCGATGACGCCCCCTCGCTGCGAAGACAACGCATGGCCAGGCTTCCCCACATCACCAGCACCGCCCGCCTACCTTGCTCACCCACCTTACCCCTCGCCCATCTCCCCTCCCTCCTCGGGAACCACGATGCACGGCTCGATGACCCCACCAACACGTGGCCCGACACCACCTCCCAAGGAAGACAAGCCGAAACCTCTTCGACATCGCGCTAGCCAAGAACAGGGTAATGCAAGACCACCGCTCGCGCGTCCCGCGCTAGCCAGGACTGTAAGCCGTATCCCCAGCACGAGGACCAACAAACAGCAATCGCGTAGCTCGAGGCAGGTACAGAATGCATCCCCCAACAACAGCATCAGCGAGCCGAGTCCGACATACAATAGCGCTTCTAGTCGGTCACAACATCACATGGTTAGCCCCGCGAGTACGGGGACGCATTACTCCACCACCGTTGGTGTCGGCAGGAATGGTAAGGCTCAGGGTATAAGGAAAGCGAGCAGTCGCGAAAGTCAGCGGCGGTATGGGGGCAGTGTGAGTCCCGAAAGCGAGTCGGGAAATGGCGCCATTAGAATTGGAAAGATTAGTAAGGCTAGTGGAAGGAGTGTGGGATCGAGGCGTGTGAGGGAAAAGGGGTTGGAAGGGATCAAGACGCCTGTTAAGGGGGCAGTGAGCGGAGTCTTCTTTTGATAGGGAGTTGATTCTAATTCAGAGGAGCGGGGAGGTTCGATTCTTGATTACCTGATTGGCAGAGTATGTCCATAGAATATCAAGTAATATACTATGCGATGGAAGGAAATACTCTGATCCAATACATATTCTCTATTTCATGACGCTTTGCTCTGCACCCGTAAACAAAAGCCTGCTCGATATTAGATGTGTAATTCATGCCCATCAGAATCCGTTCGTCAAACTAGTTCCCCTTATGACTAATAGTTGACGATGGCAAAAGGTGGATATTTTCCGTTCTGCCATGTAGGTATTGTGGAGTTCGTGGTTGTACTATAGGATGATTAAACCGTAGATCCCCTTGGCTGGAAGTGGAGAGGTCTTTGAAGCTGAGACAAATGTGGGTAGCGGCCGCCAAGACCAGGGTCTTCAACTTCAATGAACGCTCCCAGTGTTCTCTACTCGCCTAGAGATATTCAAATCCAATGACTGCTCTCGATTCATATGTGCGCTATTTGCTCGATCGAATTATTGGCTGCACATTCGTCCGTAGCAGTCGGTTTTGTGACAGGCATTTGCCGAACTACGATGCTAGAACGGAGATCGCCGTACGCGTACGCTTCCCTAGACCTTTCCTTCAACCACATCCACTCGCCGCCTCGGCCACCATATCGAGTTCGACCCAAAGAAGCCCATGTGTGTCGGCTACCGACTTCTCAAGGCTTCCTCGTCTATTCCTACCGTTGTGTGCAAAGGATCCGCTGTGGCTTGATTAGCGACCTTCAGCTTCAAGATACGCGTATGCTTGGGCTCCACTGTCAGCTCGTCTCGACCTTTCAATTGCGTGTTCTCCACAACGGCCTAGTGTTGCCTTTCAATCATGAAACATCTGGCTTAGCCTAGACGGGAAGTTTCTTATTCACGTTGCTCGTCTGCAGTTGCTGTCAGGCGTACTAGCCGCGTAATTAACGTCACTCGTTGAGGCTCTTTGGTGGACATTGGTTTACGTACTGTAAGCATTGAGGTTCGTGCCAGGAAAAGATTGATTACATTGATTCGAGTCTATTCACTTCCACCCTCCAGAGGGAAAAGCTTGCTACCGCCGGATCGGTATGCTTCTGATGACGTCTCTTGCGTTTGCCCCCTAAGTCCTTACAAAAGCAATCCACGAACACGCTCAAATGTCCTAACTCTGACGATCAGCTTCGTCATTGCTCCAATGAGTGCAGTTCTGCCTTCGTTCAATACATGGGTGTTGCTTGGGTAAGACTCCACAAGCTACGCAGCGTTCTCCCTTACATATGGCCGCGTCATGTCCGTCCATATGCGCCTGACCTTGTGAATCTGGCTCTTTCCAGCGGCTCGCTGTCCTCTTGAGGTCCTCAGAGTCCTGGGACATGCTCTCAGCTCCCCTGAATTCCAGGCTTTACATCGGAGCTTGACGCGTACTCCTTTTCACTTGAAACATGGTAGCTGACAGAAGTGTCTCTGCATCAAGGAGACTTCTAGACGCGTATGGGTTGATTCGTGGCTAGCAACCAGTGTAATTACGAGTTCAATCCTAGTACCAGCGCTCAGTGGCTGGGCTTCCGTGCTTTTGCCTTTCCAGGGCATTCAAGAAAAGGGGCCCATGTCACCAGACAGCTTGTATACAAGAAGGGTCTCCTCTTGCCCCACCTTCTCGATGTCTTCATCCCATCCATACCTTCCCAGCAACTCGACACTCTTTTCGTTTTTGATATACGTATTTCTCGTCTCTTTTTCTAGTCCATTTGATTCAGACTCCTGCGTCCCACAAAAACAGACCCCAAAAATGCATCTCCCTACGCTTCTGCCCCTCCTCCTCCTACCTCTCACCCTCTCCTCCGCCGTCAACATGAACAACAACCAAGCCGCCGCCATCGATCGCGGCGACGATGGACACCCGTCCGGCCCTTACCCATCCGGCTCTCACCCATTCGGCCCTCACCCATCAGGCCTTCACCCATCCGGCCCTCGCCCATCCGGCATGCGCCATCTGCCCTCGGGCGCCAGACCGACAGGCCCGCCACCATCGGGCACGCCGACTGGACCGCCTCCTACGGGGACGAACAAGCATGTATGCCAATTCTCCTCCCTCTCACAATCAATACAAGACTCCCCAACTGTGGGAACGTAATTGACGAAGGCGAATGCCCAGGATGGACCACCACCCAGCGGCACGCCGGCTGCAGGGAAGAAGGCAAGGCGTCATCAGGGCGGGTGGCTTATGTAGGAGAAGTGGGGGTGACAAGCAGTCAGGCTGAGCTTTGAAAGTGTATTGGGACTGCTCGGGTCAAGGGGATGATTAGGGGTGGAAGGTGATTGATTGGCGAGATGGATTTGCGAAATGCGTGAGAAGAGGAGATGGGATAGCATGATAGAGATGCATGATAGTCGCTGGCACGGCTCGGATTGAACCCGATACACTCATTTGCATACTGGTGTGCCACAAGGAAACAGACTCTCAAACATGATCGCTGTTTGTGGTTTGTGAGATCGGCGGATTTATTAAGATGGAAAGACCCCCATATCATCAGATCTTCAACGCTATGACCATGAGCCCGCAAACCCTTCGTTACTCACGTTCCTAATGGAAACTTCTATCCGCAAGACCAAGGTCTTTTCATTACTCATCAATCTAACATAGAATGGGTATCTTCATGGGGGTTTGTAGGAAGGATTGATCATGCTCTTGGCGGAAAGAAAAAAAATGCGCACAGCGGGATTCGAACTAACAATCCTCGACACAAATCTGGCTGGGCTTTCGCCCATTGTACCACAGAGGAGTATGGGCCAAAAGGTAAGCCCCCCTCCCTTCGGGGGAGAGGAGGTTACCTAGGGAATGGTTAACCCGCGATTCGCAACTGGATGACACCCGGGATACCGCCCAGAGGTTTGTGGATCTTGATAACTCAAGACACCTGCGACACCTTATTTATCACGTGTTTAGCAGAAGTTTGTGGATCATCCAGTTGGTGAAATCCGTTGTTTTGTTTCAATATATAAACTTTGAAAATTCTTTCAGCTGCACGTGACGCCCGACTGACTTATATCGTCTATGACATGCCATGCAATTATCGCCGCAAGGAGTGAGACTTGACTTTGCTGTGGGTTAGATACTGGTATAGTAGAGGAAGAGAGGGTCTTGAAGGGGCAACATTGACTGGAGAGGTCCGTGCGTCATTGACCTCAAGACATCTTTTCTTGTCTCCTTCCATTCCGACTTGCTGATTTCAAGATACAGTGACATGGCAACAACGGAGATAGCTGGTGACGATGCTGTTGCGAAGATAGAGAATATTGTCGAAGAGATCATGCAAGGCCTTGAGAAAAAGGAATCGATTTCAATCCCATTGAGATACAAAACGAAGCAAGCTTCGAAACCCGGCTCCCGCAACTCACCACCACCCATCAAATATAGGAGAGTATGTTTTCCTGGGAGAACGCCAGAAGAGGCAACAAGATTTGGTACAGTGAAACGTTCGCCTTCGAGTTTACGATCCCTTGCTCATTCTGTACTCAGCTGTCCTGCTTCGTATTCTGGATTGCATGCATGAAGCTTTGATCAACGATAATGTCGTTTCAAAGAGGTACTACCCTTACCAATTGCATCATTCACCGACGGTCGCTCATTGCGAAACTCACGCAATAGAAACATCTTCTACCAGGATCCCAAACTCTTCAAATCTCAAGCCGTCGTCGATCGATATGTGGATATTCTGGCATACACTTTCGGGCTACGGCGAGCGAACCTCAATGTCGTCAGTATAGGCTTATCAAGCCACGGTAGTCATTTTGACTCACCGGATTCCCTAGACTGCTGCCGCCAAGGGTTTGGTGGCCGGAAACTTCACCATCACACATGCAGATGCGACCATCACGTCGAAAGGGGAAGATGGAAAGGTTGGCCTTCACGCTCTTGCCATTCTTGAAGGCTGAGAACTCTAGGTATTGGTAATACCTGACTCAAGCGGCATCCGAATGATCACTGCGGAGAACGTCGAATGGGTCTTGGTGGTGGAGAAAGAAGTCAGTTGCACCTTCACTGGAAATGCAAGTTTCCCATCATCTGACCATGCAATAGTCCACCTTCCGTACCTTGGCATCTGCGAACCTTCACTCGGGCTGGTTCGCGGGCAAAGGCATCGTCCTTACCGTGTGTAATTTTGCACGCCAAAAACACCTTTGCTTGATCTGACATACCCTATGCAGGCCAAAGGGTACCCTGATTTGGCGACGAGATCTTTCCTCCGCTGCTTGACAGTGGGACTCGGTCGTGTCGATCATCCTGTGCCAATCTGCTGTCTCGTGGACTTTGATCCGGATGGCATCGCTATCATGTCCAATTACAAGTACGGGTCCCACGCGTTGAGCCACGAAAACTCTGGCTTGAACATTGCGTCGTTGCGATGGCTTGGAGTCAAGAGTTCGGACATCTGTCAGGAGATGATTGAGGGTGAAGGTAAGGAGCAAAGCCAGCTATATCTGAGTAAGCGCGACCGGAAGAAGGCGATCAAGATGCTGGAAAGTAGCGAGGTAGTATCCGAGGCCGGACTCGAACAGAGCTGGAGAAGAGAGCTGCAGGTCATGTTAATGTTGGGTGTCAAAGCCGAGATGGAGGCGCTCTCCAAGAAAGATGACGGGCTGGTGGACTGGGTTGAGTATGAACTTGTTGGGGAAGTAGAAAGACTTCGGTATGAGTGATGTGGCAAGCTTGGGTGCCACATGGAGCGCCGTCTGAGCCCCTGCTAACAGACAGAGTGAGAGACTGGTGGAAGAGGGCTCTCACAATAAAGACATCATCTCCTAGCTAGGGAGACGGGCTTTTTCATGTAGGAACGGTCACGATGGAAAAGGGCTATATTCTTCGAGGGGTTCTACCTACGCCATGGAAAGTACCACTCCCGAGGTAACCTTGCTACCTCAGACTCACTGACGCCATGCAGTGCAATCAGGCTTGATACGGAAAATGCGTGTTATGTCGCCATGTCCCCATTCGGGCATGCTGTACAAGATCTTGGCTCCTCATCAAAGGCCCAACACCATCGTCCACGATGTAATCACTCCAACGGATCATGCTCGTAATCTTTGTTGGCTGAGTTGTCCCTCAGTTCAATCCCTGGTCCCGCTGGCCTGGATCTCCGCCCACTTGGGAATACCTGTCCGAGGTCCGTCAGCTAGGGGAAGCTGGGCGGGAAGAAACGAGAAACGCGGTGCGTATCCATGAAAAAGACGAAAGGAAGCCTACTCTTGTCCCACTCCAGCCTAATCTAAAGGCCGCCTCATGTGCAAACAATTCCCCAAATCCAAGCATCAGTCCGTTCACAAACGGCAGCAGGATGTTGATGGCGGCACCTCGTAGTATGCCCCAAATCGTGGGTGGAGAGTAGAGTATCAAGGGTGGCGACTGATCAGAAGAAGGTTCGGGGGAGGGCGAGAGCTCATTCTGGGAGGAGGAATAGTTCTCGCTGTCGGAGGGAATCGTTGCCGAGGATTCAGTCAGGTCGGGGCGGATTCGAGGAGGTGAATCTGGCGATGACATTGTCTGAAGGAAATATCAGTCAACGCTATGAGTGTCACCTCCACATCATGTGCGAGCTTTGTCACTGCATGGTGAGTGGGGAGTGAAGCAAGAAGTCGCAATGGGGACTTCAGCAATGGGAAGTTCAGGCGTTTCTTTTTTCGATGCCGCGGCAAAACTTCGGCTTTATAAATCGATGATGAAGAATGTCGAGCCTGATGATTTCACATCAATATTTCAACCACTGCAGCTTTCTGCCTGCTTCATTCCTTCCACCTGAGCTCGATACTAGAGTGTAGCCCGGCACCACATCGAATCATTGTTCTTATTTCTATCATGTCAGAGCATGAAGATCTCATTGCACAATTCGTCGGAGTAACAGGAGCTTCACCTAACACTGTAGGATCCCTCCAACGGACAAGCCAGTTGCCCCACCTCATATTCACTGACAGCTTGCACCAGGCTCAAGAATTCCTCAACAACAGCGCCTGGGACTTTTCTTCCGCCATCACTGAATTCTACAATCCTCCCGAAGACAACGAAGAAGCTTCGCATCCTCCTCAACCTCAATCCCCTGCCAGTCCCGCACCACCTCAACCCATACCAACCACTTCCAGCATGCCTCCAGCCGCGTCCTCCTCATCTTCACAGCCCAAGAAGAAGTTTGCAACACTAGGAGACCTATCCGGCAGCGGTGGTGAAGGTCACGGCCACAGCCACAGCGACGATGACGATGATGACATGGACGACGACCCCAACCTCTACGCCGGCGGGGAGAAATCCGGACTTGCCGTCGAGAACCCGGATGACCTCAAGCGCAAAGTCATTGAGCGTGCTAAGCGGTTGGTCCTCTATCGCTCCAGCCCTTCGTGAAACTTCCCCACTGACGGAAAATCCACATGGCAGCAACCTACCCCGTCCCGGCGGCGACGACCCCCGCGCCCCAACCTCCCGATTCACAGGCACGGCACGCACCCTTGGCAGCGACGACACCCCCTCGGAACTAATCCCTGACCCCTCCGCCAGCAGCGGCACCCCCCAACGCCCTGAACTCGTGTCCCGCCGTCTCCACTTCTGGGCCGACGGCTTCAGCGTCGACGACGGCCCCCTCTACCGCATGGACGACCCGCGCAACGCCGAGATCCTTGCCGAGATCAAGGGAGGGCGGGCCCCGATGCACATTTTGAACGTGACGCAGGATCAGGAGGTCGATGTGCAGCTGGAGCAGCATCGGGAGAAGTACGTCGCGCCCAAGAAGAAGTATAAGCCGTTTGAAGGCGGCGGGCAGCGGTTGGGTAGCCCGACTCCAGGTGGTGGTGAGGCCGTAGCCCCCGCCGCGCCTGCTGCTGCTGCTGCTGCTCCGAGAGCGAGTGCAACGGCTCCGCAAGCGGCGGCACAGACTGGACCTGCGGATCTGAACGCTGATCAACCGACAATATCGCTGCAGATCCGTCTTGGGGATGGGACCAGGTTGGTCAGCCGGTTCAACACGACGCACACGATCGGCCATGTGTACGATTTTGTGACGGCGTCGAATCCGGGGAGCAGTGCGAGGCCATGGGCGCTGATGACGACGTTTCCCAGCAAGGAGTTGACGGACAAGAGCCAGGTATTGGGCGATCTGGCTGATTTCAAGAGGGGGGGCGTTGTGGTGCAGAAGTGGAAGTGAGGGCCGAAACCACCCTGGGTCAAGAATGGGATGCATCACTGGCTGGCGGCGTCCTTGCATGAATGGGGCATGAGATCATTAGACAAGATGATGATTAGATTTGACCTTGCGTAAGGCAAGGAGCTTGCGATGCGAGGCTTTCATGAATGACCTTTCTAAATGCATGCTATGTACGAATTGGCCCACTCTTCGCCTTGAGCACACCCGTCATTTCGTATGCACCTCATCCCATGTTCGGAGATGTGACGTTTTTGTATGGTATGCGCCTCGTCCCATTTTCATAACGTCGGTGTCTCTAGAAAATCGATTCGAGTATCCATTCTCTTTATTTACAACTCGTCAAGTCGTCACTTCATCCCGGCGGCTCAACAATGTCGATGACCCTTCTTGTTAGCCCATCAAACACCTCACATAGCTTGCAGCTTCTGTACCTCTCCACGAGCAATGCATTGTCCGTTTTCTTCTGTGGCGCTCCATCCACCAAGATACCACCATTCCCACTCACGGAGTTTTTAGCCCTCCCTGTCCCGTCACCCGCCATCCCCCCCTCATCTCCACCCGCATCCCCATCCCCACTCTCCCTTCCCCCATCCTCCCCACCCCCCTCCGCCTTCCCATACTCCGCCCACCCCCCCTCCTCCACCACCTTCCCCCACCCCAGATCCACCGGCACGCCTCCCAAAAACCTCACGCCGAACTCCCTCGCCATCGCCTCCCCGCCCCCGCTGCCGAACAGATTCGTCCGCTCGCCGCAGCACTCGCACACGAACCCGCTCATATTCTCCACCACACCGATGACGCCGATCCCCGTCTTTTTGCAGAAGTTCAATTCTTTTTTCACGTCGCTGGTGGAGATCGCTTGCGGGGTTGTTACTACGAGGGCGCCTGCCAGGTGCGGCAAGGGGGAGGGTGGTTGTTCTTCGGAGATTGATGGGGGATTGGGTGCTTGGGTGGTGTTTTTCAGGAGGGTTTCCGCGAGCGCGATGTGTTCGTCCGACGTGCCTGGTGGGGTGTCGATGAGCAGGTAGTCGAGCGGGGGCCAGAGCACGTCGGTCAGGAATTGGCGGACCATGGCTGTCTTTTTGGGACCCCGCCATATCACGGCCGAGGAGCGGGAGGGGAGGAGGAAGGCTAGGGAGGCGGCGTAGAGGGGACCGATTGGGGTTGGGGTGGGTTGGTCGCTGGTGTTTGGGGTTTGGTGTGGGGAGGAGGAAGATGATTCAGATTTTGGGTTATGATTGCCCTTGCTGCTCTCTTGGGTCTGAGAGGGGAGATATGTGGGTTGATGGGGGGAAAGAATCTGCGCGGGGTGGACGCGCACGGGGTTCCATCCCCCGGGTGCTTGGGTTATCTTTGCATCTTCCAGACCCAGTAACCGTGGAATGGATGGGCCGGTGAGATCGATGTCAAGAATCCCGACGGATTTGCCGGCAAGAGTGAGGGAGAGGGCCAGTTGGGTTGTGACTGATGATTTGCCGACACCGCCTTTGCCTGAGAGTATCTATGTAAGTCGTGAGTTGACTTGGTGCTTTATGGGGAAAGACAAGGAACCAACCAAAAGGACATGCTTCACATTATCCAAGGACATTGGGAGCTACTTGGTAGTGAAGTAACGGCAGCGAGCTTGAAGTGAGGGAGACGAATTCCAGTGATGGAAGAAAATGCGATTGATTGTTCAGCATTGAAATTGCGTCATGGGCCTAGATCGATCCCTTGGAGGGACCCACATTCGCGGCCAAGACACGCTAGGCTGGAAATCACGTGTCTCCACATTTGTCTACAACTTTATTCTATCAATCTTTGATTACCCTACGCTCAGCTGCTCCAAAGCCTCCATTAGTCCGATTTCCTTCTGTTCAGGAAGACTAGTCAGGCAGCGGGCAAGGGTAACGAGCAGGGGCAACGAGCAGGGGCAACGAGCCGAGGCAACATTCGCGACGGAAGTGCAGCTATTGCACGCCGCTGACGGATTTGAGCCGCCCATAAACGGTCGCGTCCGCCCATGGATCGGTACATCCATCGAGGGTACTACCCCGCCTATGGATACGCTAAAATATACCTTTAACAAATGTACCCCCCTATAGGCGGATACGTCCGTTAATAGACAAAATATATATTACTCCAAAAATCTATTATTATATCGTTAATTATAAATTATTACTTACGTCTCCTTTGCTTCTTTTATATAAGCTCTTTACGGACCCTTTTATCCACTTTGCTATACTTATCGATAGGCCCGAAGCCAATACCTTTAGTAAAGACCCAATTGCCAACAACGTCTTTACGTATACGTTTTTCGACTTATTCTTATTCCCTTTATTGCTTTCGAGTCTTAAGGTTTATACGAATTTACTTATATATAAAAGCGATATTAAAATATTCGATACGAGTATTTAAATGGTTTTAAAATTAATAATAATAAATAAAATATTTAACTTTAACTTTAATATACCGGTAAGTCCGCTTAAAATATTACGTTTTACGATCTCGGTAATCGCATTTAACGAGTACTTTTTGAGATATAGATTATTAATTAGCATAATACGTAATACTTATTTTATTCTTAAGAGGAGGCTTTAGGATACCGATATTAATAATATCCTTAATAGGATTAACGATACTAATTAAGTAATAACGATTAAAAATACTTTATTAAGTAACGACCTCGTATTAATTTATTTCTGGGAAAAATATAATTACCTTTTTAAAAAAACGTTTATCGTTTATATTAAATCTATTTTCGCGTAAAATAACGACGCTAATATTCTAGCTTATTTTATATATTTATACTCGTCGCTATTTACCGTATTGTTTAATTAAACGAGCCTAAGCCCTTTATTGGAATTCCTTTACCCCTATTCGAGCTATTATTATAAGTATATTATTTAATTCTTAGATCCTTAAACGATTTCCCCGATTATTAAGTTTAAGCGCCTTTAATAATAAGGATAATAAATTGTCCGTTCCGTTATCCGACCTATTTGCCTTATCGTTTAATAATATAAAAGGCCCTTTTTAATTAGTAGCGCCGGTATTTTTTTTACGTTAAACGGCGCGATCTATTATAAATTAAGCTTTAATCGCGTTAAACTTAAAATCCGTTTATTTAAAGTTTATATAGCCGGTATAGTTTAAAACCTGGATTAATAATTGAATCGTATCGCCGGTAACCTTTTCCCGAAGCTATTAAAACTATTAATTTAAGCCGTAATCCGAGTTATTATTATTATTACTAAGTATATAACTATTAGGTAAGGGACTATTATTATTATTATTATTATTATTAAGTATATTTTCGACCCTTTTAGCTTATTCTTTTCCTAATACGTCCTTATTCGGATTAGCGTCCTCGCTAATTTATTTAGTTAAATTATTAGCTAAACGCTTTTGAAATTGCCTTTTAATTATTTATTAACGTATTTATTATTCCATCTTTTCGAATTTAACGTCGGTAATTTCGGTATTTTATTTATAAATAAAGTTTTTAAAAGCCTTATTTTTATTAATAGTCCCGGGGGTAACGGCCGTATTTAAAAGCTTATTTTGGATTTTATAACTAGGCCGGCTATACGTAAGGATCCGGCGGTAGTTCGGCTTACGATTAAAAATAATT
>PEKF01000102.1:0-52512 GCA_003073195.1 Ramalina intermedia
TTAAATCCTAACTTTATATTTATTATATCCGGACGTATATAAAAGCCTTATATAAATAAATTATCTTTAATCCGACTAATAAAGTTTTTATTAATATATTTAATCCTTATTATTTTTTTCTTAAAAACGCCGGCGGCGATATATTCGGTAATACGGTCTTTTATAATAACGGGATAAGGGGGAGGTATAGCTATAAGATCGTAAAAACCGTATATACTTTTATAAATAATTAAAAGAATCAAAAACACCAACATTAAGACCCTATACCCGATATTTGCTCTATTTAAGTAGGGTAATAGTGGTTGCGTAGTGCGAAAACCGTCTTATTAAAAAACACGTTGTACGACGGTCGCGTTCGGCAAAAAACCGGCCATGTTTCAAGGGACTTGAAAACAGGGGTACGACAGAAACAAGCAGTCTATGCCATTCGAGTAAAGCCATTTATTTCTCATCACCCATTTATATATCATTTTCGGCCGTCAAGGCCGTTTCCCATTCCCATAACCCTGTTCTGTTCTGCAAAACCCCCTTCAACCCATTATATGCGCCGCAACTTCTCAATCAATCAAGAATCAAACAACCTTAATACGTCCCCTGACTGCTCAACTTCGTATACCCCGGATACTGCGCGAACTGATCCTCACTGATCTTCGCCAACTTCTCGCACCCCAACCCGCTCTCCGCCTGACCAATCGCCGTGCTCAGCTTATCCAGCGCGGGTCCAGTATTCTCATATATCCCACTCAAGAAATCGGGGGCCTCCTGCAACCCGGCCTCAAACCCGAAGCAAAAGCCATTATTCCCCTTGAGCAGATCATCCCCGCTGTAGACGCCCGACGTCAAATTCTGGATGTCGACCCCCACGAAGCTGTTGCCTGTTCCCGTGTTGCCGCCCACGGCGAGGAACTGCGGGTGCTGGAGCGCCATGACGTTGGAGTCGATGGCGAGGTAGGGGATCGTGTAGTAATCCACCAGATTGCGCTTGTACCAATTATCCGGGATTGTCTCGTGGCCGGGGGTGTAGACGAACTCGTCGGGCGTGTCACCCGTGACGCTGTAGAAGGATTTGAGGACGTCGCCTGTGAGGAGACCCTCCGGGTGCTCGGCGGATTTGTTGGCTATGAAGCGGTAGATGAAGGACCAGGCGGCGGGCTGGGCGATCACGCCGGCGAAGGGGGCGTTGAAGAAGTAGGGGTTGTTGTCGATGGATTGGGTGAAGCGGGTGTTGCGGTAGGCGGTCAGGACGTCGAGGTCGATGGAGTCGCCGTTCTGCTGGCCGAGGGCGTAGAGTTCCTTGAACTGGGCGAGTTGGAGGAGGTAGTCGTTGCCGACCTGGTAGAGGTCGCCTCGGGTGGGCGAAGCGTCCCCTTCGTATTTGTTGTGGGAGCCAGAGAGGCCTTGAGGGGCGCCGAGGAGGCCGCCGAGGTTCAGCAGACCGTTGACGGGACCTCCGATGGAATAAGAGGTCAGGTCTCCGTCGAAGATGGCGCCGTAGACGGCCAGGAAGGATGCAAGGTCCGCACCCATTCCGAAGGCGGCTTGAGTGCCATCGATGAAATCCTGTAGGGATCCAACGCCGTTGTGGGGCATGTAGCCGTGGTTAGCCATGGCGTTCAAGCCAGGACATGGTCCACGTTGATCGGAGCCGGAGGGAGCAACAAATGCATGGTCGCCGGTGTTGCTGACATACTGCTGACCCGCGTCGAATGGCGGAGTGACACCAGGAGCTTGACGCTTGGCGACTTGATCCTTTGCAAAGGGGCAGCCGGGCTCCGCTTCAGGCTCTCGTTTCTCCTTCGAGAAGGGGCATCGAGCCTCGAGTTTTGCTTGTTCCAAAATTTCTGCCTGACGATCCGGGTCGGCATTACGGATACGAAGCATTGCTTCGGATAGCTGCGAAGGGAACGCGGACGCATGTTGCGCAGCAACGCACGTCCAGAGCAAGATTGAAGTCCTCATGATGATAGACAGAGAAGGGACGAATTGAAAACAGTCTTTGAAAAACTGAAAGCAGAGAAAGCTACCCGAAAGATCTTTTCAAGAGATATTGGCCTCATATAGGAGAACACTTGACCTCGGCCATATTGAAGAGGGGTAAGAATATTGCGGCCATATTGAAGAGGGGACAAGAAATATCGCACCGACAACCAAGGGTTCCTTGAAGAGTAGTAAACTCCTACTGAAGGGTGCCATCAACCGATGTCAGAACAAAACTTGAGACCACGTGAAGTCGACGAATCAGGGCCCGAGGAAAGCCTGATTAAAGGATAGCACAAGAACGAGGAGTAGGAGAAAGCTTGGTGGTGTTGGCGGCACTCACCCAATCAGTATGTCTGAATGTCGTATGCAGCCATGCGTCATGCGGTGCCAGGGTACAGCCTTCGATTTAGATCCCAAGAACGAAACCGGAAAGGTGGTCGGCATATGGTGGTGTAGCAACGGCTTTCCTGCCTGTTCCGGCATATAAAGGCTTCCTCAATTGGGTGAGGAGGTAAGCAGACACATGATGAGATGGTGGGGATGTGAGCATTTGAGGTTAAAGTGGCGGCAGATCATCCAGCCTAGCAGAGTAGTTCTTGTGTTAGCGGGCCCACCCTTCAGGGCTATGTTTAATCATCGTGAGATCTGTTGTCAGTCAGATGGCGTGAAAAAGCGGGGTTTTGGAAGACTCCCGAGGTTCTCAAAGTGTCTGATATCTCACACCTCACACATTTCTGTTCAGCATCGAAAGGGGGGTGTGAGTGCAGTGCCCATGTCAAAATCATTGGTGTAGAATGCTCCTCTAATAATTCACAGCATCGGGGTATTTGTCATAACATAGAGTATACACAACTTCTTAGGCTCCCAAAGAGGAAGTATGCTGTACTATGTTGAGGCAGTGCGGTGGCATTTGTCCGAATCATTTGGGCCTTTCAGCCGAGTTGGATCAATGGCCGCGCATCGAAGATGCTGCGCTTGGTCGTTCGCTTGGATCTTCTGCTACGACAAAGTAGGCAAGAAGATGTCTTTTCGATACATGAAACTTTCTTCCCTTTCAGGTGAAAATCGGATGCGTAACGTGATCGAATGACACTTGGTAACGTAAAAGATCTTGCAGCCCCTCGACATTGGCAATTCATGTGACTTGAACATCTGTACCTGTGTTGATACTCCTTCTTGATCAGGGCCGATGTGCTCGACTTTTAGAAGTCTTCCCTGAGTCTCGATTCGGCCAACAAATATCATCACCTTGCTCGTTGCATAGGCACGAATGCACTTGAGCTCCACTAGCATAGACTGGCAAAACACCCCCTTCTAGGATCAGTCACTGGTGCAGCTTGTAGATGTACAGTAAATCCGGATGAGCCGTGGTGTCCAATGGTATCCTTGAGACTGCTCATGTGACCAAAATGCCGAAGATCCCCCTCCGTAATGTTGAGCAGGTGAAGTCAGGCTGACGCTGACGTCCTATCAGTAAAGCCAAAGTTATCCTACCACGACTAGAGGGCTAACGCCCGATTAGGTGTGTAGTCGAACTCTGGATGCCGGCTTCTATTCGTACACCATCCACCATTAAACAGAAGCAAACAACGGCTGCTGACTGGACCCTCATCCTGCGTTGTTAGAAGTTGATTGCAGACACATGTTTCCTTTTCATCAACCCTTTATCTTCAAGCTGAGCAATTGTAATGCCGTTCATACCAGAGGCATGAATCAGCGTTCTGGGAACGATCGATTTGCTTACGCAAAAGGAGTCCCGCGTTTTTTGAAACACACAGAATCCTGACGCAAATATTACATCGCCTTCGATGCATCGCAGAGCGTGATAACGATTTCACTCTTCACTAAGAAGAAAGCACAGCGGAATTCCGAGGCCATTGATATTGAGGAGCTGGACTACGTGATCCTGGCCCTCAGTCGTGGCAAACACAACAGTCACAACGCAGAATGAAACTCAATCTCCCTATATCGCTTGCTTTGAAAGCCTGCTTGGGCCACGCAGTTTTGTTTGGACTGAGCAGGACAAGCCGAGAAACAAATTTCCGAAATCGAGTGGTGATGGTAGCCTACAGGGAGACGGAAATGATGATTTGGTGGTGTGAGTATCAGCAATATGCGACAATGATAAGCAGAAGAATTGCTTATGGAGGGGGACTTGAAGCTAAAACACAGTGGTCGTCATTTGAGTTGTTCGGCGGGAGCTAGCCCAAAGAAGAGAGCTCCTTTCTGGAAACGGAAAGTACTTGAACAATCGAGGGGAACAGCAACGACGGCGTGGCTGCAGTTTCTGGTGTGGCGTCTGCTGTGTGGCAGAGTAACGAGTTGAGCGATGGTTTACGGCACGCGCCCCTCCTTTGTTACGACAGCTCATTGCCCCCTTTTGTTCCACCACCGGCTCCGCGCATTGTCATTGTTCAGGTCCAGCACGTCATCACAGCGTTCCTGGAGCTAGAACTGACAATCCAGGGGTTTATTTATGCAGCTAACGGCAGAATGTAATATGCACGATTACGCAATGCCAAATGATATCACATTGGCAACATGAAGAACGACGAGAAAGTCAAAGTGGATACATCGAAGCCGCAGCTCCATATTCCATCTTCGCCCTCTATCCATCGAACTCATTCCCGTCGTCAACAATTCACCGCCAGTGAGGTCACTCCTCTGCTTGCCAATCTCTCGCCAGCTTCCACTTGGGAGGCACTAGTTGCTACCAGTGCAGTTGATGCTGCCAAGGATGACAATAGAAAGTTTGTCGAAAACAGTGTTGCCCATGCATCGGAATCAGAAAGAGCTTGGGGCATACGAGCTGCTCTTGCAGGCAAGAAGATCCATGAATGGTACGAAGAGCTCTCTTCCTGGCCATGGCAGACCAAGGAAGCAGCTTCGGAGAACCCTTTCGAGACCATGGCAAACGATGACCGCGTCGACCGATACCTGGATCGATTAGAGACTATCAAGGACGACATGGCAACGTTAGGAGTGGACGAATTGAAGAACCATGTCCGCGAGACCCATGTCGTACAAGGATCGGGTCTACCAAATTACAAGAAGCTGGAAGATTTCGCTGCTATCATCACAGCCACCATTGTACAGAGCTTGCCCACTCTCTCCTACCTGACCGGTCTTCTGAAGGCTTGGTCTGTTAGATTGATCATCCTCAAGGAGATCCCTTCTCTCTTGATGGAATTGGGCAGCTGTCGTGAGTCTATGATCTCTGCTTGGTTGGCTGTTGGCCAAGGAGTCTCCAATTCCAATGGCAACGGACCAAGACGTGACTTCACCCAGAAATCGTTCACCTCAATCAAGGCTGTTCTACAGGATCAGATCTCGGAGCTGGCTCGCAAGATCGACTCTCATTTAGACTTGCTGGAAGGCAGTCGGGATACCTTGCCAAACAAGTGGATCGATGGTATGGACGATCTTGAGACCAAATACAGCTCTTGGGTCGTAGCAGCCCAGGAGCTAGTATTAAACATTGAGATGGGGTCGTCCCAATCCCACAACATATCAAGGACCATGGACAAGCCGCCGCTGCCCTCAGGATCGACCAGCCTCGAAGAAACATCAAACGAGACTGAGGACGTTTCGCCTCTGGCACGATCCATGATTGAACCCGGTGTTGATGGGTTACTTCCACTGGACTTGAAACCCCCGTCAAGTGATGTCAGAGACCTTGCAGGAACATTGACAATGGATGGGCCTGGAGAAGACGATATGTCAAATTCGGAGACTCATAAAGAGGAGCACAGCTCGGAGAAAAGGGAGAGACCCGCTGCCTTGTCGATTCCCACTTCGCTCCTCAACGGAAAAGCCTCCCATCCAGATTTGACTTCCTCTTCTTATAGCCCTGGTTCTGATTCAGCGGCATCCGAGGATTTCTCCAACAAGTCTAGCCCTGAGATTATGAGCGCCTCAATTGCGACGTTTTTTGGAGGCCCGGTCGAGGTGATGACGCCTAGAGTGTCCGCCAGGAACTCAATATCGAGCAATACCTCTAGGTCAGTACATCGGAAAAGTGAGCCTACCGATTTCAAGCTGTCTAAATCACCTGAGCGAGCAATCTTGAGAGCCGCCTTGCGACCGCAACAGCGATCGGTAACTTCGCCTCCCGATTCGCCACCACCCCAGCAGCCACAGCCTGTTGCAGCAGTCGACCAAGCGTCCGACCTTCCTCTTGGCCACCCAAGGGTTCGCAGTGCGTCCATGCAGTCGTTCGAAAAGATCGGCAATCAGGACATCCGAAAGCTGTGGTTGCGACGTACCGGCAGCTACTCGCAGTGTACTCCAGCGATGCCGCCCCCAGCAAATCAAGTGGCTGCCGATCTACCTCCCGTACTGCCTGATCACGCTTTAAGGTCAAACGATGCAGCTGTCGAGACAACCGACCCAACGACCTCTGAAACGACCCACCGTTCATTGGAGCCGACTGACAACGCGGCTACCATAGAATCTCCCAAGCATCAAAGGACGCCATCTTCAACTGCCAAGAGGTTTCACAAAGAGCTCTCTTCGCCCCCCAAAGTCCTGCAGCACAACCCGGCAAACTCTGTTGCATCGTCCACAATGATTCGGAATCGCTTTGAAGAATTCGCAGATGCTCCAGCTGGCACCATGCCAATCAAGGTCCAGAAGCTGAGATCTGCGAACCCTTCAGCCCAGAAGCCCCTTCCTTCTGCCGGGGTAGCCAAACCAAAGGATCAACTCGAGGCGCGCATCAGCACGATCTTAACAAACATTCCCGCAGACATCAGGCTCAAGTCTACCGGATCCAAAACGCCGCCGCCACCGTCCAGCCGGCCGCGAAACATTTCAGACCCCAGGACCCCACTGCGGCGATCGATCACGCCAAAGCTCATACGTGCCAAAACACCAACCCAATCGCCTTCCCTGACCCTTGAAGCTGCGCCTAAGTCGGATGGCAAGCCTGCCCAGCATGCTGCCAACGATTCCGAAATCCGAATCTACCATCTCGAACAATCAGGCAAGGACACCGCCCCACTAAAGCTCCACGTGCGCCTTGTTGGCGAAGCCGGTGAACGCGTCATGGTCCGTCGCGGGGGCGGATGGGCAGACCTGGGCGAGTACCTGCGCGATTACGCAATGCACCACAGCAGCAGCAGCAAGCGCTCCGTTTCCGACAACAATCCCTACTTTGACTTTCAGAGCCTGCCCAGCTCGTCGCCGGCGGTCAGCACACCTGGCGGTTTATCGACACCAGCCTCGAGAAGTCGACCGGTCTCACCTATGACGAGCAGCCGACCCTCGAGTCGGAGCTCTTGGACCGAGATGACGGGCAACGAAAGTCCTTCCTTGATGGGCTTGAAAGCCGAGAGGTTGAGGAAGGCGGACATTAGTCCAGGGAAGCAGGCGTGGGTTGAGGGGATGGTGGACAAGGCTCGGCAAGGTGCCAGCAATGCTAATCTGAATGGCAGTGGTAAAAAAGAGAAGAGGAAGTCAAGTTTGAGCGGTAGCCGAGAAGAAGGAATGGGGTGGTTAGGGAAAGTGGGAGGGACGAATAGAGTCTTTTTGAGGGGGAAGAGGGATGTCTCCGGTCCGTGAGATGATGGAGAGCTAATGTGTTGGTGGAGAGGAAGTAATGGATGTGGTTTTACATTGCTTGTTTCATGGCCTTTTTAGCTCAGGACAATGGGCTGGCTTGGAGGATTAGCGATGATACCCCTGGATTTCTTATCGGTCGATGCATCAGAGAAGCATGACGAACACTTAATGAACCCGTATAGAGCAACAGTGATGAATAATGCTAAGCAATGAATTCAAAGATTTTGGATCATAAGCAGTGACCCAATGATTTCCTTTCATGGCAATTTCATGGCAATAGGTTTATAAGCTCACCCCTCATTCACTATAACTCTGTATATAGAACGTCAACACGCTTCCCCCACCCCCTTCCTCCTCCCCTTCCTCCTCCTCCTGCAGATACACATACAACACCAACCCCACCCCCCTCACAAAACACGCAATCACCCTCCCCCCCATCCGCCCCACCCCCAACACCCTCCCCCAATCCCTCCCCTCCACAATCACCTCGCTCCAATACCCCCCCTCCTCCTCCTCCACCCCCCCTCTCCCCAACTCCCTCGCCTCCCGCGCCCTCCTCACGGCCTCCGCCTTCGCCACCGTCGACGCATGCGTCCGTACGCCTTCCTCCCCGCCCTCGATCTGGCTAGGATCCAGCTCCGGATTCGTGAGCCCGGACCACGTTGACGCGATCGTGAGGGCCGGGGTGGCGACGCCGACGCGGAGGAGGCCCGTCGGTGTGGCTGCGATGCGGAGGCGCGACGCTGCTGAAGATGCGGCGGCGGTGGCATTGATGGGGGCGGAGGCGAGCGCGAGCTTCACAAACCGATCGGAGATGTTCTTCAGGGATGAGAGGGCGGGGAGCATGATGTGCACGTCCGGTTGCGGACACACGGGTTCGTGGATGTGTGCCACTTCGGCGGCGGGGAGGACGATGATCGGGATGTCCTGCGTTATCGTGGTTTCGCGGTCCGAGGCGGGGACGTTGGGGGGTGCGGGGTCAGGGGGGGGGTCGTTCGTGTTGTTGTTGGAGGAGGAGGAGGAGGTTGGGGCGTTGGTGGGGGGAGTTCCGGAGGTGGTGGTGGTGGTGGGGATGCTGGTGGGTGGGGCGCGGATGGCGGAGGAGAGGGAGGAGGTCACGATGGTGAGGGAGAGGAGGGGGATGTTGTCCTTTTTTGTGAGGCGGATGGAGGCGCTGGTGGCGGAGAGGGCGGAGCGGAGGGCTCGGTTGAGGTGGCCGAGGGGCACGCGTAGGTTGATGACGTTGTTGGCAGAGGCGGATTGGAGGGTGTAGGTTTCGAAGATGGTGTCCTGAGGCGTGGGAAGTCTCTCAGCCTTTTGGACAGGGAAGACGAGAGGGGAACTAGGGTGGTGGGGGGGAATAGACGTACAATGGCAAGGACGCTGTGTTTTTGGCTTAGCAATGGACGTTCCATGGTTGCAAAGGATGTGCACACTTACGCCCATACTTGACTGCCTTGCTCGGGGACGACGGTGAAGCGCAATTGATCGTTGTTCAATTGCAGCCAGACATCTTTGCCGAGAGAATTGAGTGATGCTGTCAATCCTATTCAAGCAAGTCAGTGAGACACTGATTATGATCCGGGAATGGAGACGAACTTGTGAAAGTGGTGATATTCCGTATAGAGGCTTTGAACCTCATGGCGTTCGCTTCCTACATGGTGGATGAAAGTTGGGTAAAAAATGCATGAGTGAGTGAATCAGCGAAAGTGCGGACTGCGGAGATGTGGATGACGCGAAGCCACGTGATTCAAACCCCAGGTGTTTCACGGTAAAACAAGATATAGGCTTGATGATGGGCATAGGAAGAACGTCCCTTACAAGAAATAGATGATTGAATTCATTGATGATCGGAATCGGTTGATGATGCTAACCTCGATTTTGGTCATGATATCTCTATTAGGTACAATACATTAAGCACAATGTCTTGCGCCAAGCGTAGCCTCTTTTTAATGGGCAGATGCGCACGATGATATCTCGACCAGAACATCCCAGCCTGTAAGGCTTACTATTCAGCGGTGAGACGTCGGTGCGTGAGCGAGGTCTCTGTATCAGGGTTGTTGTTGCTTTGGTGTCCTCAATGCTAGAATTTCGAGGTCGATATGTTGATTTTCCGACTTCAACAATCCAGGTTGCATGCAAGCTGCAGAGCAGCGATGATCAATCGGTAGACGCTGAGAATTCAGAGACGGCGGAATCAGGCGTTCCTTTCCTTCAGTCCACCCAGCCTCTCCAAATCCAGCGATTCCATCTTCTCATTGGATTTTTGGTAAGGCGGCAAGTGGCTGTCGTTGTACGGCTCCAATCCAACCCCGCCCTGATCACTTATACGAACGACGACAACGCGATCAGACATGCGCTTCCTGCCATTGTCATCCTCTTCTGGGAAGGTGATTCGGATCTCTGGCACTGGGCTGCTGGGAGAAGTTGGCTCGTGCGAGACCAACATTTCTTTCGAGGCGGTGAAGCTGATGGGTGCGGTGTTGGCAGCCAGTCGACGGTGCGAGACTTTAGAAGATGACCGGGCCAATTTGTATTCTGGCTCAAATTCCAGGTTCGGGGTCATTGCCTTATTCTTGGCTCGGCGGCGAGAGCGTAGTAGGAACAGGAGCCCAGTACAGAGAAGACCAACAGCGAGAAGGATGACCAGAGCAATCAAAAGCTTCATTTGCGTAGGTGTTGTCTGTGCCGCCCCATTGCTGTCATCGCGAGCCATCAATTGCGGAATGAATCCCATGATCTTGATTCGATGTAGGGTTCGGTGAATAGGTCTCGAGATTGCGAAAGTGATACAATGAAGGCAATTAGTGCTGAGCCAAATTTCTATGGGTTCAGTGGGTCAGTCAATGCACTTCGCTTGTTCACCCTCGGCGCATTGACATACAGTTGAAAGGCACGGAATGACAATGTGTTCCGCCACAAAGAATGTCAGATTAAATTTCTTCAAGGAATGGCTAGCTAAGCAAACAGCTAAAGGAGTGAAGCTGTGCCGGCTGAGAATGGAGTCGCCCGTTCAAAAAAAGGGAAAGGGACGACGAAGTGAATTGACGACAGTGAGAGTGAGGCGAAGAAACAATCGAGCTGATGTTTGGCGCCGAGTTCACAAAAGGGATAAAGTCGGCTCACCAAACCAACACCTAATTTCCCATTTCTCCCCACCAGCGTTTAGTTGTGCCAAGCCATCGAGATCTCTAAACGGTAAAAATAGCTCGTCTGCACACTACTACAACCACCACCTGTCCATACATTGGTGTGCTTTACGAAGGCAAGAGGAGAATTCTGTTACACAATTGAGAATAGTCGATCGATCTCTGATGAAAAGATGATAGAATAGTGCATGAAATGGTCGGGTATGACATCTTCTTCTTATCTGACTTTTCTCGCATGGTGCATATGCTGATAAAAGCTGCAGCCCCCGAACGACCAACTGTAGCGAATGATTCTGTGCCTCCACACCCTCAAATCGTGCCCATGCTACGTGGCTAGGGGATGCTCGACAGAATTCTTGCATGAAGCGAGAATATTTTCTTCATCCACGCCGTGATCCCTGAGCCGCGTGCAGGGGGAAACGGTTCTATCTACCGAGCACTAAAATAGAATGGGGGGGGAAGAAGATGTCTCAGTGCCAACGCCTCCCCGCAAAACATCCTTTGTCGAGGATGAATATTGCCAGCACGGTAGAGATTCCAATTGAGTGAAGGATTTGCTTTGTCTCTTCCACTCCTGTGACTGGGACTGCCGTCCTGCCCTGCTATTCGTCAATCTTTGATAAGCACTTCGGTTGATCGCCACCAGTCCCTTAATTTAAGGCTGAAGACGAATCTTTAGTGTTTGGATGAGGGGACTAGCCACTTGTCAAGTAACGGCTGTCGATTGTGGAAGACATCTGACAGTAGCCTGCAGTGGATGCAGTCAAAATCCGGATTCAGGCCACCACCATTTGACCATCGCTTTCGTGTCATCAAGAGGAAAGATACGGCAAACCTGTTTGCGACATGATGGACGTGCGATAACCATCACGAAACGGGGTCGATGATTGACCGCTGATTGGAAAGTCACGGGCGATACCCCTCCCCAATCCCTAGTCCCCAGGCAAGTCCGCTTCGGGGTCGAAGTCCTAAATTGTAGCGGCCGTGGGCGGTGGATGGTAGCTTTTCCCTCCCGTGTCCCCGTGGGAGGCAAAGGGCAAGTTGGCAGACTTTGGCTGCCACGATCCCTGGCACACTAAAACTTTTCAACATCGCATTCCAAAACTTTGAAACCGAACCACGGAATTATTCTACCATGTAGACGGTCTTTGTTCTGTCGCGAGTCATACCTTCTCGACTCCCCATTATGGATTGAGGAACTTTTGCTTCGATTTCATCTGGATCTTCCACGACATTCCTTACCTCGTACCCGGTGCAATCGGTTCCAGCAACCCCTTGCTTCAATTCGCTCCCCCGCATCACGACGGCATCAGGAAGAATTTGTGACAGCACCAGCACCACTGCGCCATTCCTGTGCCTCTTATGTAGGCACCTGGCAGTGAATTTCAACGGCGCTGTCCACGCAAGAAATCAATACCGCATCGCTGCCGACTGGTTGTCGCTGCAACAAGCCTATCGGCTGCCTGCTTTCTCCAAACATTCCACAACCGGTCGCTTTCCCACCTTGCCGCGCTCAAGGAGTCGATGCCGACAACAACCTTGCATCTGCCTTCATATTATATCTTCTCCTAAATACTCCGCACCTCCTTTGACCTGTTCTTTCAGGCCTCGTACATGGAGACCGTGGGGTTTCCGTTCATATATATCATCCTGTGTACGTATCTTGAAGCTTGTCCATCCTCCACTCCTGTCAGGCACCCTGCTGACCTTGGCGATTCTAGTAATACCCTAATTGATACCATACCTACTTCCCATCTCACAGCATATACCTTCTGCAGACATAGCTCCAAAAACGTACATCATTGTGACGAGGCTTTGGTTTATATAATCGGACATCTGCATATTGTTCTCTGCACAGGCCGAGACAATGGCCTCGGCGGTAAGACAGTGAAGAGACAAATGCAAAACCCCATGCTAAAGTCAATTCAGCAACCTCGAAGCCGCGTTCCTGCGTTTGGCTTGACGTCTGGAGCGCTGAACAGCGAGCAGGCTCGACAGGGTAGCAAGCCTCTGGTGAATGGACTGGGAAGCAGCGCAAATACCTGGGGTGGCAGTATTTGGGGGAACAGTAACGCCATTGGGAGTGGTTTCAAAAATGGATTGCATGACAGGACTCCTGCGCAAAGTACGATCTGTTTTTCGCCCCTATACCCCAAGCAGGCTCTCTGACGATCATTCGTACAGATGACACATTTCCTCCCCCCATGGATTCCGATATGATCACCGGCTCTGGCTCGCTACTTCCATCGTCCGAGTCAGACAATGTCGTCAGCCGTCATACTCCTTGGAAGTCGGTGGATGAGAACTCTCTAGCCTTGTCTACAGGCCACACAGCTCGCTCTCGAGCTTCTCCGGACCGTCGCCAGAAGAGCAGTCATACCTTTGCCGGCAACGGAGTTGGGGACCCTTCTTTTTTCGACATCTCACAGGCTGCAAACTCTTTGTCAGCTGCGTCTGCCCAAAGGACCTTTTTGGACCCCACTAGCCGAGACTTCGTGGCCTCAAACATGTTGGGACCTTCTACGACCTTTCCATCTTCGAGGCAGAACAGTGGTGATGATGCTCCACATAATCCTAGAAAGACTAGCTACGGCAATCCTGAAAACGGACTCAACATCTCCAACCGAACGGCCAGTAGTAACAATGTCTCGGCTTACAACAGCAACGTTGGTTCCAGAAATGGTAGCTTGCCCCCTTCCCGAGGAGACTACGATCCCTTGTCGCGGAATCGTGGCGATTTCCAGAACCTTCAATTCTCTCGCTTAGGTACCAACGCCATGAACATGACAGCTCAGCGCTTGAATGCTTCGGCAAGCGCCGCTCCTCTCGTTGCGCAGACCACTTCTTCAGGGGCCCGAGGGCTGGAGCAGCAAAGCCCCACTCAACTGGACCACCTGGCTGGCCAATTTGAGCAATTGAACGTGGCCTCTCAGCAACGAAGACCCTCGTACGCATCTTCACAGCACTCCCCCAACAGCGCCATGGGTCAATTTTCCACCCAATTTGCGCAAGGATCATCTACAGCAGCGAACGACGGATGGAGCCAAGATAATTGGGCCCCAGAATCCAGTGACTATCTGGGATTCCAGGATCACAACTCTGCCGGAAGCAGCGGCTCGGCGGCAGCACGTCAGGGCCAAACTCGCATGACCTATGCTGGACAGATGTCAGAATCACCTGTCGAAAGTAATGCTCGGTTGAGCCATAGTCCGTTCTATTCAACCACTGGTACACCCCCTGTGTATAACCAGTCGAACACATACCCTCGAGGAGGTCACCCCGGCACATCAGCGGCACAAGCCAGTGCACTTGAGCGTAGACTGCGAGGCCTTCAACAGCAGCAGGGCTACATGCCTCATCAGAGCCCCGCTCTGCAATTCCGAAATCAGATGCCCTTTCCGAATTATGACATGAACACGCAAAACCAGTATCGAACAAACCCACTTTCCTCGTATTACCCAATGCCACCCGCAACCCACATCTTGGCGAATCCTCATGTCCCCAGGGGCCCAGCGCGAGACCACGACCTGGCAGGCCAAATGCGGAGCCCCTTGCTGGAGGATTTCAGGAACAATAGCAAGACAAACAAACGGTATGAACTGAAGGTAAGCTGCTGGGACACGTGAGATACAAGATGTGAATTCTGACTTGTGATAGGACATCTATGACCACATTGTCGAGTTTAGCGGTGACCAGCACGGATCCCGCTTTATCCAGCAAAAGTTGGAGACGGCCAATAGTGACGAAAAGGATCAGGTCTTTCGCGAATTGCATCCAAACTCTCGCCAATTGATGACCGACGTGTTTGGTAATTATGTCATCCAGAAATTCTTCGAACATGGCAATCAGTCGCAGAAGAAGTTGCTGGCGGCTCAGATGAAGAACCATGTTCTTACGCTATCCACGCAGATGTACGGCTGTCGCGTTGTACAGAAGGTAAAGAACGATGCATGACAAGAAAGCACCTCTGCTGACGTGTAGCAGGCACTGGAACATATCTTGACCGATCAACAAGCCTCCCTGATCAAGGAACTTGAGCATGATGTGATGAAATGCGTGAAAGACCAGAACGGCAACCATGTGGTGCAAAAGGCGATCGAACGAGTGCCCGCGCAGCACATTCAATTCATCATCAATGCATTTCAGGGCAAAGTAGGTGAAAACGCAACCCACCCGTATGGGTGCCGCGTCATTCAACGGATGCTTGAGCACTGTGAGGAGCCCACCAGATCCGCGATCCTACAGGAGCTTCATGCTTGCGCCCAATCCCTCATCAACGATCAGTACGGCAATTATGTCACGCAGCACGTTATCGAGCATGGTCGGCCAGAAGATCGAGGAAGGATCATCAATCTCATCATCTTCAACCTGGTGGCATTCTCCAAACATAAGTTTGCGAGCAATGTTGTTGAAAAGAGTATTGAGTTCGGGTGCAAGGAGGAAAGAGAGAAGATCGTTCACATCCTGACTCTGGAGAATGATCAGGGCGAGAGTCCGATCCAGATGCTCATCCGAGATCAGTATGGCAATTATGTCGTCCGTGAGTAATGGCAACGTCCTGTTTTCGGAGAAGGTTGACTGATGTATTGCTCTACAGAGAAGCTCCTTACCCGGTTGAAAGGTCAGGAATGGACCAATTTTGCGGAGCCTGTAAAGGTTCAAGTGGCGTATCTGAAACGACAAGCCTATGGGAAGCAAATCCAATCGGTCGAGAAGTTGCTGTACTCTGGACAACCTGGGCAGATGCATGCATTTCCGCCGAGCCTTGGCCCTGGGCCTCCGATGATTGATACATCGGTCGCCCCGACCCCGCCTTTGGTCTCTGGCGATACCCAGTCTTCTCAGAGCAGCTCGCATCCCAGTACACACGCCAATTCGGTAGACGTCACGACCGACCCAAACAAGTTTACTGGGAAGGCAGCAACCAGCATGTCGTCGGATGCATCTTGACCAAACATCGCTCGCAAGGTCCTACATACACGTCGACCACAACACTCCTTTGACGGCGAGCCTTTGCTCATTTCGATTTCTTCCCTGTATCACTACTCCAATGGATTCAACCCAATACAAAAGGACCGCTCATCCCCATCAATTGAGCATTTTTCTATCTGATTCTCGCCTCTCATAAGCGCCTGGTGTTGTAAAGGGAGGAAAACATCTGGACCGGTATGTGAAGTCGTAAATGGACATCATAAGGAACATGAAAGGGATAACGAAAAAGGGGCAGCGCTAGCTCAGCTTGGCTTCTAATGTCTGGCAAGGTGCACATACAATATTTCGGATTATGTATGGATGGGAGGATATTTGTCAGGTCCACAATCCACTGCATTGAGAGGTAGATGGATACGCCATGTGTATATACAAATGTTTGATGATGATAATCAGCGCTTTTGACCTGGGTTCCAACTGCTGGGAATCTACGACGTTCCTCCTTTCCCGGTGATGTTGTTTTCAACGCCCAGCTTGGACTTCGTACAATTCATAGACTATCATTTCACCTCTTTCGCATTTCCACATTTGAGGACCCTAACTTCCCTGACTTTTCCACAAGATGAGGTAGCATAATATCATTGCCCCTTCGAAGGGCTCACTACGTCCCAGGATCTGAATTGCCAATGGCTGCACCATCCGCGTCACCAACGCCTTCCCACACGGCCATTTCTTCGGATCCGAAGCTTCAATTACCTGCCAGCTGCGATCCCCCCAGCCCAAACAATCCGCCCCAACAACGCATCTGGATCGTGAGTCCGACTGCGTTACAATGTCCCGAGAGACACTTCCAGAAATTGACACCCTCGTCCCACACCAGATCTTCGGGGCCACCGGCCACATCGGCCGCTCCATCGTCAAAGCCGCCCTCGCCAACAATGACCTCGTCACAGCCGTTGGTCGTTCGCTGGAAGACTCCACCGAACGAATGGCAGCCGCTTTCAACCCCTCGATCAGTTCACCCACACCTCGAGGTGCGCCCGCCAACAGCCCTTCCTTGACCCCCGAAAAACCCCTCAAGGACCCGTACCTGGGTCTTCTCTGCGACGTGCGCGTGCGAGAGACGGTCGATGCTGTCTTCCGGGAAAGCCTGGAACATTGGGGACGGTACGATATCGTGGCCAATTGCACGGGGTACGGCGTCATTGGGGCGTGTGAAGATCAGGATGAATACGAGATCCGGAACCAGTTCGAGACGAATTTCTGGGGGACTTTGAATATTCTACAATTGAGCCTTCCCTACTTTCGATCTGCTCACGAGGAGAGGAGGAAGAAGACCAACGATGGAAATGGCAGTGGTAGTGGCAATGGCAACAGCAGTCGCAACGGAAGCAATCCTGAAGAGGATGATGATGGCGATGATGACGGCAGTCTTCACGGCGGCCGCTATCTGATCTTCAGCTCCACAAGCGGAGCCCTCGGCGTCCCCGGTCTAGGCCCATACTGCGCCACCAAATACGCAGTCGAAGGCTTGGTGGAGAGCATGCTCTACGAAGTGGCAGCCTACGACATTCGCGCCACCCTGGTCGAGCCCGGCCATGTGCGCCGCGATGAACCAACCGTGGCCCCCCCTGAGGCTCTACCGAATCCTTGCCCACTGTCCCCCAAGTCCACAGGCATCAGCACCCAGACGCCGTCCGGAGCGAGGCAGAAGTCCGATGTGCCCATGTTCAGTCACTTCCGCGTCCTGCCGCAATTGCCCAATTCGGCCTACAATTCTCCATCGAGCCCTGCACATCATGCGAGAAGAATGGTGCAGTGGCTGGGTGAACGGCAACCCACCAGTGCGGTCAAGTCGGCCGAGTTGGTGTGGCAGTTGGCGCACTGTCGGTACCCACCGCTGAGGCTGCTGCTGGGTGCCTTTGCCGTGGAAAGTGTGAGGGAGAGGATGAAGGGTGTCACGGAAGAGATTGAGGATTGGAATAGCCTGAGCTTCTCGGCAGACGGGGCAGAGGAGAAGGAAGTGCGGGGCGAGGAAGGGGACGAGGGGGAAGAAGGAGAGGAGGGGGAAGAAGAGCCGATGGATGTCAAGATGGAGGATGGCGAGACGCAAGGCAGCGCAGACAAGAGCTGATGTTCGAGAGAAGATGGCAGACCGTACGAAGTGTGGGGAATGCTTCTTCCTCTTTCACGATGCAGAGGTTCTCCTCCGTATCCGAATCGATGACTCCAGATGAGCGAGGAGGACAAAAACCGTCGCCCGCGCACGACACAAGGATCCTGCTATGGATCAAGACCACGGATTGACTCATCATCGGTCCCATCCAGGAATTTGCTGCTTCTAAATGCTGCGACCTGGTCCCTTCTCGCGCAAGCCAAGCCGGTTGGTCGAGAACATAGGGTCTGAAGGATGAATGATAATCTTTGGTTCGGACGAGGCTGACATCAGGCTTCGCTGCTGACGACGGAAGCACAAGGTCCAAGCAATTTGGCTCTCACCTTTAGAAGCACGAGCCTACCCACGTACGCTGGCAGAGCTCACTTCATCGATTGGACAAAGGAATTTGAAAGGATGAGGGTAATTGATGAATGTGCATAGCTCTCAGTAGGCACGCGCTGGCACGAGGCAATGAAATTTCAGCAATTGGGGGCTCTGAGTTGCCATCTTGGCTTATTCACGTTTCCAGGATGCTTCCCGCACAAATCTCGACTGAGAGAAAGCGCTGTTCATCTCAGAGAAAAAGAGGGGGTATCAGGCCCATGCAGCATCACACGTGCCTTCAGTGGCTATGCGAGTGGGCTCATATCCTATCCTCTGTATAGCATGTCGGGTTTCGATATGATGAATTTCAAGATTTACTGAAGCATTACGGAACGTTTCTGGATCATCGGAAAATGGGAGGTTTCGTGATACCATTGAAGTCGCCTTTACGTTTTACTTGCGAGCAACAATTTCTGGGAGTAGAACATCGTTAGATTCGATTCTTCACCACTTCTTACCACCTATAAATCCCTTACCTTACGTGCAGGCATTCCCCCAAAACTACATTATGGGCTAAATTACATTATGGGCTCTAGCCCGTTAATCACCGATTACTCTACAAATAATTCTCCGGCTTTTGATATCAAGGTCCCTCGAGGAATTATTGATATACCCAAGATCTCTTGGAAGTCTACAGGGGTTTGTAGCAAGATTCTCCCAGCCAACCCAGATCAACCTATAAATCACCTAGGAGATTGATGTTCCATACCCATCTTTTCATCAATCATCTTCCATCAATCGCATTGCCATTTCCTACCAATCCCAACACAGACCCGTTCACCCACCCGTCTATCTGAATCGCCACTATCTGACCACCGCCCCTCAAATCCCCACGACACCAACAAAAATCTCTAGCAACCTTCCCCCCGCCCATCCACAATCTCAGCAACAGCCTCCCCACAACTTTTCCTCCAACGTTCGAGCACCTCCCTCCATTTTAATCTCCCCATCCCAAGGCGGCATTACCGGCCCCCCCGCGACCCTCGTAGTTCGCCCCTACGGCCCACGCGCGCGAACGCGATGCTCTAGCACCACTTCATCCACTTCACGCAAGAGCGGCACCCGGGTGCGGGTATGTGTGTGGAGAATGGCGGTGTTGTAGCGGTTCCGGTACCGCGGTGGATGAAGGGAGGGGAGATGGGTGTGTCGAAGTGGGGGGAGAGGGGAAGGGGTAGGGGTAGCTGAGGTGGATGATGAAGCGGAGGGGGTGGGCTCGGGGAGGAGGATGGGGAGGATGGTGAATGTCTGCTCGGCTTATGCGTGTTGTGTCAGGACAGTGTGGAACAAGAATGCCTGTGTGGGCGATAAGAGTGTGGTGTGGTTCGGGGGGAAGGGACGCTGATAGCCTTTGTTTGTTTGCCAATTTGATACCGGATTGTGATGCCTCGTCCCTCTTCAGAAATATCACGGTGAAGCGAAGAGATTGTAGAAGAAAGAAATTTTACCCTATGGCTGATCAAACATCATGACAGCCTCCTCCATGAATTGGGCCCCAACATGTCAAGAAGGTAATGCTGGCAAAAGAGGATAGCGAGCGTTCCCTTTTTTTTTTTTCATTCTGCCCTTGATTCTGGCGGGCAGTGATGACATATCGGTTGGATGCTATCTCGAAGCTCCGCGTGGCAGTCGGAAAGGGGGGGGGGCTTGCGCTTGTTGGGTGACTCCGGTCGAGGAATTCGGCGGGCACAGGCTTCCTTGGGTGTGGATGTGAGCCGGCCTGGGTAGACTTGATGGCACTTCTTTGATCTGCTCAGCCGACCTCTCGGATGTTTTTTCTTCGCACGGTTGGAGGGCCATTAGAGGTTCGGCAGGGCTCAGACTCTCGTCTGCCACGGTGAGTTGGGGCGGATAAGGGGCCGGTTGGATGGCACGGAAAATGATATCGGAAGAAAGAGGTTGGGATGTCAAGAACAGCGTGCAAGAGAAAACTGGTGATTGTCAGAGAAGCAAATCGATGACGGGATTATGGCTATTGGGACGGGATGTCTCAGCTCTGCAGTTTCTTCCATCTTGAGACTTTGGATGGGAAGTCAGTATTGCCATACCAGATATAATGGCATATATATTTGCAACAGGTAGAACATGAAGCCTTGAATGGTTGATATAATGAAAAGCTCCCGAAATGTTTACCAAGAGTGAGACTGGTCATGAGATCTGCATACTGTCAACGCCAGATGGGCTTGCATCGATTGTGCCGACAAAGTGTTAAGCTGCCTGGAAATGTTAAGCCTCGTCAGGACTTGACAAATAATTCTATCTCCATAGCTCTGCATTTGGTCTCTTCGAAAACAGTGGATTGTAGATTCATGCAGAGGAAAATAGCATTAGGCAAGTAAGAGACCCTTGATTCGCTGGACATTCGACAGGCCGATCGCAGGAGTAGTCGCTTTTTAATGAATCTACAGCCACACTAGAAGAAAGCGTTCCTTCTAGTCCTTCGTCCCCGTACACACAGGAAAGATCCCAGAATAGGGTTTGCGTAATTGAGAAGATACAAGGCCACCTCGACCGGCTTCTGGACTCGCAGGGGCACCTATGAGCAGAATTTCAGACGTGCAGCCGGATCGGACCGTTGACCAGGATATCTATCGTGCTGCTGGACCGAGGAACTTCCTTCAGAGATTGCCGCCATGAATTTGGTGCATAGTTCACGAGTTGGTATTCTCAACAATTCAGCCCTCGATCTCCATACTCCGAAATGTCCAACATAGCTATATTCCTTTCGCACCGTCGAAGACAAGCAAATTTCGAGAAAATTGCGTGATTGTAAGCAGGAGGGCAGAATCTGGCCTTTCACGGGGCCAGGTGAAGCCATGCACCTGTCCAAAGGGTCAGAGAGCCGCCCTATTGTCATAAAGAGAAGAATCGCACCGTTCTCAGGCAATCCTAGACTCACCCACGTTCATTCCATCACCGAGCTAGATACTTTTGGGGATAGAATGTGATCCTCCGAGCTGCTTCTCCCTTGACTACTTCATCACACTCCGTTGGCTCACCATATCGTGGAGACAAAATCCTTTCCACGGTGGTTAGAATACACTCATCGGGAGCATCGATGTCTGGCTCCGAAAAATCGTCAGCGGAAGGTGACCAGCCATCCGAACTCATGTTGAGCAGCTTCGTGCTGAAAGTCAGCCTCTTGAACACCTCAAGACCTTCACAGGAAACCCCATCCAGCAAGTGCTGCAGCATTGAGGTGGTCCCCCCTCCCCAAGCAAAGCTCATATCATAGTAGAGCTTGAAATGGCATGAGTTGGGTTCGTGGAGACCTTTCAAAGGTAACAGGTTGAACCTCATGTCTGTGATGGGTTCGGCTTGTGGCGCGAGGGCGAGAGACAGTTCCATGTTTCGAATAGTCCTTAGATTGTGCGAAAGACGTCCACAATCTAGGAGGTAGGATCGCGGTAATGATGCGAATGTCAGCTCAAAGATCTTGACAACTGCATGGTCCAAAGTATAGCTGTCGGGTCTAAGAGACAGCATCAATGGTCTGAGTCCGTAAACTAGTGGTGTGGCCTCCCGGTTGACTAATTTGCAGGTTCGCAAAAATGCCACAGGACTGTCCTTGCGTTGCCGTCTGATCGCTCGCTTTTGGGCGCGGCTCCTTAACGATTGGGCGCGGCTCCTCGACGACCAAAACCCTCCTGGGTATGAGGGAGGCGCCAGATAATATGCAATGTCGACATGTGGGAGAATGTCATCGGCTGTGAACAGTAGGGCATAGATACTGTTGCGCAATTCTCCAGGCAAGTCGAGGAATGAAGCCATCTTCCTGGATTCTGACCTTTGTCAACGTTCATTCAGTGACTTTAGAATGATATGCTTCTTGATCGAAGCGAGCTCGGAATACAGAAGAGGAGAGTCCCTGCAAATGGGAAATATGATGTTTGGCTAATCCGCGACAACGACAAGATCAGAGAATGGGCTGATGTCTGAAAATTCTGTGGTAACGTGTACTCTCAAGGTTTGATATAGCTTGTTGCGAGATTCCTTGGGCTGTTATTTTCAAGCAGATTGTGAGGTCTCTAAGCTGAGAAGAACTTGGCGTATTCATAATCGTTGTCGTTTCCTTGGCGTTTCCCCCCCCCCCGACCCCATTGTTACCACCAAAACCTTTCCTCTTTGAAGCCTTGGAGGCTCCCGGAACCCCCTGTAAAAAGCCACGAATTTCATATTTGGTTTTTACAACAGACTTTGTATACAAAACTTAAAGATCAGCTTCTCATAATCATTTCTATAATATTATATTCTTAGTTTAGCTTTATTTGGGAAACTCATATAGTGTACGGAGGTGGGCACTAAAAGTCCTGGACAACGCTAAAATTCGTTGTTATCTATCTCATCTTATATTTTAGAATTTTTATGGCTTTTTACTTGGAACTTTAAGCGATAGCCCTTAGAGCGTAGCCTAGACCCGCTTAGACGCCCTGGCCAAAGTATGGCCTCAAGGGGCTCCCCCGAGGGACCAAGCCCCGGAGCAGGACATAATATGATCGATTGTTTACAGCTCAGAATAGATAACAGTAACTTAGATTTTAGCGTTGTCTAGGACTTTTAGTGCCCACCTCCGTATAATATAGAAATTCGGGGTAAGATCGGAGTCGAAACGCCAAGGAGACGACAACGATTTTGAATACGCTAAAGCTGGGCAAATGCTTGGCAAGAAAAAGCACCTCTCCCGAGATTTTATTAGTTAATACCATAGAATTTGTCGGATCTACAAGTCTTCGTGCTAAGCATTTACAAGCTTCTTCAATACGCTAAATTTGAGCAGCCTCGCAACCTCTGCAGCCTGCGGTATTTGCTCTTGACAGTACGTTCTAGGGTAAAACATGCCGGGGCTAAGTGGGGGGAACGGCGGGAAGGAGATCCAGTAGATCGAAAAATGCTCTACAAATAGTGGTCAAAAAGGAGCCTAAAACATCCCTAGAAGAGAGGAAAGTATTATTATCCTTACCCCGAGTCACTATATGCCCGACTCAAGGCCGTATCCTCTCAGCCAAGCATCACTAGCGTGGAATTCCCCACGATCCCATACATATCCCGACGTGGCAATAGGCAAGCACTTGGCAACAGTATTCAGTAGACGACATCGTCAGCCGAGGGTCGTGCTTACAGGTGTATCAGTGGGGTTACAAACGTGCAGGGGAATAGCATTCTGCAAGGATACGATAAGATTCAAGGAAGCCTCGAAAAGGATTGGATATATTCTTTGGCTTCAAGACTATTAATGAACCCCTTTCCTGACCTCGCCTATTCCGCGAGAAAATAACCTGAGATCATCGTCTTTCGGTGGAACTTAGTGCCCGTTGACCACACACCTACCGATACCTTCTAAACGAGCAATCTCTCACCACCTGCCCATCGGTGCCCAACTCCCGCGACCCCTCAAACCCATACGTCTCCAACTCCTGCCCCGGTCTGGGCCTCCCCACCTTCAACAACCCATTTGGCAACCAAACATGCCCGTTACCCACCCTTATCCTATCAAGCTTGACCTCCCACCCGAAATGCGGCTGCTGTTTGCTTTCCGCAGGCGGAATATCGACATCTAGCATGCAGTCGATCGTATAGGTAGTGCCATTACCGCGGGTGCCAGCGTAGTGCGTGTTAACTTCGACGACGATAGCGGTCCAGCTTTGGTTGTTCTCTGTGGGTTGGGACTTGTAAAGGTTCATCACGGCGCCGAGGGCGGCGTAGTCGGCTATAATCTGTTGGCGGTGGGTGGCGGGGATGTTGGCTATGCCGTTAAGGCTGGCGACAGTGTCGGTAATGGCGATTTGGTTTGCTTCGTACACGGATCGGGCGTTGTGGTTGACTGCCATTGTTTCTGTAGCTGTGCAGGACGTTTCTTTTGGGAAGGATTCCTCAGGTTTGGATTGAAATTGCTAGAGAAATTCACATTCTAGTACTCACGGTTCTTTCCAAAGAATGACCAGAGTCCTAGCCTGAGCCCCGCACCTAGAAACCACTAATGCCACTTCTACACATGGCTCCTATCATTGTGGACTTCCTATGCAACTTCCTCACAAATGACGCAATCAATCCGGAACAACGCTCGATCTACACATGGCTCCTATCACTGTGGAGGTCATGTGCAACCTGCTTACAAATCAAGTTCTTGGTGTTTTGAGAGGCTCAAATCATCTGCTGCTCTACCAAAGCACACGCCAATTTTTCTACTAATCTTCGAGCACCACTTTTGGTCGAAAGGGTTTTAGACCCGGTGATTTTGGCCTGTAAAGATTGAAGCGTACAGAGGACGGGCTTAACCTGAAACAGCTTCGTTTAGTCGCTCTACTAGCCACATTTGCGCAAGCTGTACAGATGACGCCTGTTCTGCTCTAAATCAAGACATCTGGCTGATATACTCAGGAAAAGGATGCCAATTGTGGCATTTTATGTCTGTAGCTGCGGCTTTATAAGGAGCGACGGGGAGTATATTATGAAAATCTTCTCGCGAGCCGGGGTGGCCTCTGATAGGGCCCATCCCAACAATATTGCCGTGGCTACGCTGGCGGTCTCAATACTTTTGATGGTGGTCCCAGAACCTTAAGTCTTCCAAGCCTTTCCTGTTGATCCTTTTCCCATTGCTTGCATGTGCGACGCTGACCTTCAATAGCATCTCCCGAAGTGACCTCCAGCAGCCACGGCAAAAGGCTTCGGCCGCCCCGGCTCGCAAATCCTCTTGGGGGCGTTTTGAATATTTCCCCATCTAGGGAAGATACATTTTCCTTAATTTATGGGAGGGAGGATTAAGTCACTCTCATTGAGCCTCTTCGACCGTAACTTGGACCTTATGTTCAGAATTTGTTGCTGACTTAAGGTATCTCTAGAAGCAAAAAAGCCCCACTCATGCTGTTAATGCTCCGTTTCGGAACGAGAACAAGATGGGCAGACTACCATCTGACGCCGAGAGACGAGAAGACCCCTCAGCTCGTTTACGGACTCATGAAGGGTAAGCAGCAAGGACATCCATCACGGGAGACTTGCTTATGCTCATCAAATTCGACTCCAATCCTCAGTACATCCTATCGACCTCGACTCTTTCGTTGGTAAGTTCCATCGACATTAATCCCTTGTCAGCATATCATGTAGACTTTGCGTTTGTTTATAGCACGTTTCATTGACTCAAGAACCCTTCTATTACAATTGAAATTTGTAGAAGCAATTTCACATATTTGACAACAAGGGCGTCCGCGAGAGTGCCTACTTCATCAAAGACGTTGGAATTGAGGGCCGCATTCTAAAATACGTGCTCAAGTGGTTTCACATCGCCTCCCTCCCGACCACGGCTGAGTCTTTGCGCAAGTCACTCCTTCGCTTTGCTATCATCGGCAGCGGTCCCACGGGCGTGGATTCTCGCCGCCAAAAAAAGGAAATATCATGCTTACCTCCGGTCTTTTCCGACCTCGACAGCTGAAACGAGAAGGCAAAAGGGAAACTTCATACTTTCCTCTGGTTTACTTACGACCTCAATAGCTGAAACCAGGAGATGAAAAAGAAAACCTCATGCTATCCTCCCGCCTTTCTCACGCCCTTAATGAGAAAGACAAATATCTTCAAGATATATTAGTTCCGAGCATACACCATGACGTAAGATGAGATGTAGATCGACTGCTCCTACGACACTATGTTTCATTTCGTCCAAAGAAAGGGTATGTATTTTCATCGCCTGCCCGGATGAAAGATGTAAGGCATAACGTAGAGTTGTGCTCCGCCTTATGACGTCCTCAATATTCGCCCATGGAACCACCAAGTATCTGCATACTTACACATCCAGGAGGACTGAAGAGTCCAAGATTTTTTTGGTGTTAAGGGTAAGATCTAGAGGAGGTGTGACGTGATGCTGAATGAGAAGGAGTGGATTGGCAAGAACTTGGCATGACCCAAGAGACGGGAGTAAGGTTTAAAACGTCGTCTTACCGCCCGTTGTCAGAATCTCCCGTGGGCTATTGCTATGCCAATCCTATTTTACCCGCTGTTGATTTAGGTGATATCAAGGTATACTTTCAGTCCGACATTAGCCACCAGCATTGCGATCCAGCCGATCCAGCCGAGTAGGCGAAGCAGGAATTCTTCTTTGCTCCTCGGCGATCTTCTTTCATGGTGTAGCGATCGACAGATGGGTCTTTTGACGTGCATGCACATGACTCCTATAACCGCCCACAGTAGCACTTCGACCACTGAAACAATCGTACTCAGCAGTAAAGCGAGGAAAGCGAATTCGATGTCATACAGGAGAGAATAGTACGTTCCATATGCGGCTTCGATAAGGCTTACAGCGAAGATCAAGGCCACCAACAGACGAAACCATTGTAGATTATAGTAATCCTGACGGTGGGGAGGGCTGTCGAATGGTCCCCAAATATTCTCCCTTTCAGGATGGTAGGAGTGAGCTGGAGCATTCTTTCCGCTGGGTTGGAAGTAAGGTGCTCCTGGAGACCTGGTACTCAAGCTTGAAGAATCAACGTACAATGGCGATGTTGGGGTATTTCGAGCCTCCTCCTTGAGAGCCTTACTGCTAGAGGCGGCATTGGGATGAGGAACCAATGGTGACTCAGCTGCTGCCGAGACTCTGACTTTCCGAGGACCTTTGCTCTTGTCCTGGACCTTCTGGCTTGCGTTATGTTCTATGCTACATCAGCGAGAGGAAAATCAGAGGCTTATAAGGTATGCCTCACCCAAGAAAGACTCTGCCACTTGAAGCAGTGGTAAGAAAAGTAGGATAATTGCAAAGACCTGACTGAAGCTCCAATCGTTGTCATCCTCGGAAACCGGCTTGCCGCCATAGACAGCCGACTGCCAGCGAATCTTCCAAAGATCTCGCGATCTTGCCAAGAAGAGATGAAGGCTACCCCAGATCAAGGCCATAAAGAGCCAAAGGATCTCCCACAACATGGACTCATATGTATCGAATACCGCAACGCCTAGAACAAGGACTGTTTCGAGGAACAGATACGATAGCCGTGACCAAAAGCGCGGAGGCTTTGATGCAATTTGTAAATGTGCCTTGTCTAGGCGATCTCGGATATAATTCCCAGGTCTCGTTCTCACCACGCGTCGCCAAAAAGTCGTCGCACTTGTCGAGATTCTCAAGATTCTTGACGAGTAGCCAAAGAATAGAAGGCACATAGATGCAAACATTGTAGCACCGGGTGTTTTTAGAATAGTAAAGTTGCTGGGATGGCTCATTCTCCTATAGTGACAAATTGCAGGCACGCCGCCAATGAAATGTCCGGCGTCGTCGACCATCCAATACCGATCACCAGTAGGGAGCAAAGCAGCTGCTAACATCAAGACGGTCAGCACCATCAGGATGACCCGCCACGACCGGATGGCAGGGCGCTCTTGAAGATGCTGTCGTAAGACTGTAAGCGTAGCCAGATGGGTGTGACTGGAGAACCAAGCTTCATATACAACCATCTGCCAGTAGTAGCTTGGCAGTTTGGTGTAGAGTTGCGGGAAGGCACTTGCAAGGATCCCGATACCCGTGACTAATTGATTGTCACTGTACGTAAGCACTGCAGTACGCAGGACGGATTCCCATGACTCGGAAGGCCGTTTGCCGACTGTGCTCCATACAAAGTCAACACAGCCATGGTCGATAGGATTGGTGTATGGCGAAAGAGTGTAGCCAAGGAGATAGTATGTGATCACGAAAAGGAATGTTATATAGGCTGCGGCAGAGAAGCCTATGACAACCTGTGACTTGCAAGTAAGCGATCGAATGTGCTTGTATCTTGAATCGAGTTGGTAATACTCAACGTACTCCGATTCCGGCAATGTCGGAGCTTGAGCTCATTGACTGTATACGATCTTGACCGCTGTCTGGTATGAACTTCCATCCTTTGGCTGCAATGTCACCACAATTGATGAAGATGCCCATATTCCTCGTCACTCGTTGAATTTTTGGACTACAATGAAAACCAATGGCTCTTGAAATTGGGCCATGGGGGCCGTCATGATATTTGCTATCCTGATAGGCTTTGTGGCTTGATGTCATACGTAATGATCGCTCGGACATTACCTTGCACTCTACTCCATCCATCTGAGCCGGTCACCAACTTCCATCAGATATCAGTGTTAGATAAGCCGAGAGCCATGGCTGTCAATGCTGAAAAGAAGGGCTATCTGAAGTAAGGATGGACAAAGGCACGAGGGCTATCGTACGTGTCAAGATGAGATAGAGCTCGAAAAGGCATCACTCCTGTATCTCCTGCTCCGTATAATTCTGGAACCTCATACAACATGCCATGAGAGGCATACGCAAAGACGGACTGTGCTCGGGTGCAATACAGGTCAGAACGGGAAACCATGTGATATGATGGCTCGTCATCCACCGACTTCACGTGTACAGGTCAGCCACCGATACCTGCGGCAGCCGTACCCTCTACGACGCAGCCATTCCACGTTTCTGATCCGACTCACATCGGAGTCGCTAAAGAAGGCGTCAGAAGAGGATCCAATATCATGTGCAAGCGAGCTCTCCATGAGCACGAAGGCTTTGCCATAACAACAAGCGAAAGATCTGCAAAGGTCGCCAGCAAATATCGCAATCAAGTAATGTCTGGTGATACTCATCTGACGACCTTCGTCTTGGCGCGGCTCTTGTGAGCAGGAGCTAATTCCAGCCCCTGAGCAGTGCGCCTGCGGGCGTCTCGGGCTCTCTCTTGCCGGCTCTGGGGGACATCCGCTGCACGCGACAACTCCCAAACGCCCAAATTCAATCAACACCACAACCCTCAATTCCCCAATCACAGTGCCCGTCCACAAAAAGTCCGAGAGAAGCCACCCTCAGCGCACAATTCCCTTCCACCCACGACCAAACCTTCCCGTACCGAAATTCAAAAAGAAAATCCACACCCTCACACAAAATACAATGGAAGTCACCCCCCTGGCCTCCCTCTCCCTCACACACGTCTCCTACAACCCCTCGGACCCGCTCTCCTACCTCTGCGCCTGGCTGGCCCTCGTCCCGCAAACCCTCTGCATCATCTACGTGACGCTCCTCTACTCCTCGCGCGAAATCGAGATCCTCCTCATGTTCGCCGGCCAGCTGGCCTGCGAGGCCTTCAACTTCGCGCTGAAGCGCTTGATCCGGCAGGAGCGGCCGCGGGTCATGAATGGCAAGGGGTATGGCATGCCGAGCAGCCATGCGCAGTTCATGAGCTACTTCGCTGTGAGTTTGGGGTTGTTCTTGTTGGTGCGGCATCGGCCTCCCGGCGGGAGGACGGGGGGTGGAGGGCATGGGCCGCAGGAACGCGTGGTGGGGAGTCTTTTGGTGGCGGGGTTGGCGGTCGCCGTGGCGGCGAGTCGGGTTTATTTGAGTTATCATACGCCGGTGCAGGTGGGGGTGGGGTGTGCGGCTGGGGTGGGATGTGCGGTTGCGTGGTTTGTGGTGACGGGGTGGTTGAGGAGGGAAGGGTGGGTGGATTGGGCGTTGGAGACGAGGTTGGCGGGGTTGGGGAGGTGGAGGGATTTGTTGGTGGAGGAGGATTTGGCCGAGGGAGGCTGGAGGAGGTGGATGGACCGGAGGGAGGAGAAAAGGAAGAGCACCAGGACGAATGGATTTGGCGGAGATGAGGGAAGAAAGCAAAGGTGACGATTGTGATCACGGCTTCATTCGTCAAGACAGAATATCATTAATGACAATAGCATGATGCCAAACTCGACGTGTCACATGAACCCCACCTGATGACCCGTTGAATTTTTGGTTTATTACATGTGCGGTGTATTCCTATGATCGCGTAGGCTATTGTTCCTCAGCACTCCTCCTTTCCGAGCCCCTCATATTACCAACACCTCAGTCGCGGTGTCTATTCGCGATATTTCGTAGCTTAAGATTGTCAAATCCATGTAGGTGAGCAGTAGCCGGTACCTGCGCTCAGACCTCGGAAGATTGCTGGTATCTGGCTGGTGTGCTTCTTGAGAGGGCGAGTACGATGTTCCCAACTGGCCTTGCACTGGGCCTACAGATATGCCCATGAGAGGATAAATCTCAGGCTTCTGCTTCTTGCGCCGTTGTGCTTCTGTGGGCAAGATGGCATCAAGTTCGTAGCTATACCAATCGTCCTTTGGGTCGTAGATTGCTGTCAGTAGTGCCACATCACCAGCTTGGTTGCCAACTACTACAAGTCCCAGCTCCGGGATCGATTCAACCTGCAATGATACTGGTGTCAGCATGCTAGCACCTCTCGCGAACCATCTGCCTGATACATACCATGTTGAGACGCTGAAATCTATCTAGGAATGGAATAGGTCGCTCGAAGACATCGTTCAAGTTGAGCTGATTTCGATCCTTTGTAGAGGAGCATTGAACAGCATGAATGCCACGCTTACTTGTGCATAGCAAGTTGAATGGCAGAGGGTTCTCGTGCGGCCCAATAAGTGGTATCATGGCGCCTGCAGGGACTTGTTAAAAAAGTCAGCTTCAAAGTGGATCACGGATGTAGAGATGACATGGGCAGATAGCCTTCTTTGCGAGCAATCAGATCAGTCGGAGCTCAATAAATGATAGCATGGACGTCGTCTTGTAAGAGGATTACCAGAAAATGGAACTCAAAGGGAAGCATGGGCAGTAGGGCGTGTGAGCGCATCTTGCAATTGTAAGCTTATGAGGCAAAACCTTTACCGAACTCACTTTCAGTCCACCCTTGCCGCTTCTCCTCGATGAATGATCGCTCCGCCGGTATGCAAGATAGCGATGGCAATTCGTCAGAGTGCTCGGTTGCAGTGACAGCCGCGGTGTCCGGAACTGATTCTAGGTCTGAATCATGAACGGAATCCTCCCATTCTTTATCCTGCTCTTGTATCGACTGGATATGATACTCAAACGTTGAGCCACTGTTTCGACTTTGAACTGGCTTGGGCGAGGAATCTTGAATGGAAACGAAGTAAGCATAGCAGGGCTGAATGTGTTCCCACCCTCCAACAAGGAATTAAACCCGAATCTATTGACATTGTGTTCTTACCACTCTTGATCCGGTAATGTGATGGGTCTATGCATGTTGCTGTCCACCCTTCTGGTGCTATTCTCGTATCCGCATCAGTTAAGCACAGCCTGGGATAGGACTAAATCACCTTGACTGTATGTATGCATACGATACGAGTCGTACACATTCCAAATATTGAGGCCGCCAATGATGTCTACACTCGCTAGGTATATATTGCCACCCTCATCCTCATTCTAAGATTAATCAGTATCCGTCTTGAAAGATTGTGCCTTTAGGAACCCGCAGACATATGATTACAAAATCATCGAACAGTCTTCTTTTTGAAGAATGTTGCAACGATAACTAGACTCTAGAATTTGGAATTTGTCAAAGTGAACTCGGAAAAATCCAATTGAACACATATGAAGCAAATTGCAGCAGTCCCCAAATTCTCGAATCTTATTGGACACTTGTTAGATGAGCATAATTTTTTTAACTCACCTGACCATTGAAGAATGAAACATGAGGTACATTTGCTGGATGCCCCAACAAAGCCCATACGATATTCTCGTCCCTACTTCTGATATCAAATCTTGGTTTCCATTTCGATGACAAGCGGCTGAATGATTCCCTGCGATCAGGCCATCTGACTCGATCGAGCATCTCTATTTCACCTTCCATGGAGGAAGATAAGGCGAAGCTGAAGATGATGATGTTGTGGGTATTAGAGCTGACCGCAATAAGCCGAGCAGTGGAATGAACGTCCACGCCCCATGCACTGAGACCTACATTCTCGTGGAAGAACGGACTGATGAAAAGCTGCCTAGAAAGATCCTTGTAAAAGTATCGAGAGTCCGGGTCAGTCACGGGGGATGGCGACTGGGGCAGTGCTTTCTCAATAGCTCGGATGTGATAGCCTGTCACGTCGCCGCTGTCACACGTAGCCAAAAGAATCTCCTCATCTCCAAATTGCTTGATCGTTATGTAGTTCGCAGTCTGAGGTGATTGCTCGTCTATGTAACCTTCGAGGTGAGGCTGCGAGGCATTCAACTTGATCCAACCTGCAGGCTCGCCGGCCACGGCCTGATCAGGAAAGTCAGGAGTGTAGACACATATATAGTCAAGAAAAGCAATGAAGAAGAGGTTGCGAGTTTGAGATAGTGCGGTCAAATTGTTGCGCCAGATAGCAACAGGACTGCCTCCACTCGGAGCAGTAGCCGATCTACAATGATGGATGAGGTCAGTCGTGTTTGTTTAGATATCAGAGCTATAGAGAGTCTCATTTCATTGCACATGTGTCATAAATGCTCTTGCAACCAGACAATGGTACTCTGTTCTGGCGATCATTGCTTTTACTACACGGGTATGTAGGTCCAAAACGAAAGCAGATAGTCCAAATGGAAGTATCAGGCGTCTGAGTACAAATGCGCAGTCACACTGGAAAAGACGAACCCAAGTACGACGCCATCCTGATAAGAACATGGCGTTACTTTGAGATTCATGCTGATACATCCGCTGTCAGAGTCAGATTCCTTGCCGCTATCATCGAAAGCCCCGAAGAGGGACATTTTGTTGGCTTCTCTTTCAAGGTAAGTAGGGACAAATTGATCAACGAATCATAATGACTAGGCCGACACTGTCTCGACTGTTTGCAGCAGGGCTTATCGATAAGAAGCATGACGTAATGAGGGAGAAAGTTGTACAGTCTTTGGCGGCGGATGTTGCCACAATCCCTCTTAGATTACAACTGTGCACTCTTGAGATCGACAACCACGGGACGCTCTTGTGAAAGGACTCTGTCAATCTGGCGAATGTATGGGTCATACATTCTTCCCAACCGAATGATCAGAGAGAAAGCCCATACATAACTCCAACCTCTCGCAGATCATATGTAGTGTATGCTGTTGAAGACCATCTCTCGTGAGTATCGATTTTCAGACCTCTCTCAGTACATAAGATCATCTACGCCCGGTGCCTTTGCAACTATGGCCACGTCTTCGTTCGAAAAAGACATTGTCATCGTTGGTGGCGGTATCATTGGATGTACAAGCGCATACTTTCTTTCCCGACATCCATCTTTTGATCCAACAAAGCACCGCATTACGCTGCTTGAAGCATCCCAAATCGCAGGTGGTGCATCAGGAAAAGCTGGCGGTCTGTTGGGCCTATGGGCATACCCAAATTGCATCGTCCCGTTGAGCTTTCGTCTTCACTCTGAGCTGGCTGCCGAGCACGGCGGTGAAGACAGATGGGGTTATCGGCGAATCCACTGCGGCTCGTTGGAAGCCCAGGGAAGGGCCCTCCAACGACTAACAGGGGAGGTCAAGCAGGATCAAAGGTCAAACGCGATATCTTTGCAGAAGAAAGACAATCTCGGTGCGCCAAAGCCAAAGTCAGATGACTTACCAGAAGATCTTGGCTGGGTTTCTCCTGAGGTCTCGCCAGATTATAGTGAGATGGGGACACCGGAGAATACGGCGCAAGTACATCCATATCAATTCACAACAGCAATGGCTCAATTGGCGGAACAGAGAGGGGTCAACATCGTATTTGGTTCTGTTTCGAGCATGGACACAAGCGGCAAAGCTGTGAAGTCTGTGACATACAACGACAAGAAGACATCACAGTCGCACACCATCCCTGTCACCGACGTGGTAATAACAGCAGGTCCATGGACGAAAAGGGTCTTTCCTCCCGCGCCAATATCTGCCATGAGAGCCCACAGCGTAACCATCAAATCTTCGAAGCCGATTTCGGCCTATGCACTGTTCACTAGCATCAGCCTGCCTCCAGATTTCGGCAAGACAGACACCTTTGTGAAATCGAAAAGATCGAGCGGGAAGGTGGTGTCTCCAGAGATATACGCAAGACCAGGAAACGAGGCTTACGCATGCGGTGAGGGCGACAAGCTGGTTCCTCTTCCGAAAACAACGGAAGATGTGGCGACGGATGACAGCCGTTGCCAGGACATCATTGATTATGTGTCGTCCATTTCTGATGAGCTCCGCGACGGAGAAGTTACAGCACGACAGGCATGCTACCTGCCTTTGGGTGGACCCTTGATTGGACAGACCGGCATCAAAGGCATGCTCATGGCAGCAGGACATACATGTTGGGGTATTCAGAACGGACCTGCCAGTGGCAAGCTGATATCTGAACTCGTATTTGATGGCAAGGCAAAAAGTGCGAACATAGCGAGCTTAGATCCCAGGAAAGAGATGTGAATCGAGAATGGAATATGTGTATTAGTATTTGGCTGCAAATTTCCTTTCAATAGTATTATATCCAAGAGTGGTTGATCCTTAATATGCTGATACATTTATCGTGTAATCTTCGGTGTCGCTCAAGATCGCAATAATGTATGCTCGTAACTTGGACTGATTCACGATCATGTTGTTGAGATTTCCGCTCCACGTGTTTGGGATTTCCCCGAAGCGGCAACATGCGTCATCGGCAGTCACGCTCAATCCTAGGCAGACGTAATTGCTAGACTTCATCCTTGTGTTCGGGGCATGAGACAACCTAGTATTCGATCCTTTGACCTAGAATTATCCGTTTGAATATTCAGCAAGCTCCTCTTTGATTTGGCGGCTCTTACCAATGACCAGGCCCGCATGACGATGGCTGATCCAGCCGTAAATCCCCCATTTGCTAATTCTACCCCGCCGCCCGCCTCGCCCCCATCACCCACTGCGTCCTTCTACGATTTCAGCGATGACGAAGAAGGGGAATACAACACAATCATGCATAGCAGCTCCGGAAGAGGTGTCAAGCTATTGTATTCGAAAAGCAAGGTGTGTGAGGACAGGCAACCAGCGTTGAAGGCATCGAGCGCTCACAGCATCTGATAGGTCTATGTGCATCCAACACCCTCATCAAAAGATAATATCCCAGGCTTCATAGCTCTCATTGAGCAAAAAGCCCCATCCGACGCCCGCACTCGCAGTATCTCTTCGGCTTCATCTGTCAGCGTAAGGGCAGCATCCTACCTTTTGGCTTGGCTGCCAGAGTCCTCTCTGGGAAGCGACCACGACTCATATACCAAAGTCGAGCTCGCTGATGCATCCACTCCACCTCAAAGATCTCCACTCGTTCCGCAGCCGCCTACGACCAGCGTTCACGATGCCTCCATTGGCAGCTACGCCTTCGCGGTACCCATCAGCGAGATCTTCTCGCTGCTCATACGACCCCCAAGCCTTGGCTGGTGGTTCGGAAGTGTAGTTATTAATACAAGGGCCGGAGATAGCTTCCCTGCATTATTCTTTCATGATGACGAGTGCCAATCAACGATCCTGCAAAGAAAGAAGAAGGCAAAAGAGAGTTTTGATCCCTTTGGCGAAGATGGTGGCACATTTTGGGGAGGTGACGAGGTACTGCGGTGGCTTAAGAGATATGTGACAGTGGAGAAGTCTGGTGCTGATCCATCAGTCTATCTGATCGAGCCGAGTCCCGAGGATCAAGTGGGATTTGGTGGCAAGCCGGCCTCGGCACCCTCCAGTCCACGCGTAGGTGGAGGTCTTGCTGGCCCCAGTGCTGCGTCGAGCTCCAATCGTGACGCTGGTATGGATCCGGTCACCAAGGCTTTGAAGCAAGCCAGATGGAGTTTCCTAGAAAAGATGAGCCAAGTGACAAACTTCACCCGCCGCACGGCTCAGGATATTGTGGAGAGTCCCAAGGTTCCTCCGCAAGTAAGGCGCCTCATGAAGAACCCTGAGGTACAGACTCTGCAGGAGGAATTCGACAGCGCGAGAGTGTACCTGGCTCGCTGGGCAATGGGCATTGCTGAGCAAAGCGAGAGGGAAAGGAGTCAAAGAATTTTCACCGCCCAAGATGTCCTCGAAATGGAAGATACAGACGTTGGCGAATTCGAGCTGCTCGACAACCAGGCCTCAAGCATGTCTTTGAGTGACAAACGGAAGCCGGTGGATCTGCAGGAATGGCAGCGCTTCTTTGATCAGAGAACCGGCTGTTTGAATGTGACCGAAGACGAGGTAAAGGAAAGAATTTTTCTTGGGGGCTTGGATCCTTCGGACGGTGTGCGAAAAGAGGCCTGGCTCTTCCTTCTCGGTGTTTATGCATGGGACAGCTCCTCAAACGACAGAGCCGCCGTTCTCAATAGTAAGCGGGATGAATTTGTTCGCGTAAAAGGGCAATGGTGGGAGCGAATGATTGACGGCACTGGCACCCCGGAAAGCAACGAATGGTGGAAAGAACAGAAGGGAAGGATAGGTGAGCTGGCAACCACTGTCCTGTCGGTGAAGAGGCTTGGAAGCTGACCAGACCCATTTCTTGGGATCCGCAATGTAGAGAAGGACGTTCATCGCACTGATCGGCATATCCCGCTTTTCGAAGGGGAGGATATACCGCATCCTGATCCAGATTCGCCATTTGCAGACACAGGAACCAATGTTCACATGGAGCAAATGAAGGACATGCTGTTGACGTACAACGAATACAACTCTGAGCTAGGCTACGTTCAAGGCATGAGCGATTTGCTTGCGCCGATTTACGCCGTGGAGCAAGACGACGCAATTGCCTTCTGGGGCTTCGTTGGATTCATGGAGCGAATGGTAAGCTTATATTAAGGAAATGGTACTATGGAGAACTATGCTAATCCAATTCCAAGGAACGAAATTTTCTTCGAGATCAATCAGGCATGCGTAATCAGCTGCTCACCATTGATCACCTTGTCCAGCTTATGGATCCAGCACTTTATCTTCATCTCCAATCCGCAGATTCCACCAACTTCTTTTTCTTCTTTAGGATGCTCCTAGTCTGGTTCAAACGTGAATTCGAATGGCCTGATGTTCTTCGGTTATGGGAGGCGCTCTGGACGGATTGGTTGAGTAGCAATTTCCACCTCTTCATTGCTCTCGCTATTCTCGAAAAGCACAGAGACGTTATCATGGGTCATCTCAAGCACTTTGACGAGGTGCTCAAATATGGTGGGCTTTTTTGGATTCCTTTTTTTGAACCTCCTCCTGACACCACTTGCAGTGAATGAGCTCTCGAATAAGATCGATCTTCAATCAACACTTCACCGTGCTCACGCCCTCTTTCGACGATTCCAACGCACGGTAGAAGCCATAGACAAGAAGCAGAACTTTCCCACGCCAACGGTTCGACAACGAAAGCCTGCCTCAAAACCTTCAACTCCCGGCAGTGCGAGCGGTAGCGCGTCGGGTCATGACAGGCTCAACCAGAAGCCAACGAGCGCAAACGCTCCTGAATCTCCCTCCGAAGCCGTAAATCAGGAGCGTGTCATCAGCCCCGAGCTTCGAAACCTGTTGAGCCGGAAGGTTGACAAGCTTGATAAGAGAGAAGTCAAAGATCACGGTGGGGGCATCGGCTCCTGAACGACTCGAGCCATATTCAGGTGACGTCTTTGAACCATAATGAAACATGATTTATTTTGGGATCACACTATCCCTCAAGGTGACATCGTATGCGCATGACCCTACCCTGAATCTTGAGGTCACGCTGCAATCTCAGGTGTTGCCTGCACACGTGCCACAGGACCCTCGAAAGCTCCTATTGGGCTACGGACCGTGGACTCGATCTGCTGCTCCTTGACGCCGCACGATCTGTAACAGCATTAAGCCACCGACATCAGCCCCCCCTGGTTTGGTGATTGGCCACTACGCTTGCGCGGATCTTCCTCAAAACCTCCTGTGGCTGAAAACAACCTGCTAACGGAGAGCCTCAGTCGGGTGTCCTTTAGTACGTTTGCCTTGTTTTGCCCACTCCCAATATAAAGATGGCCGCTTGCTCTACTTCCGACCTAGAATGTTGCACTCAAGCATGCTCACGTCCACCACTACCTTCACAATGGATAACGACGGCAATGTGAAGGCGTGGCAGTGCCACTGTCTCATTGACCGCCGCAGCGTCTGTACAACATGGTCATTGCTCGGACGATGTTCATTCGTGGGAGGCTGTCTCAGCTCAGCGCTTTCTCGAGTCCATCTATTCGCACGAGACTTTCGCCGAGAAGTGCGCAGCCGGAGTCTCGGCCTGACTCGAGTCCAAATGGAAAGTATCACCATTGACGAATGAGATCCTTCTCGCACGTTGTACAATTTCAATTGAAAAAGTGGTTGAGACAATTTTGTATCCCAAGGTTCTGGACGCCTCTCTTAACAGCTATGTTGTTGCGAATGACATCAGGTCATTCGGTTGGTCGCTTAGCAAGCACAACACTTTATATGTCAGATGCTTTCCATCACCATCGAGTGGCGGAGACTGTTACACGGTAAATAAGTACGTGTTACGATTACCTACAGCTAGAATCTTCTACTCTTTCTTGTCTCTCTACTATCTTGACATGCGCTGCCTGGTTTTCCATATCATTTCTTGTAAACGGAAAGACAAACGAATCTGAACTTCGATCAAGCAGTGCACTTATATAGCAGATTCTTGCACCGGAGAACAGGATGGGCCGGCAAGCGATGGCGTCGGATCTATTTACCAAGAGCGGTGTTCAGGGCTCCCTGTCGGTATATGCTGGACGGGGCGCGTCTCAGAGTGGTGCCTCATCAAAACACGCCCAGGCTCAAAGTCACCGCACCAAGGACACTGACAACAATATGGGGGGCGAATCGGGAAAAGCCAACAACAATGCCTCTACTTCCCTCATGACTCCGCCCAACACCGCGGCCCCTACCCGCCGCTGGTTCGATCAAGATTCGCTTGAGGCTCCGTCACTGGCGGAGGTGGAGCCGCTTACCCGATCCCAGGGCCTTCGTCTGCCTGGGTCTTCCGACGTTACAATAGAACCAAAAGACAATGAGAAACCTACGCACCGGTCCCAGACTCCAGATGATGCAATAATCATAGCAGACATCGATCAACCTACCCACGGGGTCGAGACTCCTGAGGACACTGTTCAAGTCTTACAGAGTCACCAGCAGCCTGCGCCAAGGAATGAAAATCGTAAACTCAAGACGGAGTACCTCAAGCGGGCAATCACTCGACACAAGCGCGACTCTTGTCGTAATGAGTTGCTAATAGCCCAAAAGGCGATATCCTATCCAGATCTTACGTCAGATCAAATGGCAAGAATTCCCGGCTTGGTCCAAAGCATACAAGAATCTCCGGAGCTACGGCGCCAGGTGCTCCATTTAAGGAGTACTTGCTTTCAACTCCTGCTCCTACCAAGGGAAATCCGTGAAAAGATTGCTTGCCATCTTTTCGCGACTGGATGTCTTGAGCTGATTCGCGTTTGCTCGAAACTACATGATGAGCTTGAACCGCTTGTCGGCGAGCAAGCCATCTGTCGCATTTCTATTGGTGCTTCCACTCATGTAAAACCCTTTCCACTCTTGACTGCAGAAGAAAACCGCGGGATCGATCAGGTGCAGATCACCATCCTGCGCATCTTCAACGACTGCTTCCCAGAAGAAAGCAACATAGAGCACCTCTCTCAATTGGCACGTCATCCACTTACTCGGAGGTGTTGTCGAGTCACCATCGTCAGTTATCCCGAGCAGCGCTGGAAACCTACCGCTAGGATATTGGAGATCCTGAGGATGTACATTTACTTCAAGACGTTCATACTTGATGTGCGCGTCATCAACCCTGAACGACTCAATCGAAAGCTGTTGGATCCGAATTTCCTCCTAACCGCTTCATCCAACACTCATCCTGGATTTCCAAATTGGTACACAATCTCACAGCCGGCGTCTTGGAATGACTTGCTAGCCGCTGCAATACTACTTCAGGACCGGCTTGGTCCATTCCATCTCCCCAGGAATAAACAAGGAGCAGTATTCCATCCTCTGGACTTTCACCGCGGGCTTCAGATCGTCGAGGCCGAGCAACGTCATCCCTATAATCCGGAGTACGAATCCTTTTACGTCCCCTTCTACGAGGGGGTCCGACCACAATTTGGTCTCAAGACGGCGCCGCTCTTTACACGTCCAATTTCACATCCAATACAAGGTCGTGCTCCAGCTCCAGCGCCAGTGCCAGCACGGGCAATAACGCGGTCATCGGAGTCACAATCCACACAAGCAGCTCTTTCCCAAGGCACTAAACAGGCCACACAGCTTCCTGCGTCTCAGGCTGATACGCACGTCTCCGCAGCTGTAAATCCTGCGGCAGAAGTATCAAATGCCAGACAACATCCTCCTCTACCGCTAAGACAAGGTGATGGTCAGGATGCAGCATACAATGGTCAAATCCCTCTGCACCATACCGTGACCCACTCTGTGTCTTGGTACGCGCCTGCACTACCTGATCAACAGCCTTTCATGAGCGAATATCCACAAGCTGTTCCACGACCACAACCAAGAACGTCAAACGTCCGTGCTGAACGCCCTAGACAAGTGACAAGACAGGTTTGCCTATCTAATCCACCCCCTCGTCCTCTGGATCAAAGCCGGTTGGAGTCTACGGACCCTACCGTCCGATATCCCTATGCTCCCACCCGGCCTCGAGTACAGACAGTGCCTACTTCCAAGCCTTCTACGACCACCAACCCACAATATCGTCCCGATATTCCAAACATCCACGCCGCCAATGAAACTCCACCAGCGCCACTTAGTGTTCTACCATCACAGCCCACTAACACCCAACAATCCACCCGCTACCCACCACCATCCCCGCACCACCCTTCCTCCGCAAAGCAGCCAAAGCGCCGCTACATCAACCCCACTGCCAACAACACCGGCCGCACAATCGCACCCCGCCTTACTTACCCTCAACCTACTCCACCCGACATCCACCACATCCACAACCTCGCCGCATTCGCCAATGAGGGGATCTACCACGCGACCCCGGACCTTTCCAGCCGCCGCACCGTCTCCGCGCAGTCGCCTGCAAGGATCCCCGCTGCGAACTTCCCTGCATCCTCAAGCTTCAGGCCCAGCTCCAGCACCGACATACCCGGCGCCGGTACCCCGACACCTGTGGCCAATGACAACGATGGCTTGGCCCAGCAGCAGCCGCAGGACATGATGGACCACCCTCCCACCACCGCCCACGAGAAACAGACTCACAAGCAGAAGAAGGGTAGACCGATATCCCTCTCCCCACCGCCCGGCAAGCGCCGCAGGGAGGAAGAGGTCGATGTCTCCACTCCTGCCCCTCCTCCTGCTCCTCCTCCCCGTCGTATGGGCATGTCATACCCCCGCTCAGACACGCCCGGCTCCAAAGAGAGACCCATGGCGAAGCAGCCGGCAATCCAACATCTCATGCATTCGCACGACGAGGGCGAGGATTCCGAGCATTCGGTCGAAGAGCTCGAGGCCGCGGAGACGTTGGAGAGGATGAAGACGGGGTCGCCGGAGGGGAAGATGGATGTGGATGCGCAGGATGAGGAGGGGGGAAGTGCTGGTGTTGTTGGGGTGGTTGATCGTGGGCGGAGGAGTAGTGGATGGAGGATTCTGGATCTGGGGTGAGTGTGGTTTTGCCTGTGGTGAGGAGCAAGGGGGCTTAGGTGCAGGGCGTTGTCGGTGGCTTGCAAGGCGTGCTTAGGGGCGGCAGAATGGACACTCGTTTTTCGTGGTTGAGGTGGGTTTGGTCTTGATAGGCGTGCTGCAAGGATCGGTTGATTGTAAGAGTATGGGATGGTATATGGCATGCGGAGTTTTGCTGTACGAGGGCGAAAACATGATGGCAAAGGGATAGAGAAAAGGGAAAGGCATGCGGGTATTGTGATATATATCAGTCGAGTGAGTATACCTGCTAGTGAATGCATTCCATATTCGTGCCACACCGATTCAGAACCTGGGTCTTGCGGATTTTGAAATTGATGTTTTCTTTTCCAAATGATTGTTAGCACAGCAATCATGAGCAAGTTCAGGTCCTGAAATTATGTACAGTGTGTTTAGCGTGTATGGCTCCAGGATTCTCGTTTTACTCGAGATCCAAGGCCTGCATACCATGGTCCAATTCGTCATCGCTCATCTCGTCACTGTCCCACTCGTCCTCATTGTCATCCCTCGCCATCTCCAGGAACCGCTGCAACCCTGCAGCTTCACCCACAGCGACGTTCCTCTCGGCTCGGATTCTCACGCCTCTACCACCACCACCGGCAGCAGGAACAGCGACGGCAGGAGGAGCTCGTGGCGGGGCGGGGATCATCGGCGGTACATGTCGCATCGGTGGCCTCGGCACCAGCGGTAGTCGCTCAATCTGCACATCATCATCCTCATCGCTATCATCGTCGTCTCCATCTCCAAAATCACCCACGCCTCCAGCCCTGCCGCCACCGTACCCCTGCCCAAACTCCCCATCATCCCCGGCTTCCAACTCCCAGAGCCGCATATAGCACGACCTCCCCGGCGTATTGAAATGCTCATAAGGGTTCTCCTTGACCAGGTAACTGCCACAGAGATAGCAGAAATGGGTATCGCACTTGAAGCAGATCATGTGGTTGCACCCGTGCGTCTTCTGAGCGCGCGCGTCGCACGTCGGGCACGGTTGCGTGTGCAGCTTCATGTACTCCTCGCTCGCCCTTTCCTCGGCCGTGATCTCGAACTGGCTGCGCGGGAAGCAGGTGAAGTATTCGCCGTGCCAGCTCGCTTTGCAGACGAGGCAGAAGGCGAAGGTGCAGTCCTCGCAGATGGCGAGGCGGTCCTTTGGTGCCGGGAGCGGTGGTGGGTCAGGGTTGTCGGGTTGGGTGGAGATGGCGGGGGCGGAGGCTTGGGCGGGCCCCTGGCACCATTGCCGGGGGCAGTAGACGGTGTTGCGGTCGGATTCGAGGAGTTTCTTGCGTTTGAGCTTGATGTAGCGGTGCACGGTTTCTTGGGAGAGGGGGATTTGGAGGAGTTCGCTGGGTTCGAGGGTTTGGTCTGATTTGTGTGGAGGGGATGGTATGGGTTTGATGGGATGGGTGGTGGGATCCGCAGGGCATCGAGCGGCAAGGCACTTCACGCTGCCGACGTCGCCTTCTGTGATACAGGTGTTGTAGAAGTCCTGCAGGCATTCGATACAGAAGACGTGGGAGCACGAGCGTAGGCGATGGCATGCGGATCCTTTCTTCGGTTCTAGTCTTGGGTTAGAAGAGTGGCTGATACGAGCTAGGTTTCAAATGCTCACCCAGACAGACGCCACACTCAAAGGTCTCCTTCTCGAACTTTAGTCGCTTGGCCTTGAGGTCAAAGTCGAGCAGGGCGACCTTCAAGTCAGACGTGACTTCGAGCACATGATGGATGCCAAAGGCATCTTCAGCCGCCCCGATCAGATGATCGATACAGGTAAAGAGCACCTGATCACGCCCATTTTCTTCCCATAAATTACGGGTGCTCCACTCGAGCTTCTCTATCTTGTCTTTTGCCAGCCATCCGTCCTGAGTGGATAACGAAATCCCTGGTGGTGCGTGTAGGGGATACTGTGGCGGAAGAGAGAACTCAACCGTCAGTGGTGGCAGGAAGGAGAGGTCGTGTAGATCTTGAAGTTCCAGGCCATTCGAGGTAGGCGTCTGACTGGGGGCGTCGAGATTCCCATTCTTTTCTGCAATTAAGGGCGTCCGAATTTGTAAGGGTGTCAAAGGCTCCACTTGAATCTGCAAGGTGACCTTCAAGTCATTGCCGGCGTTGTCGTTCTGGGGAAGAATGAGGATCTCTGGATAGATGGCTTCGAGGGCAGAGAGCTCTATTGTTCGCTCGTCGCCATCTTCACCTGGGTCATCGTCCGCCATGATGAGCGTTGTGTGCAATAGCAGACATGAGTATGAACCTGCTATCTGTAGGGAAAATCCAAGTACTACCTTGTAGTCATCGAAGCTTTTGCGTGTAGAGTAGTGAAATTCGAACTATCATCTTTAGTTCAGATTCAAAAGAGCGTCATTTCCTGCCCTTTGAGCTGTATGTTCAACCGTAGTTGAGCTTATCTCGCCTGCCGTACCTCGGCATAACCGATCCCGCAAAAATTCAGGACCTAAATTTTTGATATTGACAAGCACCAGACGCCTTCAATCTGCGATCTCGCGCGGTCGAAGCATTGAGTAATGTGATGTTTTACGCAAGACACTGCAGGCTTGTACTGCGATCTGTCAATTGCCCCCATCATATCGGCACATGCTCCAATCCGGCACTCTCACCGGCGCTCCCACTGGCGCTATGCTGTGCAGTGAATCCTGCACCTCAGGCTATCGAGCCCCATAGACGCTGCTATTCAGGCACCGCTCGCCAGTCTGCGGATGTCTTCCCCTCGCAAGCCCAGCATCCGGCTTCGGCCTCCTTCATCCAATCTTTGCGAGAAACACCGCCCAGTCGTCAGACTTTGACAGAAAAAATCGTCCAGCGCTATTCGATTGGTCTGCCACAGGGCAAGTATGTCAAAGCAGGAGACTACGTCAGCATTGCACCATATCGCTGCATGACCCATGACAACAGCTGGCCTGTGGCAACCAAATTCATGTCTATTGGCGCCTCAAAATTGCACGATCCGCGCCAAGTGGTAATGACCCTGGATCACGATGTACAGAATAAAAGTGAGGGAAATCTGAAGAAGTACAGGCTCATTGAGGAATTCGCAAAGAAGCAGGGAGTTGACTTCTATCCTGCTGGGAGGGGCATTGGGCATCAGATCATGGTCGAGGAAGGATATGCTTGGCCGGGGACTCTGGCTGTTGCCTCAGACAGTCATTCCAACATGTATGGGGGGGTGGGCTGTCTGGGCACACCCGTCGTGAGAACAGATGCGGCATCCATATGGGCTACTGGTCGCACTTGGTGGCAAATACCGCCTGTTGCTAAAGTCACCTTCACCGGCGCTCTTCCTCAAGGCGTCACAGGTAAAGACGTCATCGTTGCTCTCTGTGGACTCTTCGCCAGAGACGAAGTCTTGAATCATGCAATTGAATTTGCTGGATCCGACGAGACCCTGAGTAGCTTGCCTGTAGATTCTCGGCTTACCATTGCAAACATGACGACTGAGTGGGGTGCATTATCTGGCTTATTCCCTATTGATCACGTTCTCGAAAAATGGCTTCGATACAAGGCTACCGAAGCTGCTCTCTATGAGACCGGAGAATTGAGTGATGCATTGACACCAAAGCGTTTCAGTCACCAGCGACTCGATTCTCTCTTTGCAAATCCAATGACCGCCGACAAAGGTGCAAAATACGCAAAGTATCTTCACTTGAATCTCTCCACCCTCTCACCCTATGTCTCGGGGCCAAACTCGGTCAAGATCTCGACGCCACTGGCAAAGCTTGGCGCTGAGAATATCAATGTCGACAAGGCATACCTGGTCTCGTGCACCAATTCACGAGCCTCAGACCTTGCTGCAGCGGCCAAGGTATTCAAAGACGCTGTCAAAGCGAACAACGGACAGCCGATTCGCATTCCAGAACACGTCAGATTTTACATTGCCGCAGCATCTTTGCCAGAGCAAATTGCCGCCGAGGAAGCAGGCGACTGGCAAGCAATGCTCGACGCTGGTGCACAGCCTTTACCTGCAGGCTGTGGGCCTTGCATCGGTTTGGGGACGGGCCTTCTTGAGCCTGGCGAGGTGGGCATCTCGGCCTCGAATCGAAATTTCAAGGGCCGCATGGGTTCCACCGAAGCAAAGGCTTACCTTGCCAGTCCTGAAATTGTAGCTGCCAGCGCATTGCAGGGCAAGATTACCGGTCCAGGATGGTACAATCAGCCTCAAGACTGGGCCGGTGTTGTCTCTGGCGAAGGCGATGGAATCAGAGAAGAAGATCGTATGATCACTGCAGAAGAGGGTCTGGAGAAAGTCATCGGACAGCTTGACCAAATAATTGACACGGCCGAGCAAAGTCTTGGTGCCCGAGATGATCTGGAGTCATCCACAGGCAACGACGAGCAACTGACAGAGGTGCTCCCTGGCTTTCCCGATAAAGTTGAGGGTGAGATCGTCTTTTGTGATGCCGACAACATCAACACCGACGGTATCTATCCTGGGAAATACACCTATCAAGATGATGTGACACCGCAAAAGATGGCTGAAGTGTGCATGTCGAACTATGACCCGGCTTTTGCATCCAAAGCTGGTCCTGGAGATATTCTGGTATCAGGCTTCAATTTTGGCACCGGTTCCAGTCGAGAGCAAGCTGCTACTTGCCTTGTCGCGAAGCAAGTCCCATTAGTTGTAGCTGGCAGCTTCGGTAACATTTTCTCTCGCAACAGTATCAACAATGCTTTGATGGGGATTGAAACACCTCGTCTGATCCACAGGCTAAGAGAGGTCTTCTCTGGAGTCGCTTCACCTAGCTCACAGCAGAACATGAACGAGCCATCACAGAATCGGGAGTCGCTAGACTCCCCACCACCCGCACCTCCAACGGTGCCGAAAGAGGAGAAGCTGTTAACGAGAAGGACAGGCTGGAAGTTGACTTGGGATGTGCGAAGAAGCAAGATCTCTGTGCAAGAAGGCGAAGGTGGTAGGATCTGGACTGAAAAGGTTGGAGAGCTTCCACCTAATGTGCAGGAGATTGTTGCCCGTGGAGGTCTGGAAAAATGGGTCAAGAAGGAAATCGAAATCGGAGGGCAGTCGTGAGTACATCGCCTATGAAGACTTGAGAACCCACAAAACCGCCCTCCTTTGGAAAGGCTTCACCTTCAGTGTGTTCGAAAGTCCCTCGGTTTCCTAGGCTTGAAGGAAGATGTCACAGTTCAGGAAAAGGGCAAGAGCAAGACATGTGAGATTGCGCCGGAGTGACGACACGGCTGAGTATTGTTGATCTTCAAGCGAGTGCTGGCGGAATTGCTGGGACGCCGATGCTGCCTTGTCTACCCATCCAAGCTGGAAGGGAAAGTCTCATCCTCCAAACGGACCCATTTGGATTCTATTAAAAGGGAATCTTTTGGGCGAAGCTGAAACATGACGGCTAGTCCCACTTCTATCTGATTGGACGATTTGTGACTATGGTAACGGCATTACGTTAGCCCATCCGAATGGTGCAGAAAATGCAACGCTCGACGCTCAGCCGCAAATTGGTAGAATCCTTCGCAGGGAGCAAAGGAATGACCTCTCAGAAAGCCCCCGCCATCGTCCATCATGAAGAATTTGTTGTGCTGCGAACTCCGGAAGAGACGGTATGGAAGGGTCATCGCGATCAACCCAGCAGCAGCAGCATCATTTCAGACAAAGATCCGTCTCTTTAAATTCAAATCACGATGATGCCGCAGCTTCAGCACTCGCATCGGTCTCTCCACCTAGTCCAGTCAGTAGAAGCAACAGCCCAACAAGCAATGGGAGGCTTTCAAGCGTTTCACGGCGACCCACGACGTTTCAAACATTACCAAGAGAATCATACGTGACTCGAAAGCCCGTTGGAAGTGGGCATCCACTCACACCTCGCCAAGCCTTTGGCAATGCCAATACCCAAGCACAGCGGCGACCTCGCTTTCTGAGGAATTGGTGGATGGAGATAGGGGCTTGCCTGTTATTTATGATAGCTTTTGTTGCGATTATCGCCACCCTGTATCCGCATCAAGGCAAGCCGTTGCCGGAATGGCCGTTTCAAATTTCAATCAATGCATTGGTCTCGGTTTATGTTGTGGTTCTGAAAACGACCATTATATTTGTGACTGCTGAGGGTCTTGGTACGTTGCAACAATTTTCCAACGCAGTAGAAGAACGCTTTGCAAGCTTGTCGGTGTCGTTGTAGATGGATTGAGCCACCATAAGCATCCGTTGTCTTGCTACGCCTTTCGAATCCATTTACTGACGTGGACTTTGGATCAGGTCAGCTCAAATGGCAATGGTTCAGGGAAGGGCAACCGCTTCACGACCTAGCCCAGTATGACTCCGCCAGTCGAGGACCTTTAGGCTCTACCACTCTGCTGTGGCGGTTAGGTCTGCGTCACCCTTTGGCATCTTGTGGAGCCTTGATCACGGTTGTGATGTTGGTCATTGATCCCTTCGCGCAACAGATCATCCGGTATCGGAATTGTGACGTACCCATCGACGGTGGAGTCGCTACTGTGGCTCGCACCAACTATTATCAAGGCCATGGAGGCCACGAAGGTCCCTTTGAACAGTCGACCGAACCTGCGCTGCAAGCTGCGATCAATGCAGGCGTTTTCTCTCCAGGTACCCTTGCCAGGTACGTGTGAATGATCATGCACAGAAGGCCCGGACTTCCCAAGACCTTTCACCTTAGCAAGTGACATGCTTATAATGCTTATGAAATCTTTAGCCGAAGCTGTATAACCGGCAATTGTTCCTTCCCTGAGGCGTATAGCTCGCTTGGATTTTGCAGCGGCTGCTCTGATGCTACCGCCGACATCAGCACCCACTACTACCATGGCAAAGACAAGTCTGGGGATGACTCCAGTGTTAATGTCTCCTTACCCTCGGGTGGATATCTCCCTCAGTCACTAGGCCAATATAAAAACGTGGCGACTTGGGATGCCTACCCTTTGCCTAACTCTACAATTAACGTTGTCGAGTTCATAGTTGCAAATGATGCTTTCGACATTGACAAGGCGGAGGGAAAATCGATCATAGGGTACAATTCTCCTCCTCCGCCTGGATGTGCGCCAGACAATAGCACCTGGTACTGTAAAGGATATGGTGCGGCGAGATGCGCGATGGGCCCATGTGTGAAATCTTACAGAGCAAACATTACTGTGGGAGACTTTTCAGAGACTCTTGTTGAAGAAAGCCCTGTTGATCCCTGGGGCTTCGCAACTGAGAGTGCTGGCTTTCCTGTGTATGCTACCGTGGACACACACTGTATCAACGACGACGAGAAGAGCGAGCTTGAAAATGCGAACTACATCATCGACCCCAAGAAACGATGGCTGCCATACAACATTACTGTTTATCCCTCAGATGTCAGTAACGACACTTTCCCATATTCGCTTCTGCTGCATAATTGCCTCTATGCAATCGACGGGCCATTCGTTGGCAGTGTATGGGAGTTTTACCTCGGAACTATCTTCTTCAATGGAACAGCCCAAGGTGTCTGGGGGGAGAGTGGTATTTCTCACTACAACGGACCTCAGAATCTGCTGCAGGTCTACGACTACGGAAACGTGAGCCTCGAGAGTCTAAACTCAACGTTTCAGAACATCTCCGAATCTATGACCACATATTTGCGGGACTGGGGCAATGCAAACCACAGCGAGCCGGCGAGGGGCAATGTCTTACGTGAGCAGACATGTCTCCAAGTGAGGTGGGGTTGGCTCTCGCTCCCGGCAGCGCTGGTGGTGGTGACGTTGCTTTTCTTCATCGTGATGATCATCCAGACGAGACCAACAGGGAATCGTGCTCAGATCTGGAAATCATCATGTCTAGCCTTGATCTACCATGGTAAGCTGCGTCTTCCGTCACGTTTGCGTCATCGCACCATTAGAGTAGGAATGATTTGAAGGCTCGGGTCGGGATTCCGTTGTTGTACGCGCTGTATTCTGGAACTAACGTGGGTGTTGCAATAGGCTTGGAACCGCATAACGCCCATCAAGACGGCCTGTTCCTCGAGGATATCAAAGAGATGGAGGATGAAGCTAAGACAATGCGAGTAAGGCTTGGTATCACAACCAACGGAGTCAAATTCGTGGAGACCGCAGGTTCACCCGAAAAGTATACGCCACAGGAGCGTGGATGATGACTTCGACGCAAGTATTGGAGAATCTCACGCCGAGGGAATCGCTTCTGCGACTTTGCAGCAAGGGCTTCGCGCTTGCTCATGTGGCAACCTTGGAATGATGAGCGGATGACTCTTTACCTAATCTATCCAGCATTTCTCCTCGTGGGAAACTAATTGCTCTTCCATCTGAAGACGAGCGGCATCTGTCTTTACCCTCTGATATGTCACCGTTGCCTACATTCCACTGTTCCAACCCACTGAATGCGTTTTGAACCGTCCGGCTTATTTCAGTTGAAGAAGCCATTCAAACCACGCAACTAAACTTCCGCCTCCAGCGGTCAAAGCCCCGGTCATAATTGATCAAACCACTCCACCGAAATGAGGGTCATGCTGTTGAGCCCATCAGAGGGCAGAAGGCGGTAGCTGGGGGCAAGTTGATGATTCTGCCTCCTGTCTTACCGATTCACTTGTAAAAATCTTACATAACAAATAATGAGAGTAGATCCACGGCGTCATAATTCTCGTTTGGAACGTGACTCAGTCCATTCACAAACAAAGTCGCCCCCATCGTGATTTTGAGTGAAGATGTTCGAAGAGCAAATGGCTATGGGCGGCGACGTTGGTACCCTTGCTTGGGGGAGGGACAAAAAAAGGCATAGTGAGCCGCGGCAAAATCGCGGAATTTTGCGTTGGAATTTTGGTGTCCACTATGCCTTTTTTTTAGGGAGAAGTTACACGTACACCCCACTCGTTTGCAGATATACCGTCACTTCGTCTATAAATACACCCTTAAATCGTCTGTATATATACCCTTCCTAATCAGGTTTAGTAGCCTTTTTTTCGCGGGTATTCTAAATAACAGTGGCCGTAGCTTACAATATAGTGGAAGACGTTTAAAGCTTTTAGCATTTTTTATTAATAAACGCGTCTTTTACTTCTTCGCAAAATATCTACTTAATTACTATAATTACTACTATAACTATAAACCTTACCCTATTACTTAATAATATTACCGATACGTCGGAAAACGGTCTTATTCGATAAATATAAAAATAGGCCGGTACGTATAACTATATTATAATAATTATACGCTTAAAAAATAACCTAAAGCTTAAGATTAAAAGGAAAATATAATTCCGCTATAATCGCGGTAATAAAATCGTTAAAATAATTAAATAAAAACGTATTTATAAAACGTTTCGTTTTAATAAATATTTATTTTTAGCGATAATAGCGAGGACTATAATAGTAAATTTATAAAATAACTAAATCCTTTAAATCATTAATCCCGATTATAATTATAGGCTGTTACCCGTTATTATTTTTTTTTTTCGAGTTTTAATTATAATTCCTAAGGTTAAAAAACTGTCACGGACAGGACATAGTTACAGGACATAGACATTATACATAGGACCTGTCCTTCGGATAGGACAGCTAGTTAGTAGTTATCCGTTCCTTAAAACGGACATAATTATCAATTATATACTTCACTAAGAATACCATTCCATATCCATATTATAATAATATGGTAGCAACGGCTTGTAATGCTATTTAACCATTACTAGCGTCCTCTTAATCGATTAAATATTTCAGCCGTTTAGGCACTTCCGCAGTCTTAAGACACCCAGTCGTTTAGATACCGATAATCAATATATCCACTAGCATTATCCCGAACAATAGCGACCCCTTTATTAACCTGGTCGTTTAAGAATAAGAGAAGGATATTCAAAGGTATACGGATACCTTTATTAGTCGGTTTATTTACAAATCGATACGTCCTTTTATCCAAATCGATACTGTTCTTTTATTTATATAGTATTCCGGATATTATTTAACGGAAGGAACGGTATATTTACTCTAGGTAATAGCAAAAGTAGTATTGGCCGTTTTTTCTTAATAAAGTAGGATACTTAAACCAGCCAAAATTCTATTTTAGGAAGTTATTACCTATTTTTACTTAACAAATCTCTATAGTAACTTCTATCCTTTACTTTTATATATTACCCGCTATATTATTATTACTACTAAAATACTGTTTTTCATTTATTATTTATATTAGATAAATAATTGGATACTAAAATCATTACCTTAATATTTTAGTTATTTAATTTTGGATAAACCAATTACTCGTTTATAAAATAGTATATTAATAGAGATTTTAAACGTAGAATCGGATATATCGTTTATCGTTCTTTACGTCCTATTACGGTAATATAAGTATTTACCTTACTTATTAGACTTATTAAATATAATCGTAATTAATCGGAAATAACGATTTATTTATCCGAATGGTCTTTAAATAAACCATTATTTAAATAAGCTATCCGTAATTTTAATTAGAGAACTAATTAATATAAAAGATTATATTTCGATCCACCTTTTATCGGAAATATATTAAAAAGAATACTTAACGTTTCGCTAATCGGACGATTTATTATTTTTTTAGGTATAATTCCTAAAATAAAATCGGGATTATTATCTTTTTAATTAATAGGATTATTATAATTATAATTAAGGAATTTTATTTCTATTATATCCGCTTTAAAAGCAATTTATTATCGCTTTTTATTAAATTTACGGAATAAAAACAACAACGTTAATATAGATAATATTACCCTATTTTAGGAATAGTTATAGCAAATAATAAACGAAGCGTCCAACCGCGTAACCGAACGGGTATTCGTTAGATTTTAAGTAATAAACAATAGATAAAAAGTATAGGGTTTACCGGGATAATAAAATCCGCCGGGCGAGTTTAAATAATTTAGTTCGACTATTAATAATAAATAGAATTCGTCGGATATCGGCTATTTCGACTTATATTTAAATAAATTATATAATAAAAAAGAGATCGTTATTATCGGTAAAAATATTTATTACCGTAATATTATTTTTTTTATTAAA
>PEKF01000109.1:0-45396 GCA_003073195.1 Ramalina intermedia
CCCTCTTCCCCCCCCCCCCTCCCCCCCCCCCCCACCCTCCCCCCCCCCCCTCCCCCCACCCCCCCCCCCCCCCCCCCCCCCCCTTCCATTCGTGTCTTCCAGGTCAAGAACCATGCTTACTCCAATTTCTCGAACGTAACGTTCAGCACCCCGAATTCCGGCAAAAACCCCGATTGCCAACAAGAGGGCCCAAAAGATCCCATCTCCCCCCCAGGTGTGTTGATTCAGGTCTAGGTGGAACGGCTCAGACGGACGGGAACCAGTCGATGGCGCCGAAGATGTGTATAGAGACTTGGCTAGCGAGTTCTCAGGAGGTGGGAGGTGGATGGGGAGGGGAAAGGGGACGAGCATAATATGGGCATCCGTGATCGATGACGCTGTAAAGACTTGATTGTGATGGGATCGTGTGATGCAAGCACCGAGGATGGAGGTTTGGGACCATTGGGTCAGGTTTTCCACCCGTTTGACTCTCGAAAAACTTCAGGTTCTTCTGCATCGACGGATGAAGGAGCGATACTGTACAGTCTTACTTTACAGGGACGACCTAACGCTAGAGGCAAGCATTGTGGAAGAACCCAAGCTTCGGAGAAGGAGCAAAAGCGCTTGTCGCCGCGTTTCCATCATTCGTAATAGCCTGTCCAACACGTTCCAACGTCATTTTCACTTCTGCGCCGACTCCTGCCTCGCCAGGTAATACGTGATGAGCCGCTTCTGCTCATTGCTCGTGCCGGCCAGCAATTCCCAAAAGCGGTTGTCCTGGACAAACGGCCGGATCGCCAGTATCATCTCCAGCGCCGCTCGTCGAATGTTAGGCTTCGAATTGGCAAGGAAATCGTTCCCAACGTGGCCCAGCCTTTCCAGGTCCGGCACTTCACCTTTCCGGTGACACTGTGCGAGGAGACCTGAGAGGGTCCAGAGCGCCATTGCCTGGTTGTCTTTCGATCGATCCACCTCCAAAAGATCCAACACCGCAGACAGGGATGCATTCGGTTGCTCGTCACCTTCAATGATCTCTTCGATGGTCTCTTCGAGGCCAGCAACCATGTGCGTTGATGGATGGTAATGCTTGCGGGTCGTAATGATCGCGCATATTGCTTGAGGGAAGAAAGGTTCGAACCATTGATGCTGATTTTTCAGCAGCAGCTTGAGAGCAACCAGCATTTGAGTTTTGACGTCCTGGTCACGGAGCGCGTCTGGGACATCCTTGAATTTTGGGGATGCTTCGAGAAACTCAAGCAAGGGCATCAGCAGCTCTTGAAACTTGTAGCCATCTTCCCACACGTCGTCAGGCGCGTGTCTGATGACTGATTGCAGTTTACGAAAGCCATGCACGTCCAACGATCGTGCTTGGATACGAATGATAGCGCTGTCCATGATCTTGCGAGCTACCATGGGGTTTTCGATTCTCTCTGAACTGTCAACTTTCTTGACTTCGCTCCGAGAAAGATCTTCCCATTGCTTTTCCGTGATGGCCTGGTACTCCTTCCTCTCATGATTAGGTCGCAAGTCCCCGAGCTTGCCAGGACCAGACGGCTCTACCAGGACCTTACGATTGCTGCTAGCCGGCTCGTTGACCGGAAGCTCACCGAGGGCTCGAGGCGTCCGAGGGAAAACTGGCGTAGGCTGTGTAGCGCCAGAGCCATCCGATACTGGATCTTCATATACCTTTAATGGTCGCTGATCTTGAGTGCCCAAAGCTCTAATTTGCAAATGCTCCTTCCTGCTCGCCAGGTTGCGAGGGCTCATCGAAATTCGCTGTGCACCTTGCGTAGGGGAACCAGTGCTCTCCTTTGGGATTGGTTGGTTGACCGGACGGGAGGCTTCGTCGTTGATAGAAAGATTGCTGACATCAAGGGCAAGGGTATTGGGTGTGATAGAATGCCGGCTGGGGGAGGAATGATTGCTCGGTATAGGATTGTAACGGTTGAAGTCTGCACCCGACGTGACCCCTTTGTTGAGATCGGGGATGACCATCGTGAAGTCTTCTGCAGCCTTAGTGGGACTCGTGTCGGTGGAAGGTGGTTTCTTATCAGGCTTGGACTTCGCTGGGCTTGTCGCAGGACTGCTGGCTTTCCGCGGAGCGAACTTGAAGGCACTGGCGGCTAAGCCAGGAGTCTTTGGTCTAGGTCTCGCAGGGCTGTTTGCCGGGCTTCCTTTAGGCGTCTCTGCCCTTGGAAGTTTACTTGCTGGAGCATCTGCGGTCACTGGTCGTGCATTGTCTGCTCGACGTCGAGGACGGACTGGTGCGGAAGACAAGGTACCGACTGACTGTGATGATACGTGACGAGAACTTGTGGACATGGCAGTTGCCGGCCGCGGAGGCGCAACAGTCTTGGTCGGAGACACTGTGCCAGCGGCAGATCCGGGGCGATCAGCTATACCTCTGTGTGCTGCCTGGGCCCTCTTTTGGGCTGCAATCGTCTCCTTGATAGAGGGCCGTGTTGAGCCTGCACCTACGCTTTTGGAAAAGGCCGGCTTTCCGCTTGGTGCAGCAGCCACGGCAGCTATTGAAGATGCCGGAATCGGATGGGGATTGGCAGAATGCTTCACTAGCATGTCCTGATGAGTTTGAGACAATCCAGCCATGATCCTGCCGTCTTGTGAGTATAGATGTACCCAGTAGAAAATCCTGTCAAACTTACGTCTCACTTCTGTCCCCCCAAATCTTTGCAAAAGTCCAGTAGACTGGCCGCATATTCTCGCGGACATTTGGATTGCTATCGTTTAGACCATTCTTGACCGTCTTCTCAATGAGGTCGATTCCACCCGAGTGCTCGATTGCAGATCTAGAGTGGCCATGCTTTGCAAGGATGGTCTTCAGCCACCCACATGCATAAGTCCTAGGTTGTACATTCTTATCTGACGAAGCAGACTGAATGTGCTGCAATAGTCTGACATGGTAAGAAGCATGGGCCATGATGGCGTTGACAGTATCATTGGATTTCGAAGCCGATATTTTCTTGGTGTTACCACAAAGCTTGATCAGATTCTGGAGTAGGATCTCTACCATATTGTCCAGTCCAGGCCCGCAGACTCGGGCGAGGTCTTGCACAAGATGGCAGCCGATTGTACAGACTGTGGTTCGCAACGAGTTGACAGTCTTCAGGATACCGTCCAGAAGCGCCTTGATGCTAGTCAGGAATATAGTGCTGTATTCATGAGGAGCGTTCCCTTTGGTGATGCGCCGGAGCTTTTCGATGGACTTCTCGCGCTTTAACCAGTTTGACTCGGCTTCTTTTCCATCAAACCAGGGATGCATCTCTCGGAAAGTGTCTTCAAGGTCTCGTACTGATTCAATGTACACGGGTGTCAGTTGGGCAGCTTCCTGCTCAGCTACAGACATAGGCTGAATCTCTGGAGAGGGAGCTTCTGTAGTCTTGGTCTGGGTGCTCAGAGGAGCTTCCGTGTGCAAATCTACTCCGGAATGCGATGTAGCCATTGCCTGCTGATCCGCTGATGGGGCGATGCGAGGATTGATCGAGACACCGAGCTCTGTCAGTACGTACGATTCAATACCCTTTCTCACCCCCTTCTCGGCCATGACCTTTTGGAGATCCTGCTTCGATTTTGTACTGGAGTCGTGGAAGATCCGTATGATAGTCGACTGAGCAGTTTGGCGAACTTCTCCATCTGAATCCTCCAGACAGCCAACCAGATTGGGGACAAAGCTTCTGAAGAGCATTCCCTTCTCTGTCGCGGCTGTTGCTGTCCACTGCAAGGCTGATCGCTTTGTTCTCGGGTTCTTATTTGGGAGAGCAGTGTCTCTCACGAACGATTCAAGATCTTTGCGTGAAGCGTCGTTCACGGTATAAAAGTCGGCGAGAGCAGCGACAGCCCTTTGTTGCAATCTGACCTTCGGATCTCCGAGGCGTTCCAAAAGTACCGGAAATAACTTGATTGTATTAGAGTGCAAAGCATTGTGATGATCTTGTATCATCAAGCGCTTCGTAATGTGACCAAGTATGGAAAAGCCGGCATCGACGACATGCGGAGTAGCTAGAGCAAGTCGAACGACATGGAAGACCTTTGGGATAGCCACATCGGGACAGTGACGATGCTTGATCTCTTGCTTGAGGGTGGTGAGACGGCTCAGCTTTGTCTCTATAGGAACATTGTGTTGCTGCAAGGCAGACAAAGCTTCAGTCGCGAGATTCTCCATGTTTGATGTGAGGTCCGAAATAATTGGGCGGAAGGCGCTCAGGATATCGAAGCAGCTCCGGAGCAAGAAGGTAAGACGTGCGAGACCGCTCTAGCGAGACATAGCTTTATGGAATGGCTGAGGGGTTGTTGGTAAACAGTAAATTGAATCGCAGAGCAGAGCCGCAATGAATATCGCGAGACTTCGTCGAACCGTAGTAGGCCGTGCCGCCGTAGCCAGTTTGCACCAGCAAAGTGTGTGCGATAGCAAGTTCGTAACGCAATCAGAGGAGACGAATTAATGAATGGCTCAATACTCTTGCAAAGCCTCGGAAAATGAAGCGCGTTTGTACTTTGTACTCTTGAGTCTTGTAGGGCGGTAGCGTGAATTTCAAGCGCTACTCATGGGGCCCGTCTGCCCGCGGCCGGAGGCCGCAAAGCCTAAACGCTCTACCCGCTAGGAGGGGATCACTTGCAGCACGCAGACTAGAAGTGTTTGATCGCTCTCCATATTTTAAATGCTAGTTGACCTACAAATGCGGAAACTTGTTGTTTCAGCATTGAAGAAATTGTAACCCTTCGATCACTATTAACATCGACAATGGAGATATTGCAAGACCGACCACCGTGCAGACCTGTGGCCAACTATCAATCAAAGCCTTGATGAAAATATTCGTCACATGATTGCCACTGTAAACCCTCTTCAAGGTCGCTTTCTCGACCAAAAACGGTCGGCTTTAGGAAAGCTAAGGTCTCACTACCCTCGACACTGCTACCATAAACCTAGCTTTTCTTCAACAATACCCCTGCCTTAAGCCCAGGCTTTTCTACCTTGTGGATATGTGGCACTTCAAGAATCGCAAGGTAAGAAGAGAAAGGTAAACATACGAACAGCCTATTTTCATCTTCTTGTGTATGGTGACATAGTCCCCGCAAATGAACGATACTCGGTCTATGTGAGTAAATGGTGGTGCTTGAATTAATCACATCTCTTCAATATACCTCTCTAGGACTATAGTCTCGAACATTTGTACGATGGAAATAAAATTGAGAAAGGAAGGTATCTCGGAAATTACGTCCTTTCCTCTAATGAGGATCTAGTGTTGAGGTTCGTGGATGGTACGAGTATAATATTTTTTCGGAGTGACAATACAGTGTCAGAGCGTTTTGAGGTAGAGAGTACGACAACTATTATGTGGATGGGATAACAGTATGGAAGGCAACAAGATAGGGGATGAGGCTGTGGGTCGGGAAATGGGATTGATGTTGACGTGGCAAGGAGGTGAATGTGTAGTTGGCTTGGGATGGGAGGAGGGGAAAGTTTCTAGGACCAAATACTTATGAGGGAGACTTGGGAGCTATCTAGGATTGCCATCTTGTAAAGAATATGCAAGGATGCGAGTCGAGACGTGGGCGCCAAAGTGGCTGTAAGTGTAGGACGCCGAGGCAAATGACATCCTATCCATCAAAGGTACAGATCTAAACATTATCCGTCCATTATTGATTCGTGGAGTCTCTTAAATACGATTGAAGTATCTTGTCCCGTCCTCCTAGCTCTATGTCTCAGAATATTAGCACGGTGGGCGCGGCAAAATGTCGCCAACATTGGCACTTTCTTGCAAAGATAAGACCTTCTCATTCGTTACCTTTCTAAACGAGTGGGAAAATGCTGCTTGTAGATCTATCTTTTTTCTATTTCGAATTAATGGGGGTTGTCCAAATAAATGTGGTTGATGTTTTAGATTTGAGAGGATAGTGCGTAGCCCATGTTGTTTGGCTCCTAGGAGCTATTCTTACGCTTGACACCATGTATTGAGTGGATTGAAGTACGTAAGTCGCTGTGAGTTGAGTCGGTTAAGTTTTCGTCAAGGCGCAACCGTCCAGCCATAACATCATACGCCGTCGTCCTTCGCCATAGGTACAGCCTCTCCATCCAACAGCTCACCATCTGGGTCAGTACTTCTATCGAGCTTTTCGAGATACATCGACCACAGCCGACGCAGCTCTATTACAAGATCGTCCTCAGAGTAATCGGTGTCTTCTTTGACATGTCTTCTGGTACGCCAACATGCTTTCAGAGGTATGGCTTCTGTCTTGCCCTTGATGTCTCTCACCATCTTCCAAAAGTCATCGTCGGCCATTGAAGGTTTTGATTCTGTTCTTCTATTGTCGGATTCCTTTAGGGATGTTTGATATCGCTCCCAAAGATCCTCGACGTCAGTTCCAAATAGTCTTCTCCAGAACGAACTTTCGTCATACTCTTCGTCTTTCAGGGTAGAGTTGATCTTCCTCACAGAGCCCTCACCCTGTGTCGCTTCTAGCCAGTCCAGAAAGTATGCCGTGACCTGGTAGCCCGCATCCCATTTGTTTCCAGGCTTTTTCGTCCAATGCGGTGGACTCAATCCAGCCTTCAATCTCACAAAGTCGGCAACACCCTCGGTGAGACCCACGGGTGCTGTACCTTTCCCATCCCACTGCCACGCGTGTACCATCTCGTGCACAATCACTCCAGCGATCTCGCTCGCTTGTCTGTCAGAGGTGCTAGGATCTATGCTCTTGATATAATCAAGCGAAAAGTTCATCTGTTTATGATCATTGTCGAGTTCCAGACCTCCTGTGTCGGCCACTCCGCCCATGGAACGCAATACAAGGGTGACGGAACGTGTCGGGGGTATATGAGAGTTGGAGTTGGTGGGCTGGTACAGAGTCGAGAGAACAGTGGCCTCGGCCTTGGTAAGACAGGAAGTAGGATCCGCGTTCTGAAAGAAGACGCTTGAGCCCGCATGCGTCAGGTCATGACATTCGAGGCGGTATTTGGCAGACGGAAATTCGGGTTTTGGGTGCGGTCTTGAGGTTTCTGGGGCGCTTTGATCGCATTTGTCATTCGAGTTGCCTTCGTCTTGGGCTGCTGCTGCGGAAGGGGCAGCTTTAGGTGGAGGAGCTAAGGATGATGTCCGTGCCGGGAGAAGAGTCTCTGCGGAATCATTTGGAGCTGTAGTCATTGCAAGGGGAGTAGGAAGTGGCCAGGGCGTTGATTTGGTCATTGTTGCAGCAGAGCGAGGCAAGATTATATAGACGCCCGGGAATCGATGAGTGACTCATTCGTTCTGCGTGGAATGGGCATTGCGTCGGAGTGCTCTCGAAATGATTGTATTCCGTGGTGCCTTGGAGTTCCTTGCATGAGCTGCCAAAATTAGTTCTAATCCTTGCCATTCTGTCGATTCATATGACGTCGTTTTGCAGGAGCTCCAAAATGCCCAGATTTGTCCTCGAAGCAACATCGCCCACGGTCTATCCGAAATCTCGCACGTCGCTTGTGTGTTGGTGTTCTAAGAGAAAGCAGAATGAATTGGTGCTTCGGATGATGGCTGACCTGAGAATTCGCTTTCGGAGGCGAGCAAAGCATCTGGGCTCGTGATTTCGGATATCTGTGGCACACGACAAGCGCAGCAGCTCAGTAATGGTACTTGAACTTTCATTCTCTGCGCATTCCATCTGGCATATTGACTGATTCATTCACAGGCATCACTGCTGCGTCAGATCGTCGCAGGACCTCGAGCGCGACATCCAGAGGCGGGACTGGATCTTTGCTATGTGACAGACAACAGTGGGCCTGTCCAATCCATAGCAAGGTTGCATCATTCGATGCCTACGGTCGTACTGACCATCTTTGCATGCAGTCATAGCGACCTCAGGCCCATCCTCAACATACCCTCAGCGTGCCTATCGTAACCCGACCGAAGATCTTGTCAAATTCCTCGACTACAAGCATGATAAGAAATGGGCCATATGGGAATTTCGGGCAGAAGGTACAGGCTACGCTGATAGCGAGGTCTACAATCGCATACGGCATTATCCATGGCCCGATCATCATCCTCCCCCGTTCGCCCTCATCCCAAACATAATGGCCAGTATGAGGGATTGGCTACAAGGTCCTGATGCAGAAAAGGGCAGAGTGGTCGTTGTGCACTGTAAAGCTGGCAAAGGTCGAAGTGGGACAGCAGCGACAAGCTACCTCATTAGCGAGGAGGGTTGGTCTGTGGAGGATGCAATGCTCAGGTTCACCGCCAGAAGAATGAGGAGTGGCTTCGGTGCTGGAATCAGCATACCTAGCCAGGTGAGGTGGGTCGGATATACTGATTGGTGGACCAAGCATGGAAAGATATATGTGGAGAGACCGATCGAGATCCTTGAAGTACATGTGTGGGGCCTCCGCGATGGTGTCAAAGTCGCCATCGAAGGATATGTGGACGAAGGCAGGACGATCAAGGCCTTTCATACATTCAAACGACACGAGAGAACCCTCATAGACGAGCCGCCATCTGATTCACTAAGTCCGTCCGCCGAGAATCCTACCTCCATTGAGGAATCGTTAGCTTTACATGAGAGGCAACCTCGCCGAGGGACCAACGACTCGATCACGAGTCCCTCATCAACTACGAGCATTTCCAAGACCAACTCATCGCACGAACCTGGCGCAGCTGCTGCCCTTTTCCGGCCAGAGCAGCCTCTCATCGTACCAACTTCAGATATTAATGTCGATTTCGAACGGCGCAACAGAGCCAAGTATGGACTCACCATGGTTACCTCCGTTGCACATATTTGGTTCAATGCCTTCTTCGAATCACAGTATGCGCTTCAACAGTCAAGCTCAAATACTGCTGCGTCGCCGGAAGAGGCCACTCAGGATCTTGACCCCACCAAGCCTCCTTCAAGTGGCACGTTCTCCATCCATTGGGATGCAATGGATGGTATTAAAGGCTCTGCACGCAAGGGCACACGTGCACTTGATCGTCTCTCCGTTGTCTGGCGTGCTGCATCTTCTGCCGAAACAGCTCCAAGCTCAGAAGCGCCGAGTAAAGTCATTACGCAACCCCAACCAGGTGAGCCAGTGCCAGAGACTGGCAGGCCGGCGGTAGACAACTCATCATTACTTTCACCCCCAAGGGTATCGGGTTCAAAGAATTTAGGGCTCAAGACCGAGGTCATTCACAGCGATGACATCAGCCGGGCAAACAGCCCCGTCGCGGAAGAAGGAGAATCTGTTGAGGATGACGATTCCGAAATGGGGGTGAAAACGCACGGCCTTGATGGGGAGGAAGAGGTGCCACAGACGGATGGTACTAAGTAGTATGGACGTAGCGAATTCAGAGGGGGACGACTTGTCCAGGAACGATTCTGCACGAAGAGGCTTTCGCAGCACACGGCAATGCCTCCGCCGATGGGTCTGGCTGACTTCCTCAAATTGAGAGAACGAAGTACCAGGAAAGCATGCATTAGGGTAAGGAATCTGCGTGGGTTGACTTCTCGAGTACTGCTTATGCCTGCAAGGAAACAAGTGGCAAGGCCAAAGCATCCATTAGCCTGTTTGCCCGTCTGGTACATGCCCACATACACATCAAATCACAGTGCTTACGTCTGTTCTCGTTCCAACACCGTTTAAGTTTTCCAGCCATCAACTCATACACATCTGAGGCCCTATCATGAGATATCCTTGGTAATGCTTTGGCGTCCTGTGGCGCGCACAATCTTTCTGCCCATGTCAGAAAAGGATATGATCGACATGTGAACTGGCCAATGGATTTGGCCTTCAAGATTTCAAAAATGCTTTTCGCATTGTCCAACTTATGCGCGTCAGCGTGAGAATGATATACGTTAGCTATGTTGTCAATTGGGATATTCTTTTGGTCTAGCATTTGTTCAACATAAACAATGAACTATCGAATGCTTTGCACGGTCCACCCCGTCAGCCATGATTTCTTCATCAATCGGACGTTATGCATACCGACTTGAGCCACTGATACTGTTTGGACAAAGATGAATATTATGTCAGGTACTCAGGGGCAAGAAATCCATGTACATGACTGCCTCAGCCTTAGGGTTAGGGTTAGCATCACCGCCGCTTACCCGACTAAGCCTACCCCCTGAATGCACCTCCTCGTCCTTTCACCACCAAGCAGCACCACCATCAGATCACACACACACCCTTCTCCACCAGCGACGATGCTATGCCCCCTCGCCCCACTCCACCCCACCTCACGCGCCCGCGCCTCCCCTTCCTCACCCTCCACCATCATCACCACCTTCCATCCGCCCTGACCCCCCGCTCCCAAGCAACAAAGGCAACCACATCATGCCCCCTCTCCACCACCGCCATCGGCACGCACTACGAGCGCCTCGCCCTCCTCGCCCTGAAACCCCTGGCATTCGACCTCCGCCGCGTCGGCGGCCGCGCGGACAAGGGCATCGATCTCATCGGCACGTGGCGCTTACCTTCAACCCCCCCTCACCCTGAGGCAAGTGATGCGATCGCGTCAGACCGGCTAGAAGCGCGCAGCAGCAGCCTCGACATCCCCATCATCGCGCAATGCAAAGCCCATGCATCCACCCCTCACCCGGCATGGGTGCGCGAGCTGGAAGGTGCGTTGGCGGCGGCTCACGAGGGATGGAGGGATGGCGATGGCGGGGTCGGGGTGCTGGTTAGTAAAGGGAAAGCCACGCCCGGGGTGAGGGAGGCGGTTATGGGGGCGGCGGCGGGGAGGGGGTTGGTTTGGGTGCAGATGATGGGGGAGGGGAGGGTGGGGCAGGTGCTTTGGAATAGGCGGGTGCGGGAGGTGGTGGGGAAGGGGTGGGGGGTGGGGCTTGTGTATAGAGAGGTGGGACGGGGGAAGTGGGGGAGGGAGTTGCGGTTGATGTATGAGGGGAGAGTTTGGGAGCCGGAGGGGTGAAGCTGAAGGTAATGTATGTAAAAGCCTTGTGGCTCATGCACCTGGGCGTCAAGGTGGGCTTTTGTGTTTCGATATCATACATTGGCATGCTATGGACTACTACTTTCTCTAGAAGTCCCATGCCGGTCTGCTATGTACAGAGATGCTGCGACCAAGAAACCATGCTTCCAAGATAAGCATACCGCTGATCAAATCTGACCCCTGATCTGTCCTTCATCAATAAGCAGATGCAACAGCACCCGGAAGCTTATGTTGGGGTATCGATAGAATTCCTCGAAGGCAGGCATACTCATAAAGTCGACATGCAAAGACGTGTCCCTCGTCAGGCTTCTTTAGTGTCAGGTTTCTTGACCTGCCTCTCCCCCTCGACCTTGTCATCATCTTCACGACCCCGCTTTTTGGAGGTAGCTTCAGCATCGCCTTGAGCCACTGGGACCTCAGTTGGAGCGGAGTTGGTAGCAGTCTCGGCATCCTGCTTTGAGGATTCTTTGGCCACGTCTTCGGCTTTCGCTGCGGGGGCTGCTGTCTCTTCGGCCGGGTCTTTGTCCTTGCCTGGAGAGTGTCTGAAGAAAGCGTCAGCATACGACGATGGAATGACTTGAACTCAGTCCCACCTGTCTCCTTCCTTTCGATCAGCTCCTCTGCTTCCACCTCTTCCTCTACCGCGTCCGCCACCACCTCCTCGTCCAAAGCCTCTACCACCTCTCCCTCTATTCCCACGTCGGTCGTTGCGATCGCCATGCCTGAGTTCCGGAAAGCCTTCCTTGGCGTCATCGTTTCTACGCTCTTTCCAGTCTCGTTCGTCCTTATCACCGGAGCCTCCACGTTCATGGTTGCTTCGGTGGTCTCTGTTGTTCCGCATGCCTGGGCTGGTAGGTCTTACTCGTCCTGCTTTGATGTCTTCAACCTTTTCGTCACAGTACTGTTTCTTGCTCTTGATCTGGAGGATTTTGCCTTTGTACATGGGCCGGGGATCGATGGCTAGGAAGTTGTTTGCGGTATCCTCATTTTCGAATTCGACGAAGACGCTGCCCTTGAATGTGCCTTCGATATCTCGACGCAGACGAACCGAATTTGTAGAGCCATAGGTTGCAAAGAATGCTTCGACGTCGAACTGTGTGCTAGCCTCTTCCTCTCCGAAACCTTTGGCGTAGATACTCTGGGCCATAGACTGGGTCTCGTGAACCTGGAGTACCTCCTCCATTGGCTTGCCAACAAGCCCTTCTTCAAGAGCTTCTTTGCGTTGAATGTCATTGTCGTCGTTAACGATGTCCAAGGTCTTACTCTCCTTCAAAGCAGCGACAATGGCTTCTCGGGGCTTGAAATGGCGCATGCGCTTGAAGGAGTGGATGGTGTCGATTGGTACAGGAACATTCTTGTGCCCCTCAATCTTCTCGAACAGGAATTTGTCAGTCAATAGGTTGGATTCCGAGAAATAGAACTCGACCTGAATCGATTAGTGTGCGCTCCGTGAATTTTTACGGTGGCTTTACGAACCTGCTTCCGGATTGCTGCAGGATCATCACTGTCGGGGAGGTTTGGCTCAAACTTGTTATTTCTCCTCGGCTCAAAGTTCTTGTCGAATCTCTTTCCTCCCCGCTGTGGTCGTTCATTGTAACGCTTGCCTTGATTTGCCCCATTTGATCTTCGCTGGCCGTTTGCTTGCTGATACGCTGACATCGGTTTCTCAATCTTTCGGGGGACTTGTTCTGTGGGCTTCGCAATCTTCTGCGAATTTACTTTGTCTGTAGCTGTTTCCTTGATGGTATCGCTCGTCGAGGGCTCTACTGGCTTTTCATCTTGTGCAGGCAGCTCATCAGCAGCTTTTTCTGGCTGCTTGAACTCTTCCTGCTTGCTACCACCGTTCAAGACCGCTTGCGCTTCGACCTCGGCCATGGTGGGGTTGAGTTAATGAGGTATCAGAGATATATTTGCTACATGAAAGCAGTGTGGTTGAGGATCAATTGTCAATTGCTTATGTAGACCACAGAAGTTGGGAAGAAGTCGGAACAGGACTCAATCCATTTAAGGCTACACGTGTGGGAAACCTGGTAGTGAATGACTCGAACAAATGGGAGCTTGGTGGGAGAGCTTTTGCTAGCGTAGCGAGTGTATTCCCGGCCCGCCTTTATTTCCGAGCCTTGGCATGCAGCTATCCATTTACTTTCGATATCTGGAAGCTCGAGCATTTGCATTTCAATGCGAAATCACGCATTGAAGCATTATGCGAAAGAGATTTCATGGACTGAAGCGAATAGTATGTTTCTCAATTCCCAGGCAGGTCCGATCTGTAGTAGCTAACAAGAATATAGAAACTTCGCCAGTCATGGAACAAATTCAATCTTTACAATCTAGCGCGCGCCGAAGTTCAGCAGACTCGAAACCAGACATTTTTTCAGCAGAAATGGAAGGCCAAGTCGATGTCACGGGCCTTTCATGGCGAGACCATTCGGGAAAAACAGTGGACTCGAATGTTCCGACCTGGCATTCGAGCTGTCGTACCCATGGACTACAACTATCTCGCCGAACATGACGGAGCAGAACAAGCTGCGGGGCGCGGGTCAGGCGCCGACAAGCCCATCGACAGCGAGGATAGAATGTATCCAAGGACCCCGTATCTGTCAAATGTGTATGCACAAATGGAGAGGAGACTGGACACTGCCATCTTTCGAGCATTGTTTGCTAGTAGCACACGGCAGGCGAGGCAATTTGTTGTCCATGGTAACGTCAAAGTCAACGGGAAGATGATGATATACCCAGGATATCAGCTGAACCCAGGTGACATGTTCCAAGTGGAGCCTGACCGAGTCATGTTTGCCACAGGCGCCCCCAAAGATAGCAAGGAGCGGCGCGCTGGAAGGCAACTCAGAGCCAGAGTGTTGAAGGAGAAGGAGGCCAACAGTGAGACTGAAGGCAACGAAGAGGGTTCAGAATCCACTCCGGACACGGTCCAGACACCCAAGGCTGCAGCAGTCGAGGAAATAACCCCGGAGCAGCAAGTCAAAGAACGTCGGGCTTCGCTCCAAGATCTTATGAAAGAAGCCAAGACTCTCCTCGATAATCCTTCTCCCTCTCTGTCTGCAAAGCGAAAGCAAGACCTGCGCGCCTTCCAAAGGACTGTGCGTAAGGCAATGCCTCGGTCAGGATCGGGTTCTGTCGAAGAGCTCGATTCACAACTTCGAGACATCACCAACCGCCTTGCACACCCCAACACGCCAAGTCCTGCTGATGAGACAAAGACGAACAGCCTCCCTGCTGAGGAAATGCCAGAGCTCTCAACACCGTCGCTTCGAGGGGATCTGGAATCGCTCAAGCCGGACCAACTACGCACCCTGCGGCGGGCCTTGATCGAGGCTAAAGAGAATCCCATTGATCCTAGCAAATCGTATGCGACGCCGTGGCGGCCGCGGGAGTTTATGAGCGCCTTTGCTTTTGTGCCTAGGTATCTGGAGGTACATCCCAAGGTCTGCGCAGCAGTGTATCTGAGGCACCCCGTTGCCAGACCGGGGTTGGCCGAGGTGCCTTCGCCGTTCCCAATGGAAACTTTGAGCTTGGCACATACTTGGTATCTAAGGAGAAGGTGATTATGGTGGAACTGTATATCACATATCTGTATATGTTTGGATAGTGATATCCCAATTGACAGAAGCAAACATGACTTGAAATGTTTCGAGCCATTTTGATGATATCTGATGATAAAAAGTGCACTGGGATCGGGAAGGGATCGTACTCGACTGGGCCGTTGAAGTATGTATGTGAAGAAGAGAAGATGTCCCACACAGCAAGCATAGCTATGTCTACGGCGCCAAATGCTTCCCGCATATATGCAAGGCACTATCCAAGGGCCCCTAGGCGTACAAAACCACCGACTGTGTTCAAAGAGGGTTTGAACAAAGGTGTATTGCCCTGACGATATCTCGATCATACCAATACTTCGCCTCCATCAATCATGACGGGCTCCCATGTCTCACCGCTCTTTCCGACCGCCTCGCTTGGTACCCTCACTTTGAGAGGACTGTACAGATACCACCCCTTTAGTGCCGCAATAGCCGCTCTGATCCTTGCTTCATCTAGACTCCCTCCACTGCCCTCTCCCAGCTTCTCCCGGCCGCTGAAAATGCCAACAACAAAGACGGGGTGCCGACTCTTCCTTCCAGTCTCTGATAATAATCGTGCAAGAGGCGGATCAAAACTTTCGCGCGCACACAGCCTTGCAAGATCGCGAGTGGCCTGCTCAAATTGGAACAAAGAAGAAACGTTCAGGTGACGTGAGAGGAAATGAGCGTTGAAGAACGCTTTCGTCTGCCGTAGTCCCGTGTGGAGATACAGCGCCCCCATCAGAGACCTTACGAAGCCTGCAGAAGCTTCTTCCAAGGTCTTGGGTGCAGGCTTCGATGATGTCCGTGGCCTGCCTCCTGGGCTAGCATCAGTAGGGGCGGTCTCCCTCGAAGACTTGTTGTCCAAATCTTGACTGGTCACACCCCTCTGCCAGCCCCTGAGTTTCTGCACCTGATCTGCCGGCCCTTCCAACTCCTTGAATTGCGTGCCTGTCCCATCGACGCTCGCATTACCAGCTATCAAGCGCGAAAACTGCAGGAAGCCAGGGTCGACTTCCGGTCCTGGGGCAGCAGCATGTTCGACGCCCCATTCCCGGCTTATCGCGAGCAAGGTTTTGGTTCCAACGTAAGCGGTAACGGCAGAGACGTACACTTCCTGTGGCAGTCGGGGATAGCGACAAATTATAGCTTCTGATGCGAAATAGCCCAACAGATCAATGCCAAGCACGGAGAGAGAGGCGTTGTTCTGGTTGGGTTGAGGTCTGGCGGAGGGATCGATTAGGCAGCGGGCGAAGGTTGTGAGAGGAAGGCGTGGAGGGAGAGTCAAACGAGCATATAAGGCTGCAAGGCGTGCGGATTCTGTAGGCGAGGTCTTCCGTTGGAGGGGATGGCGCGGAAGTCTAGATTTAGATGCTTCTGCGATTTCTTTCCTTGAGGTAGGTATGAATGCATCCGCATCATATTCTGGTCCATCTGCGCGAGTGCCGGCAGAGGGGGTGTCATCGTATTGATGCTGAGCTGCCGTGGCTGTCGATTGGGCGCGAGAGACTTGAGGGAGTAACGGACGATATTGGCATCGAGGTTGGATGGAGCACGGTCTCGTGCGTTGCGAGAGGACGGAGCCGCTCCATCGTATCAGGCGCAGGCTTTTCATATAGGGGGTCAAACGTCTTCTGCCGAGCTCAAGACATCGATCACGCTCTCAGACGACACAACTAAAACGGACCTAATGGCGAACTTTCCTTCGGCCGTGATTCGATCTCCCAAATTATTTTCAAGCTAGCATTCACTGTCACATGACTTGGCGTTTCTTTGCTTTTCGTCTTAGCGTCCTATTGGCGCCGGGCCGTTGTGCGCGGCTATCCTCTTCAAATGGCTGCTTGAGACATTGTGAACTCGGAATAATATCAAAGTCAATTGAACTTTCCCATCGTTTGGTGTTCATCATTTACAATGCCTGGTGCTACCGAGCCAGATCCTCCTACAAAAGCCGCCTTATCCAAGGGAGCGGCGGCCACGCATTCGAGTGGGGGAAAGATTCCGTATGAGATCTCCACTCCATTGCTCACCTGCTCCAGCCAACTCTAATCATTCGCAGTTATCCAAAGCATGTATGGTCTCCAGCAGGAGGCTGGTATGGACAGCCACACAATTGGAAATCAAACACCGCCATAATGGCTGCGGTTGTCTTTGGTATCACAGCAATTGCATTCAAGTGGAGCGCAGACCACGAATTCAGGTGGTACATGCCTGAAAAGGGAAGATTCTTCCCATCGAGACAGTAAGTTGCATTCCGATTCATGAACAGTCCTACTTGCTGACCGAGTGTCTCTTACAATAGTTGGAGCAAGCAAATCAAAGAATACGAGCGGGCGGAAGCAGCCAAAGAGGCGGAATCTAGGAGTCGATAAGACTATTTGCACTGTCATCAATGGCGTTGGAATGATTACGGATATCCAGAGATATTTCTAGAATCCTGTCCAGGAAGTTTCCATTTCCGGATAAGCGTTATGAGCCAAATAAAAAAGATGATTGTCTCATGATTGAATGCTCGATCGACCGCCATAAGGGTTGTTGACGTATCGTATCCTACCCATATTCGGACTGGTCACAGAAAGTACGGTTGTTGCCGTTGTTATGAGTGAGAGACTTTCCTAGGTATGACGAAGAGCTTGCCCTCAATGAATTTTAGCACAGCTAGCTACTAGCTATGATTTCGCAAATCCCAGAAGGGTAAGACCAATTCCTTGAATGTATGTCTCCAGTCTTCCAAGTACACTCTCTTCGTTCCCTTTGAAGTCAAACTTAGCCCTGGTCCTCGCTACAGTGTAGCTAAGGTGTTGCAGCTTGGAGGCAAGGGCAAACTTACAGTGCTCGTTCCCTTCCTTGTCCATTGTCAAATTTGGCATCCCAATTTGTTCAATGGCGAAGCTAGCTGCAACAGAGCCTGCAATGCTTGCGCTTTGGGCTATCGTACAGTTTGAGATCTGAGGTTGGTTCACCAGACTCATGCAATAAGCACCCAAAAATGAGTTGCCTCCTCCAGTCACGTCAACTACTTTGGGAATATGAATTCCCTCCTGAGTACGCCGCTTTTCGCCCTCTACATACCCGCTCGCAGCTTGGGGGTACGAAGGAAAATGTCTGCATGTTAAAGGACTAGCAAAATCTTGATCTGCCGTTTCCGTCACGAATACCCCCCTAGCCCCAAGTCTCACAGCGACAACCTTGACCGCACGTCCTTGAAGGAGGAGCTTGCATCTCTCCCTTAGAAAGTCTTCAGAAAGGTCTTCTCTAGCTGATAAGTCTGCACCAAACAGCTTTGCAAACTCGTCTTCGTTCGGTGAGAAAGTGTGAGCTAAGTTCATTGCTTCCAGAAATAGTGGCAGATTCTCTGGCGAGCAACTATGTTCCATCGGCTCCCAGACGAAGTCAGGTTCATGCCGATCACCACGGCCTCCCTTGGCAATCCTCTCATGAATGCCATGGACAAGATTGATAAACCGCTTTGGATTACTAATGACATGAAAGACTCTAGCCTTGAGGAGTGAGTTGTCGAGCATGTCATGCGTGACTTGCTTCTTAGGACTAAGAAACTCAAAGCCGCGAAGCTCTCCCTTGTATGTGTTCTTGGCACGGGTCGTAAGACGTTCAGGGGTTGAGAGATACCTTGTGTAGGCGTTCCAGGAGTCGACTTCACCACGAACTTCGGCAGGGAAGTCACTCCCAGTATGAACGACCCATCCTACCCGCTTCGGGTCTTCAGCAGCGAACAAACGTGCTCCCAGAACCGCATAAGTTCCTGCACCACCTAGAATGCCAGACAGATCTTGCGACTTGGCAGATTCAACAACAGTTTCTGAGAAAACAATGTCATCTAGTACAACGATTAGGTGGCCATGGTTGGCTTTCTGATTCAAGTTGGCTGGACGGACCAAGGGTAAGCATGCCTAGAGACACAACGTCGACCCCCATTGTACGATGATACAATTTGCTCTGCAATGGCAGGATCTAAGCAATGGAGATCCACCTATGCTGTGAGCAATACGAGAGGTCATCTCTGCTGTCAGAGAGAAAACATGGACGCATCGTTCGAAGTGGCCCTACTCGAATCAACGTCCGCCGGATATTACCCGGCAATAAAAAGTCCTAGCGTCCATTACTCCTGAGTGAGATCCAGGTTGCATACACCTCCTGTTAAAAAGGTACAGCATAAATGCTTTGCTTGTTCATTTGCACTAGTCGAGAACTTCAACAGGTTCCGGACTGAACGGTCAATTATCTCCGCATCCTCTGGACCACCGAGTCAAGGCATACAACGCCATTGAAGATCCCCCCTACAGCAGCAGGACGTTAATTGTGTTCCCTTGCGGACTTGAAGATGTCCCAAATGAATTCCCTAACTACCTTGATAAAGCGGTGAGTTCCCCATGGTCCCTGTGCTGTAGTTATGCATGGATTTGCGATGCCGGTGCCCGTGAACCTGGCTGACGATCAACGGTATAGGCTGGAGGCAGCCACCTCGCGGCTGGAGGACATGGTTCCATCATTAGGTGATGGCTCGGACCCTTCCAATGGGCTTTCAGCAGGGCAGCCCCAATACAACAATGACCATGCAAGGGGTGCATCTCCGTCTGTTTCTCACGACGTCGAAAGACTGCCGCCTGCAATCGACGATTTTGATGCAATGATAAACGGCGACGTTAAGACGTATGTCAATATGAGCGAAGAGATTGGGGGCTTGGTTGCTGAGCAGGTATGGAAATACTGGGGATCTGCGGCAGCCGACAGTGACTAACGCTTGGGCAAACAGTCTGCTGCCGTGCTAAGGGCCTTTGCAGCTGAAAGGAAATTCTTGATTGTCACCACCAAATCCAAGAAGCCTGACGTCCAATCAACGACATACATGGAAGTACTCAAGGAGCTGCAATCGATGATGGGGGCGGTAAATGACATCCGAGAAGCCAACCGGGCGTCTCCTCTGTTCACCCATCTCACCACCGTTTCTGAGGGTATTGCAGTCCTTGGCTGGATTACCATCGACCCCAAGCCGGTAGACTACGTTACCGACATGCTCAACAGCACAAAGTTCTACGGCAATCGTATCATCACATTATATAAAGAAAAGTCAGTCGCTCGGCAGCAACGTTGACCTCTACCCGGAAATTTGAGGCTAACACCTAATTTAGAGAAAAAAAACAGGTCGACTGGGTCAATTCGTTCTATGCCATCTTCAAATCAATGTCTACTTATATAGAAGACCACTACTCGGGCGGTGTGACATGGAACCCCAAAGGCATCGACGCTCAAGTCGCTTTACAGGAAATACAGTCCGGACAATTCACTTCAAGATCACCACCGCCTCATTCTTCCGCTCCAGCACCACCACCTCCGCCACCTCCACTTCCGACATTTGACAATGCGGCCCCGCCTCCACCACCGATGCCTCTGAATGGGTCAAACTCCAAAGGCTCCTCCGACATGGGTGCTGTGTTCGACGAAATATCTCGCGGCTCGTCAGTGACCTCCCATCTGAAAAAGGTCGACAAATCAGAGATGACACACAAGAACCCCTCGCTACGTGCAAAAGACGCCTCCGTCCCCTCCGGTCCCGTCCGCTCATCCTCTCAAACATCCACCTCCTCTCGCGGCAAATCCCCCTTACCCGGCCGAAAACCCGAGAGCATGCGGACGAAGAAACCACCGAGAAAGGAGCTCGACGGCACCAAATGGCTCATCGAGAACTACGACAACCACAGTGGCATGCTGGAAATCAAAGCCCAGATCTCCCACTCCATCCTCATCTCGCGGTGCACCAAGACCACCATCCGGGTCATCGGCAAGGCGAACGCGATCTCGCTCGACAATTGCACCCAGGTCTCCCTTGCCATTGACTCCCTCGTCAGCAGCGTGGACGTGATCAAGTGTCCGAAGTTCGAGATGCAAGTCCTCGGCACATTGCCGACGATCATGCTCGATCAGGTCGATTCGGCGCAGATATACTTGGGCAGGGAGTCCCTGGGCACCGAGGTGTTTACGAGTAAGTGCTCAGGCGTCAACATCAACGTCCCGGGACGGACGGAGGAGGATGATTATGCGGAAAGGCCGGTGCCGGAGCAAATCAAGAGTGTCATCAGGAATGGGCAGGTTGTGAGTGAGATTGTAGAACATGCCGGTTGAGCGAGGCAAAATTTGAGAGTCAGAGAGAGCTATTCCGGGGCTTCGATTCACAAAATACTGAGTAGCTAATTGTGGGGCTATTCAGGAGTGTAGCATGCAAGATATTGCGTTGTAATATAGGTGGTCTAGCCTGCATCTCGCGTTGCATTCTTAGATTCTGGCAAAGAAGACACTCATCCTTCCTGCAGAATTTCGTAGGATACAATGGAAATGTTCAACATATGCTACCAACTCGAAGACGTGAAAGTCGGTCGCAGCAAGTAGATCAAATACCTGCGGTAGACCGCTATTCATTACACCTAGAGACCCATGCCTCCTTCTCCCCAGTCAACGTATCTTACACCCTGCACATGAACGCCTAACTGCTGGTACCAAGAACTCGAGATGACTCTTCGCTCCGACGCCGTTGAAATCGATGGACCCTCTACCATCCAATATTTCATAGAATAGCCCAATACGGGGAACACCATTTTCAGACATCTATCCCACGAGGCTCGCCCAAGGTGATATCCTCAATCTTCTCATCGTAATCGCTGTTGGTCCCATCGCGACTGATTCTCGGACTGGTCGATACGACGCTGCTGTCCGACGTGAACTCAGTCACCGAGTCGCACCGTCTCTCGTCATACGGCGGCGGCTGAGAAACGTCGCTTTCATACCCAGGCAACGTCGATACACTTCTGACGCTCCTCGACCTTCTCTGCGAGGGCCCGCCCTCTTCAAAAAGGTGGAAACCAGCTCGACCTTCCTCGGCGCTCGTGATGGTCAAGGAATTCACCATGCGATGCGCGTTTCGGATGGCGCGGATGTCATCCTTCATTGCTTCCTCCAAGATGTCTTCTTGCTGGGAGACGCGACCACCTTTCTCGTGCATGGCCAATGCCTCGGTGCTCGCCAATCCATAATGCACCCGCGTATTCCAGAACCAGGTTTTGAGCTTCTGGTACCTTGCGGCACGGCGGTAGAGCCTCTTTGTGCGGCGCTCCTCTGCCTCGGCTGCTCGGTCAGCCCGACGCCGTGGATCCCTGATCCAGATGTAGATCCAGACGAGGAAAGAAAGGACGAAGAGGGCAAGAAAGAACGACTTCATAACCACAGCGGAAGGGACCCCGCTATGGTTATAGGCCAAATCATGATCGGCTGACGACTCGTCAAGTGACCTCGTGTGTGCAGCAGAATGCTGGCCGACCGAGCTTGGTGTCTGGTCAACAACGTTTGTTGTAGTTGTCATTGTGCCGGTCGAGGCATTAAGCTCATCATGCTCAACCTCTTCATCAGCCGTCTGAGGAGGAGCTTCAAGCAGCTTGTCAAATGAGATGGGCTCATAAGAGGCAGCTTGAGGGGCTCTAGTAACATTGTGATGCAAGCCGTCAAGGGATCCGGCTTGCTTGAGACATGTCAACTTCTTCAGGGACTGGACGACCTCATGGAACTTATGCTGGATTTTGCCCTTTACGTGGATGAAATCGGACATCAAGCTCTTTTGCTTGTCATCAGGGGCTTCATTATGGAAAGATGCCAACGAATGCCCCGGGTGGTGGGAGCCTCGATCAGATATCTCGAAAGGGCCCACCGGGGTCGACCAGGCTTTGTAGTCGCTGACAGAGGCTGTCGGGACGGTGAACGTGGGGGTAAAACGAATGATGGCGGGACGAGCCGTTTGCCTGTAAGAGATTGTAAACGAGGGAGGCTGTGACATTTCCTTTGGGTCTGAGAAGCGGAGGGCGACAACGTGGACTACATCTTCACCGCGGGAGCTGCTGCCATCGGAGGGAACCGAGTCGTAGAGACAGCTGATGGTCCATGACATATGTGCATGTCCGTATGCTGCTAGGAAGCCCTCCCCGACCCCCTGGGTGTCGGTCCATTCGGCATCTAATCGCTCGCGATCAAGGTAAATTTTGTCGTCGCCACAGGCGCGGCCAGAGCTTTCGACTTGAAATGTGAGGATCTTGCAGGATTAGCGGGAGTAAAACAATAGGTGAAGTCGCTCCTACAGGAAGGCCCCATGCAGGCTCAGCATTGTCGACAGTGAACTTTAACGTAGCCGAAGACGAGTCTTTTCATTTGTAAGCGAATACTGATGATGAGTTTGGGTGAATACTCTACTTACCATACGACAAGACGGGCGACTCCCGATCAGTTCGTTGGACAGTAGGTAATGCCTCCGCATCGGGGATCACGAATGCGGAAGTCAGGACAGACGACAGCAAAGCCGTCGCCTTGAAAAGGCGGCATACCATGGTGGCGAGCTCTGCAGACTTCACGGAGAAGCTCTGGAGACTTTTGGCTCACATGAGAGGTAGTGCAGGAACGAGTCGAGGAGAGGGAGGGAAAACGTGGTTGCCTGAAACGAGTCCGCAGGAACTTCTCAGCCCACCGGGACTGGCCGCGGCTATTGACGCGTAGAATCAACCGTGCCACATCAAAGCCCCCTCAAACATCAAACATCTTCAGCAACAGCAACATATTACTGGCGCACAAATTGGAAGTCAGAACTCTCAATGGTAATGCACCTAGTCCACTCCCGTACTTCTCTTGCTGACCGCGTACACCTATCAGTTGCCTCTAGGATTGCTCAATGCAGCGCAAGGTCACCCAATGCTGGTTGAGCTTAAGAATGGCGAAACTCTGAACGGACATCTTGTGAACTGCGACACATGGATGAATCTCACGCTCAAAGAGGTCGTTCAGACGAGTCCAGAAGGCGACAAATTCTTTCGACTGCCAGAAGTCTACGTGCGAGGTAACAATGTGAGCATTTGATCTCCACCTTTTTCTACTCTCATAGCACTGACAGCCTCAAAGATCAAGTACTTGCGCGTACCCGATGAGATTGTTGGTCTCGTTAAAGACCAGCAACAAAGTCAGCCTGCAAGTCGCGGAAGAGGTGGTGGAGTCGGTAGAGGTGAACATAGCGGCCGAGGCGATCGTGGGAGAGGTGGTGGAAGGGCTGGTGGAAGAGGGCGAGGGCGAGGCAGGGGCTGAACGTGCCTTTGCAGACAGTCGAACTGCTGAACATGGTCTTCGGACTTCGGTGTGAGCAAAAACTGCTCGGACGCGAGAGCGCTACCATCAGATGCACAAAGTGTAATCTACGAGGGATGGCGATTAGTACGCCCTATTTGATCAATTTGGGAGGAACACCACGGTCTGCATCTGAACGTGACGAGCACAGGACGCTGGTGGACTGAGCCGAGGACCAACTCGGAGTGTTTGGCGCTGAAGCAGGCATGAGGAATTCCGTCTGCAAGCGGTTGAATACTATCAAAGCGCGGCGCGCTGTGAGGGAGCTGCCTTGTCATTAGACCTCATCTATGCATGGACACAGTCTGCCGGGAGTAAGCATCATTCTCTGAGGCACGCAGTATTCAATGTGTGCTTCAACTTCAGAAAACAATGAAAGCTTGGTTGGCTGGTCAAGCAAGCGCCAAAATGGATGAATGGAGCTTGAGTCCTGATTGGGAGGAGTTGAGTTCATGAACCCTTTGCGCTCTTGCCGTGACGTAGGACTTCCGAGGTTCAATAATAAGGCGGCAGAAATCTACCGCGCTAAGGCTGAGGCTTGGCGAGTGCGAGAGTTTGACTCTCAGCCTGTTCAAGCGTCCGAGTCATCATGTTCAATCTGTTGCCTCCTGTAATCTATTCTCATCTCCCATTTACTCAACTTCTCACCACTCGAGTGCGAGGTATCCTTTGACACCGGCATACCGTTCCCCAGTGTTGACATCAGGGCACAGCATCTCCCACTGTGTCCCTATGCATGTGTCCTGGGAGGCTGTCTGCAGAACCGTTGGCCAGTCACTGGTGACACCAGAATCATCGTCCAGGACCTTCTATCACGGTATTGTGTCGACCGAGCCTTGCTCGTGATTCGACACATAAGGACAAAGCCTCGCCTCAGTTGATTCACTCACAAGTCCTTTCGATTCAACCAATCCCCATCAACCCCGGACATCACTCATACCCGCAAACATGGTCATCTCTATGCCCCCGACCCCGAACAAGGACGATCTCGACGCAACATGGGCATTCCTCGAAGATGGCGTCAACCGGATTATGACGAATTTGAAGGACGGCGTGGACATGAAATCGTACATGGGGATTTACACAGCTGTCCATAATTTTTGCACATCCCAAAAAGCGGTAGCTTCAGGCGGTGGAGTAATAGGAGGCAATGCTCACCGAGGCGCACATCTGCTGGGAGAAGATCTTTACAAAAATCTCCGGGCATACCTGAAGAATCACTTGGAAGTGCTGTACGAGCAGTCGAAAGGCCACGTGGACGAAGCACTCTTGACCTACTACATCCGAGAATGGGACCGGTATACTACCGCTGCAAAATATGTCAACCATCTCTTCAAATACCTGAATCGCCACTGGGTCAAAAGGGAGGTTGACGAGGGAAAGAAGGACGTGTATGATGTATACACCCTACACCTCGTGTCGTGGCGGCAGGTTTTCTTCGATAAGGTCCACTCGAGCGTCATGGATGCCGTCCTGAAGATGGTGAAAAAGCAGAGAGATGGAGAGACGATAGAGCAGTCCCACATTAAGAGCATTGTAGATTCATTCGTTTCCTTGGGCTTGGACGAGACTGATACCACCAAATCCACACTTGATGTGTATCGCTTCAACTTCGAGAAACCCTTCCTGGATGCAACGACCAGATACTACGAGGAGGAATCTAAACAATTCGTGGCGCAGAATCCCGTGGTCGAGTACATGAAGAAGGCAGAGGCGCGGCTGCAAGAAGAGAAGGATCGCGTGGGGCTTTACCTCCACCAAGACATCATGAACCCGCTGATGAAGACTTGCCTCGGCGTCCTGGTGACGGACCACTCCACTCTACTTCGGGACGAATTCCAAGTCCTGCTCGATACAGACCGACAAGAGGATCTTGCGCGAATGTATAAGCTACTGTCCCGCATAATCGACGGGCTTGAGCCCTTGCGAACCAAGTTTGAGGCTCATGTTCGAAAGTCGGGATTGGCCGCGGTCGAGAAGGTCGCTATCGAGGGCGAGAACATGGAGCCGAAAACATATGTCGACACTCTGCTTGAGGTTCACTCCCAGTATCAACAGCTTGTCGACAACGCTTTCAATGGCGAGTCAGAGTTCGTTCGGTCTCTCGATAATGCGTGCAAAGAGTTTGTCAACCGCAACAAGGTTTGCGTGACCGGCTCCACACGATCGCCCGAATTGTTGGCCAAATACACGGATACGCTCCTCAAGAAGAGTGGCAAGAGCGCCGAGGAGGCGGATCTTGAGGCCTCGCTCATCCAGATCATGACTGTCTTCAAATACATTGAAGATAAGGACGTCTTCCAGAAATTCTACTCTCGTATGCTAGCCAAACGCCTCGTACATTCAAGCTCGGCCTCTGAGGACGCAGAGACGAGCATGATTGGTAAGTTGAAGGAGGCCTGTGGCTATGAATACACCAACAAGCTTCAGCGGATGTTCCAAGACATCCAGATCTCGGCCGACTTGAATAGCAATTTCAAAGAATGGGTGAGCAAGGCTCTGGACGAGGAAGACATGAAAAAGACGGTGGATTCCAACTACCATATCCTTGGCACGGGTTTCTGGCCACTTACCGCGCCTGCCACCAACTTCTATCCCCCAGCAGATATTGTCAAGACCTACGATCGCTTCCAATCCTTCTACTTCGACAAACACAATGGTCGCAAGCTCACCTGGCTGTGGCAGCTATGCAAAGGCGAGATCAAAGCCAATTACATCAAGAATTCTAAGATCCCTTACACCTTCATGGTTTCGACATATCAAATGGCTATACTCTTGCTGTTCAATGACTCGGACACCGTCACATACGAGGATATGCAAAAGGCAACGGCCTTGTCGAACGAGTACCTTGATCCCTCGCTGGGTGTCTTTGTTAAAGCCAAGGTACTCCTCCCATCGCCGGAGAATGGCAAGCCAGAACCGGGCACATCATACTCGCTCAACTTCAACTTCAAGAACAAGAAGATCAAGGTCAACCTGAACATCAGCGTCAAGTCGGAAGCGAAGCAAGAGGTTGAGGACACACATAAGACGATCGAGGAAGATCGTAAATTGCTCATGCAGGTATGTGTTTTTGGTCGAATCCTACCCGCTGAAAAATTATTACTGACTGCGACCATAGTCTGCTATTGTGCGTATTATGAAGTCTCGAAAGAAGATGAAGCACGTTGTCCTTGTCCAAGAGACGATCTCTCAGATCAAATCCAGATTCACGCCCAAAATCCCCGACATCAAGAAGTCAATTGATCAATTGATCGAGAAGGAATACCTGGAGAGATTAGATGAGGATGAGCTAGGCTACCTGGCCTAATCCAAATTCAGGGCTGGAAGACATGTGTTTCATGCAAGGCGTGGAGTTATGCTGGGAAAGCAAGTAGAAGCAGGTCACAAGGCTTTGGGCAGTGCCGTTGCAGTCTGAATGATCTCATGCCGGTAACGATTGCGCTCTCAAGAGGGAGGTGGAGGGTGTCGCAAATGCATTAGCCTACACTATTTTATCTGGTGGCATTCGGAGTCACAAATCATTGCGTCTGGGCGACCTTGATTGTCTGATCAAAGCGCAGGTGAGGTAGATCCTTGCGCTCCTCGTGCCTGACCATACATCAATTTCCAATACTCAGCTGAGGTCCCTTACTACTCCCTTTGCCAACGTAACTCCCCGCTCCATTACATCTATCTACCAGTAGTATCTCCAGCAACACGTACTAGATACCTTCTGCGGCTTTTGAGGGGAGAGGAAGAGATGACCTCATAGCTAGCCCGTGGCCGTCTTCAGGTCGAGGCTAGCTCAGGCCTCAGGGTGTCAGTGCCGACTCCATGATGGTGGCTGGCGGGCCTCGGAAGGAAGTGCCCGCCAAACGGTTGCAGTGACATGCAGAATCAATGCTGATCATTTGGTGAAAATGGAAAGAGGCGAAAAGAGACAGATAGCACGATTGATCGACAAGAGGATGTCTCGACTTGTGCTGTCTGTTGTAATACCATCTCCACAATGCGGAGGATCTACATGTTGTTCATCGTATCGTTGTGCCTCAGAAAGGCTTTTTATGCATACCTTATCAAGCTCAGGCACCCGACCCCCTAAGCTAGTGTCGACTACAGGCTAGCACCAGCTAGAGCTCCTGCAGCAAAAGGCTTGTCACCCACCCTAGGGATGGTTGTTATCGGAAGGACGAACCGCCCATCAGAGAATTCATAGCTCCGCTCCCTCCTTAGTGAGGCGGACTATGAATACGAGGGCAACATTCCAGCTGTCCATTCTCACTCCCACCTATTTTCTTACAGTACCTGCTTCTCCTTAGCCCTTCAAGACATTCGCTTCTTCATCACGTTCGTTTGAGGGGACCCATCGATTAACCTTCTTGTTTGCTCTTTTCCCTGGTCAACATCCGGCCGCCTCAAATGCTTATCGGGTGGGCCAAAACAACAGCTTGGACCTTCAGCCCAACATTCGCTTCAGCAGGTGCATCAATTGATCCTTGGTCTTCTGGACGTTCTCCTGTCGTTCCCAACGTCGTCAATGCGACCGTGAACTTTGGTCTATTTGATGTCTCACCATAGACCAACAGACCGGATGCAATGCCTCCTACAAGAAGGCATTCTCATCGAGGGCTCACGCCCACACCAGTCGTTCCCACAACCCCAATCCTAGCATCAGAGGCTGCAGCTGCCGCCTTGAAAGAGTTTGCTCGAGGTCGTCCTGCATCGAAAAGATCCTCTGACACTTCAACTGTGTCCAAAGAATCATATAGGTCCAGCAATCTCAACCAAACCGCAACTCAACCCGCCCCCGCCAATCAAATCGTTCCCGGACAGCCAACCAAAGCGGGCAACGCAAGCTCAGATGCAGAGACTCAGCATCCTTCTGGATCGACGTCTTCTGAAGCAGCCCCAAGTGATTCCCCAAAGTCAAGCGACAGTCGTAGCAGCGACTCCCCAAATGGACACAATCCTGCTTCATCAACCCCGCCCCTGGGAAACCGTGCGAGTCCAACTCGACCCCCCTCAGTCAGCCGTGGAAGCCCCCAGGAGCAGGCACAGCATCAGCCACCAGTGAGATTGGTAGATTTGGGTCGCGATTATTCAAGATATCCTCAAGACCATTCGTCCTCGGGCATCAGGACCCCGAACCCTTTCCAGACACCGAGCGGAGCCCAGACACCTTTTTCTGCCGGAACAGCACCTGGCTCGCCATATCATTCTACGACGCAAGTGAATCATGTCACCGATCCTGAGAAGGGAGATTCGTTCTGGTTCCTTGATGATCGCATTGGAGCCCCTTTCACCGCGGACGCCAACAAATTTCCTCTCTACACAGACGAAAAAGAAGCTGACGACGATATGCACACACCGTATCCGGATGATGAGGCTGAATTGAAGCCGACGCTTAAAGCGTTCTGTCAACCGAAATTGTTTTGCTCAATGATGTCGCTGGTGGTACTCATCGCCGGCCTCCTCTGTGTATTCGTGCTTCTACCAGTCCTCACCTATACTGGGCACACCACGTACTCGTCATACGATCAAAAGGTGACGCCGGTCAACAACACCGGTAGAGCGGAAGACCACGTCAACGATATCGAATACCCATTGTTCAAGAACATTCGAACAGGCTTAATAGATCCAGACACCCCGCAATCAGCAATGACGAGGACCACTTTCGATGGCCAGACCTGGGAATTAGTCTTCAGCGATGAATTTGAGACTCCGAATCGCACATTCTATCCCGGAGACGACGTCTTCTGGACCGCGCAAGACCTGTGGTACGGTAGTACGCAAGATCTTGAGTGGTACGATCCGGACGCTGTGACAACGGGGAACGGAACTCTCCAGTTGCGGCTTGATTCTTTTCAGAACCACAATCTCAACTATCGATCTGGCATGGTCAATAGCTGGAATCAGATTTGTATGAAAGGAGGTGCATTGGAGGTGTCAGTCTCCCTCCCTGGGCCTGGTGGTGCAGCGGGTTTGTGGCCGGGTGCTTGGACAATGGGCAACCTCGGGCGTCCAGGGTATAAAGCTTCGACAGAAGGTCTGTGGCCTTATACGTACAACTCTTGTGATTCAGGTATCACGCCCAACCAAAGTATGACGGATGGCACGTCCTACTTGAACGGGCAGCGGCTTCCATCCTGCACGTGTCATGGCGAGGACCATCCAACTCCAGGGACGGGTCGGGGAGCACCTGAGATTGACGTTTTCGAAGCAAGTGCAGATCCGACTCTGCACCTTGGGCTAGTGACGCAATCATATCAAGTTGCTCCCTTCGACCTGTGGTACCATCCAGATGCCGACCATATGGCCATACCAAATTACAACACAACCCAAATGAATGGATACTGCGGAGGACCATTCCAGCAGGCCGTCTCCGGCCAGACGGAGCTCAACAACAAGTGGTACGATGGCGAGCTCTATCAAAAGTATGGCTTCGAATACGTACCGGGGACTGGGTCCAATGCCCACATATCCTGGTTTGTGGGGGATGACATGTCGTTCATGATGGATGGTGACGCCGTGGGTCCGAATGGCAACATCGATTACAGGCCAATCTCGGAAGAGCCGATGATCATGGTGCTGAACTCAGGCTTCAGCACCGCATGGACTGGCATCAATATGGACGAGCTGCGCTTTCCAACGACCATGCACGTTGACTATGTCCGCTGGTATCAAAAGCCGGGCCAGAATATGGTGACATGCGATCCGCCGGGATATGAGACGACGCAGTATATCAAAGATCACGAGGTCGCTTATACGAATAATAATCTGACGCAGTGGGACGAAACCGGCTTTCCTTGGCCGAAGCACAAACTGAATTCGGAATGTTGAAGCCTATCATACTATCAGATGGCGAACCATGTTATTGGCCTGCAAGTTGGGGGCTTAATGAAGGTTGAACCTCCAATGCTGGCAATGGTGTTACTTGGAATGCGGCCTAGGGTGAGTCGATCTTTGTGGAAGAGATCGATTCCAAGATTTCTGGGTGTTGAATTACCCCGAGCAAGCGCTGCGAGGGCAAAAGGCGTTGGAGGCACTTGTTGTCCAAGAGAGGGATCATGTATAAAGTATATAAACTTAGCATTAGCAATGCCTCTTCGATGACATCAATGAGATTAAACGATCAACAAGAAAACTTCTTCAGGTTCTATCAGGCCAGCCAGTAGAGCGTCCTTCCTGGAAATGCCTTGAAATTGCTAGCGTTCAAGTTCAAGGCGAAGACCGCCATTATTCCCGGCTTATATCCAGAGAGCCTAGAATCACTCAATGCGAACTTCCTACGGGCCCCTCGGGCTCACTTCAACGTATGTTACAATGTCTACAAAACGAATAGAACAAGCGGAAGTTGAAAAGTACTGGGAGATATTCTCACCGCTTGCAGGCGGCGGCAAATACCTCACCGGCGCCCAAGCAGCCTCGGTGCTGAAGAATAGCCAGCTGCGTGATGATCAGCTCGAGCGGGTCTGGGACCTGGCCGACGTCGACAATGACGGGAGCTTGGATTTCGAGGAATTTTGCGTGGCCATGAGGATCATCTTTGATCTCGTCAATGGTGTAAGTCCTCCTGATCAAGACTTCTCTCAATGCATATACGCCTCTAGATATGTATATGTATATATACTACAGCTTCTCCATGCCACCCAAACATCTTCGCACTTACTCCACGTATCGCAATGCTAATGAACGAAACGAACGGACCACCAGGAATACGCCGACGTCCCCCCCACCCTCCCCGACTGGCTCGTCCCCGAATCGAAATCCCACCTCGTCCAAGCCACCCGCGCCCTCTCCGGCACCTCCTCCTCCTCCTTCCCCCCCCCATCCCCCACCACCCACCTCGACGACTCCGACTCCGACTCGGACTCCTCCTCCCCCACCGCCCTCAAATCCGGCTTCGACTGGTACATGAGCCCCCCCGACAGAGCGAAATACGACGCCATCTACAGCACGCACAAGCACCGGCACGGCTCCCTGAATTTTTCCTCGCTGACGGATCTGTACGACACCCTCAACGTGCCGGACACCGATCTCCGCTCCGCGTGGAACCTGGTCAACCCGGCCAGCGAGCCCGCGGTCGGGAAGAACGCCGCGCTCGCGTTCCTGCACATCTTGAGTCGCCGGCATGACGGGTACCGCATCCCGAGGAGTGTGCCGCCGAGCTTGCGGGCGACGTTCGAGGGCGGCGTCGTGGATTATAACCTGGAGAGTTCGGAAGCGCGGGGAGGGGTGAAGAGCGGGGCCCCGCCGCAGCAGTCGCGGAGGTATGAGGAGGATACGAGTACGGGCCGGAAGGCCAAGTTCGGGGATGCCTATCTCAGTCGGCTTGGGGTGGGGGGCGCGGGGCAAGGGCCGACGAGGGGGACGGACTTCAGCGGGGTGAAGACGGAGGGGGATTGGGAGGAGGTGAGGTTGAAGCGGCAGTTGGCCGAGTTGGAGGAGAAGATCGAGAAGGTGGAAGCCGGTGCGAAAGCGAGGAGGGGTGGCAAGAGGGGGGATAGCAAGCCGGCGTTGGTGAAGCGGGAGTTGGAGATGCTGCTGGATTATAAGAGGAAGGAGATTAGGGAGTTGGAGCAGGGGGAGGGGAGGGTGAAGCAGGGGGAGAGTTTGAGGGGGATCGAGAAGGAGATTGAGGGGGTGAAGGAGATGGTGGAAGGGTTGGAGAGGCATATGCGGTCCAGGGAGGAGGTGCTGGAAGGCTTGCGGCGGGAGATTGAGACGGAGAAGAGGAAAGGTCGATAGCGAGACGGCAAGCGTACTGTAGGTAGATATTAGATGCATTGGTGTCAATTATCCCGAGCTGCCCCCACTGTTACCATGTAAATGCGAACGCGCCAGCTATATGCCCGACCAATGTTTTACCCCAACTCTATCTTGTCCGTCGACCATTATGTCTCGTAGGTAATCATTACACACATTTGAGCCCGCGCCTGATGAACACTCGCTTTTCACCATTATACCAATCACATGTTGGCCAATTGATCATCGATTTCTCGATCCAAAAACGCTCTTTTATCGCCACTCAGCTCTGTCTGCAGTCTCTGCTCTACCAAGGCTCGAACCTGCTTCTTGGTCACCGTGTCCAGATTGACCTCGGCAAGACATTCCCGAACAGCCTCCTGGATGGCTCCGTCATTGATCAGACCGGGACTGAGCACGCCGCTTCTGAAATCGAGCGTGCTCACCGGTCGACTACCGCCGTAGGGGGTACCTGCTAATGGACTTCGTTGACTCTGTCTCAAGGGAGGTGACTGCATCGCCATGAGGTTGTCTGTGCTCGGGAAGCCGGCGCTCCGCGGTCCCGGAGTGGTGTACGGGCTGCTTGGATAGTCTCGGTAAGGAGCTTCAGACACGTTGGCCATCGATTGGCGTTTCGAGGCGTATTGTGGGGCATCGCGGTATTGCCCGAGAGACATTGTTGAAGCTCGTCCAGACTGAGCAGGGAATCCGGCTGGGGATTGAGGAGGCATGAACGTCTGAGGTTGGTGGAATCCAGTCAGAATGGTCGACGCCGGCTTAGCGGATGAATAGACGGAATGTACATCATCCATCTCATACTGAGCGCTGCCAGCATTGTCGTAATAGTCATCCGCTTTCCCAGTCATGCCACGGCGACCAGGAAGATTATTAACGGCTGCATAATCGTCCCACCGTTGGAGTGGCACGCTTCGAGGATTGAACCCATCGTCCTCCATGGCCACAATTTGCTTGTTGCCCTTCTCTCCAATGACAATCCTGGTCGTGCCCCATGTGAAGTTGTCTTGGTTCCAGAACGAGTAGATGGGGAGGATGAAGGAATAGATGGGAAAAGCAATCAGGTAAATGATCATCCATCCGATGTGCTGCCATTGTCGTTTGATGATGAAGATGACCGCCTGCAAACCATATACAGCCCCAATCATGATGATCGATATCAACGGGAATTGACCGCTGTGCGTGGCCACTCGATAGATCAAGTACCCCAAATAACCACAGGTTGCAGGTAGTATGATTGTTCCGAAGAGGTCGATGAATACCACAAATCTCATGCTGAAACAGCAGAAGCCGCACAGGTCCTTCAACCAAACCAGCTCTGCAAGGTTATGGATGGTTGAGTTGATCCAGCGGCGCCTCTGGGAGAGAAGCACACCCCACGTCTCGGGCGCGGCAGTGCTGGCAAAGGCATCCGGGACAAACTTATAGGACATCTGTGGGAAATGCCGCGTCATGATCGTGGTGAGATAGCGATCTTCACCAAGCGCGAGAAGGTTCTTCTTGTGAAGAGTATCGACATCGGTGATGTTGTAGTCGTTGATGACCGTGTCTGAGATGATCAAGGGCCTCCCCTTATCACTGGTGCGCAATCTGTACATGCAAAAGCTATCGCCCAAAAGTCAGCTCAATATACGGCGTGCGTAGAATGGGAAGGAGACACGTACCAGCCAGGCAAGCAGGTCACGGACCCGAAGAGTGACTCGAAAGCTTTGGCTAGGTGATGTGATATATAGTATTCGTATACTTGGATCATTGTCCACCACGTCCTCTCCTCATTCTCGAGGCTTGTCTCACCACAGATACCAGCAATCTTGGCGTCATTCGCACAACTGGCGACGAGCCGGTTCAACGAGTCTTCTCGAACGCTGGTATCTGCGTCGACCATGAAGAGATACTCATACAGCTCGGGGTCGACCCCAATGATGTTGTTGATTTGATGAAACATCTCGAGCTCCAAGGGCGACATGGGTGACCGATGGTGTACGCGGTTGAGGAAGCTGAGCAAGAGCAATTGCGAGTCCCGCTTGCCACGATTGCCCGGCTTTGACTTCGACTGCTCTGATTCCTTGCCGACCTTGACGACGACAATGTACGGGACAACGTTACCTTCGTACTCATAAAGACCAGAATAGACTTTGCCGTAGTTAAGCTGTTCGCTGCCTTGACCAACGGATTTGAAGGGAAGCGCGGGCGGGTCAATTTTGGGATCAACACCAAGAATGTCCAAGACAATCTTGGGCGTTGGCCTATCATTGCCTCCGCCAACGATCATCCCGTCGCAGACCACACAGATGAGCTTTCGTTTGTTGTCATATTGAAGAGCTGTCAAGGAGTCAAGACCCTTCCGCAATTGATCTTCGCCTTCTGTGTAGGCGGGCACTTGACAGATCACGAACTTGTCTTGTGCTACCGGCCTTCGTTTGGACCCAAATTGCAGGGCTGACAGGAACTTGGTGAGAATGACGGCACAGAGTACGATGGTGAAAGCCAATAAGATGTAATTGTTGACTTTGCATCTAGGAGTGTCCCGGAAGTCAGTCTTTCCCACATAAAACACATTTTTCATGCAGTTCAGAGTGTTCCGGAAATCTTTGTCGTCATTTTGCCATTGACTGGTGATATCGGTCCCAATGCCACCTTGAATGATGGCCCAAACCTTGTCAGGAATGAATGAGTACATGGCGATATTTCCCTCGGTCTTCTGGGTGTAATAGTAATCCGTCAGGTCATAGACGCTGTTGTCCAAGATGACCCAATATCGGTTGCTATTTTGCGCTTCAGAGCTGATTTTGCCCTTGGCCGTGACAAGATCTCCCTTGAAGTACTCTTCGATCTTGGGCGTGAAGGTGTTGTAGTACCAGTTGATATTGTGTAGCTTGGTCGCCGTGTTTGGTTGGGCAATGGGACCAGACTTGTGGTATCCTTGCGGCAATGTAGGGGTATTGTTCGACAACAACACGGTGTTCTCGTTGTCGACAAGGTACTGACATCCGACGGTCAAGGGCACTGGGAAGTACTCATCGAGATTCATTCCCGCAAAAGGTTGCATCGCAGTCTTATCCGCGTACGGTTGAATGTCGCCGTGAGATACCCTTGCGAATTTGGTGATGTCGTAGACTCTGCCACGAACGCTGACGTAGAAGTCGTCGTCGCCTTGATGATAGCTGACTTCTTTGTCGTTCCATGCCTTGTCAAAATTTGGACACAGTAGACGTCCGAACTCAACAATGTAGAAAATGACGACCGCATTGAGGAGAAAGATGAGCATGACTAAGACCAGCTTTTCTCTCCATGCCATGCGAACGTCAGGTCTCTTCATACGGCCAACGTATCGCAGAACGAATGAGGGGATCCAAAATGTCAGGGCCCAGACGCAAGTTACCCAGATACGGCGGGACCTGTCAATGGGCTGAGACGTAATAGCTTTTGGATCTGCCAGCTCAGGATCAAGTCCGCCAGTGAACTGCCCGATCTCGTCGTCTTCATAGATGATTTGGTCCCGCTTCTCATCACCTTTGGCACCAAGCCCATAGTCGCCAACCATGGTATTGAGCGTGCGGGCTGCTGTTGGTGCAATGGATTTGGTCATCCCGATGGCACTCTGAGCTAGTGTTGCGGAGCTCTGATGCCGCTGTACAAGGTTGTCACGGCTCCCATAACCGTCATCGACCGGAGGGAAGAAACCGCTTGTGTTCGCGCCAGGTGTTACTGCGGAATAGCTGCTATCCATCGCACTTGGACCCATGTTGTCGAAGGGGGATTGGGAATATGGCTCTTCTTCGGTAGGCTTCAGATCAAGCATGCTCTCAGCCTCCCACCATGCCCCCTCTCGTATCCAGACACGCTCATGGCCCAAGACAACCTCGCCATTGCTCCAGCCCCTTTCCAGAATCCAGCTTTCTACACCATCGCGACCGTCTTGACATCCGAGCCGCGAGTAGCGATTGCAGAACTCATCAATGTCGAAGTCAGCTGTGAAATCCAAGGTCTTGTTGCGATAATTGGCCCATTCAGGAAGTCTCCATGAACGCAGCTGCTTTGACACCGTGCCAGCGGACCATGCAGAGGTGGTGGAGGCGAGATGGCCTAGACTCGGTAATGGATCGTCTGTCGGATGCAGAGCAAGATGATACCAATTTCTACTGCTCCCAAGAACGGCAGGGAGATCCATACGCGCCTCCATACCGCGTCGTGTATCCTGGGACTCAGAAGGATGTATAATCTTCCTCAAGAAGCCTCCTTGCTCTGCTTCCTCGGCAATCCTCAGGAGCAGATCCTCCTGACGCTCCCACTCAGCTGCTCGTTCTCGACTCGCGGGAGTGGTGGTGAGGCCTAGATCGGCAGCTACATCGGCAACTGCATTATGCATCTCCTTCAACACTGAATGGCCAGCTTGTGTGACATCAATGCCGTCCTCCTTCATCTCTGCCAGAATTGCCAGATTGTCATCAAATACCCCACGTAATGCGACAGCCCTGCCTAGCTCCTGACCCGGGATTTCGACGACGGTGATGTTGACGACATCTTCGGTCTCTTCGTCCGTTTTTGGTGTGCGTGCTCCGAAACGGCCACTACCACTTTCACTCAACTCGTCCCCATCTCTTGATCTTTGTATGTCTTCTCGCACTGCGATGTTGGCCTTCATCAACACCCAGTCCACGAGTGCCTCGTAAATACCGGATATCAAAATCTCTCGCTCGTCTGTGCTACATTTGCGCATGATGATTTCTGGATCGATGCCCACTAGACCTCCAACATCTTCACAAATGTCCTCGAGATCCTCCTGATCTATGAGAAGACCCACAGTCTCTCCGAGCTTGAGCAGGGCAGCCAAGGTAGAAAGCAAATTCCGATGCGAAGCCCCTTTGATTCCAATGGATTTCAGAGAAGCGCGAAAGTCTTCCGAAGCAGCGGTATCATCGGCCGCGGGAAGATAGCTCGGAGGGTCATACGTGTGAGATCGGTTGAGTAGGGCATAAGTCGAGGGGGCCTTCAGACTGAGAAATTCTCGCTCGGCGGGTGTTGATGCAGAAGTGAGAAGGTAGTAGAAGACATCGAATGCGCGGTAGCCGGCTTCTTGCGGGATATGCAAAAGACCTGCTTGAAGATCGAGACCTGAACGAGAATACGCTAGTGAAGCACCATTGATGTTCCCCGCAAGTGTGAGCTTGAAGGTGGCCGCAAGGGCGGAATGCCGGGGGGTGGAGGCGTTGAAGGCGGTAACGCAGTGAGTAAAGGGTCTGAGGGCGGAGAGAGCTGTATACAGTGAGGAGGGTATTTTGAGTGGCAAGGCTGAGATGAAGGGGACGAGGAGTGAGGGCGTCGAGTGATGCAGAGAACTGAGTAGCGGTTGTCAGTCATCGTTTCCCACATGATGCAAGCTTTACTAACCCTAGAATGACACAAGCATCTTCTGCTCGGCGGCGAGCATGTTCCCAAGCCTGCCTCGCGAGTTCGGTATCCACAGTGGCACCCTCCTGCCCCTGGGTGGATGGATTGGCAGCTGTGAGCCAAGTGTTCACGACAAGACTGGTACTGGCATCAAGGCGATAAGGCTGTCCTGAGGCATATGCTGTGTGAAGAGCGTTGAGCAACGTGGTGGTGGAGACTTGTGTGGACTGCTGCACTGCTGATCGAACGCCGTTGGGAGTCGAAGCCCCCGAGTACATGGACATCCGATTTGGAGTTGCCATATTGTCTTGACTTAGTGGTCCGCTCCCCTCGAGACAAGCATCAATGAACAGGCATGCCTCTATTGTTGGGCGTTGGGGGGCTACTGTAGCGGGACTCTTGTTATGGTCGATGAAATGTAGGGCGGACTGGAGTTGTGTTTACTACGTCCTAGGATGGCTGGCGAAAGCGAGTGACAAGGTTGAATAGGAATTAACGAATGTGATACACGGACTCCAAGAAAACAACGAAAGTCGAGGTGATACAGAGTAACGAAGGGATGCAGGGGGCAGATGAAGTTCTCACGAGAATGTCTGAGGAGAGTACGGACGTAGGGTATTATTCCGTAGACTGTCGCCATCCACCATACCCAAACACGCCAAAAGGGGCGAAAACTGGGGTCTAGTGATTGGGTCCGAGCCGGTAAGACGGCAAAAATAGCACCAATTCGTATGCTAGCGTGAAGTCGTCCCGTATTGAGATTCCACATCTAACGTACGAGTAAACGCTATTGCACCACTCTTTTTCTCCTAGATAGTTCTGTAGTTCTACGTAAAGAGTCTTCTTTGCCATCACTCAAAGCAAGAACTCCTTCCATCTTCCGTTCATCAGTCGGACCCATCACGTTCGTTTTCATACCATCTCACTCGCTTTGATTTGAGGATTCATTCCCATACCCCTGGCAAAATCGTTTGTCAACACGCCAAGCCTAAGGAACCCCTGGGTCGACAACACATCACCAGCATTCAATCAGCTCGAATTTGGATGGGTCTTCGCGGGAAAGGATCTTGAATGATACCTATACATTCGAGCATACTGCTGAATGACTTACTGAACACCGTATCTGGCCTTCGTTGAGCCTGGACCTGTGGCGTCCCTCCTCGCTATCATGGCCCTTCATGACCCCTTAAGCGGCAATCAGCCTGCCCATGCACAACCCTCATTGCCTTCCTTGCCGGCTCATCTACAGTCGGATACACATCTTACCGCTCATCTGGCTAGCCGTTTCCATGTGTCTCTACCCGTTGCACGCCTTTCCTCACAAGCTCTCATCTCAATCAATACATACACATCATCTGCAAGAGGACCAGGTGGCGGGAAGCTCGGGAGTGCCATGGGAGAAGCTGAGGAACTCGCAGGAAGAGCTTGGTCCAGACTTGGGCAACGAGCAGAGAACCAAGCAATAGTCTTCTTGGGCGAGTCTGGCTCGGGAAAGACCACCATACGATCTCACCTGCTGTCATCCGTGCTTTCCTTCTCGTCCACGCCGCTCTCAACAAAACTCTCACTGGCTGCTTTCGTATTCGATACCCTGACCACCACCAAATCCCTCACCACTCCAACGGCTTCGAAATCTGGTCTCTTCTACGAATTGCAATATGATGGATCTTCCACCGCTGCTCCTACACTCATTGGTGGCAAACTCCTGGATCATAGGCTGGAACGTAGCCGAATAGCCAGTGTTCCCACTGGCGAGCGGAGCTTTCACGTCCTCTATTACCTGCTGGCGGGAACGAGTTCTGCCGAGAAGGCTCACTTAGGCCTTCAAAACCCCGGCGTTGTTGCTGAAGATGGCATTGCCTCCAGGTCATCTGGAACGATCGGTCACAAGAGATGGCGATATTTGGGTCATCCAACTCAGCTGAAAGTAGGAATCAACGACAGCGAAGGCTTCCAGCACTTTAAGACTGCGCTCCGGAAACTCGAATTCCCGAGAAATGATATCGCGGAAATCTGTCAGGTACTGGCCAGCATTCTGCATATCGGCCAACTGGAGTTCATGAAGAGCGAATCAACCATCACTGCTGCTGATGATAGTGGAGGCTACTCGCACGAGGGCGGGGAAATGGTGACCGTGGTCAAGAACACCGACGTCCTTGGCATTGTCGCTGCTTTCCTTGGTCTCAGTGCTCAGAGTCTGGAGACCAGCTTGGGTTACAAGACGAAGACCATTGCACGCGAAAGAGTTACTGTCATGCTTGATCCCAAGGGTGCTCGTGAAAATGCTGACGAGCTTGCTCGGACGCTGTACTCTCTGCTTGTTGCGTTTGTCATTGAGCAGATCAACCAGCGCATATGCATTCCCGAAGAGTCCGTCGCGAACACCATCTCAATCATTGATTTCCCAGGATTCTCTCAATCAGCTGCAACCGGGTCAGCACTTGATCAGCTTCTGAACAATGCAGCTACAGAGCAGATCTACAACTTCACCCTTCAGAACTTCTTCGAGCAAAAAGCAGATCTTTTGGAGAGCGAAGAGATTAATGTACCTGCTACAAGTTACTTTGACAACTCGGACGCTACACGCGCCCTCATGAAGCACGGAAATGGTCTCCTGAGCATCCTCAGTGATCAAAGTCGGCGGGGGAGGACCGACCATCAGTTTTTGGAGAGCATCAGGAAGCGTTTCGAGAACAAAAACCCGGCCATCACGGTGGCCAGTGCGACCACCAAAATGCCAGGCAGCAACTTCGTCGTCCAAAACAACGCGGCAAACTTTACGGTCCGCCATTTTGCAGGCGAGGTGGAGTATCCGATCAACGGACTGGTCGAGGAGAATAGCGAGGTTGTCCCTGGTGACTTGATGAACTTGATTAATTCCACCAAGAACAATTTCGTTCGTGAGCTTTTTGGACAGGATGCTCTGCACACCGTGATGCATCCTAATGAGAAGACGGCCGTCATGCAGGCACAAGTCAGCTCTAAACCTACTCGAATGCCCAGCATGGCCCGCAGGAAAGCTGAACGACCGGGAAGACTTGCTGATCGGACCATAAGCGCTGCCCATTCTAACCACAGTGATGGCGATGATGTCCAGAAGAGATTAGGAAATGATCGGAAGACGGCCAATCGTCTCATCGGCATCGATCAAGGAGCTTCGGGTCAGTTCCTGTCATCGTTGGACAACATCATCAAGTCGATCTCATCCACAAACACCAATGTATACTCGATTTTCTGCTTGAAACCCAATGATCGAAGAATAGCCAATCAATTCGACAGCAAATGCGTCAGGACGCAAGTTCAGACGTTCGGGATCGCTGAAATTAGCCAGCGTCTTCGAAACGCAGACTTTAGCCTCTTCCTTCCCTTCGGTGAATTCTTGGGTCTTGCTGAAGCCAACGATATCACGGTTGCAAGCGAGAGAGAAAAGGCAGAAGCGGTGCTGAGCGAGAAGAGGTGGCCTGGTAATGAAGCGCGAATCGGAGCCACGGGAGTCTTCCTCAGCGAAAGATGCTGGGCTTCCATTGCAAAGAACAGCGACGGCGGTCTCCCCAACGAGAGAGGCCGTTTCTTCGACGCAGACATGAGTGATGTTGGAGATGATGGTTTGACGCCGATGGAGAGCCGCGGTATGGGCGGATCTCGAACAAACCTCTTGGCCTCCCAACAGAATCTTCGCTCACCTGGAGCATATATCTACGGTGACGAGACCAAACAAGGCGAATACTTCGGTGGTCGAGAGGGAGACGCTCGATCAGACGCCGGTGTTTCTGCCTTCAATGCTGGTGATATGTTCCACAATCTGGAAACTCGGGAACAGATGGCGGAGAAGGGCAATCAGAAACAGATGGAAGAGGTTGACACCGTGAAGACATCTGGCAGCCGAAAGCGATGGCTCGCTGTCGTTTACCTCCTGACTTGGTACTTGCCCGACTTTCTCATCAAATGGGTTGGCCGCATGAAGAGGAAAGACATCCGAACCGCGTGGCGCGAGAAGTTGGCCATCAACTTGCTGATCTGGCTCAGTTGTCTCTTCGTTTGTTTCTTCATTGTGGTTTTTCCGCAGCTCATTTGCCCCAGGCAACATGTCTTCTCTGCTGCTGAATTGTCGGACCATAACGGCAAAAAGGGCCACGATTCGTACGTCGCTATTCGAGGCGAAGTCTTTGATCTTGGAGCTTTCATGCCGAACCACTACCCGAAGATCATACCACCAGCATCCCTCAAGAAGTATGCTGGACTCGATGCTACAAGCTTGTTCCCCGTGCAGGTATCCGCGCTCTGCAACGGGATGACTGGCAGCATTGACAGCTCCGTTCAACTGAGTTACGCTCCATCCAACGTGACCGGGGCACCACTAGCTAATGCGGCTACCGATCCCAACGCCAAGTATCATGATTTCAGGTCCTTCACCAACGACTCAAGACCGGACTGGTGGTGGGAGCAACAAACAATTCTGCGCGCCGCTTACAAGAAAGGTGATGTGGGCTACACACCTCAGTATGTGAACACACTCGCTTCCAAGAAGCAATTTACGATAGCATCGATTGCCGGCCGGGTCTATGATTTCACGGAGTATGTGAAAGGTGGGCGTCGACTGGAAGCTCCCCCAGGCAAGGAAATCCCGAGTAATGTCAATCCTGACTTCATGGATCCTACCGTTATTAGTATGTTCCAGTTGAAGACTGGACAGGACGCGACCAAGGACTGGGAGAACATTCGCCTCTCTCCCGCTGAAAAGCAAAGGATGAAAATCTGCATGGATAATCTCTTCTTTGTTGGCAAGACAGATACCAGGAACTCGGCAGAATGCAAGTTTGCCCAGTACATTCTGCTCGCCATCTCAATACTCCTGGTCACCGTGATAGGGTTCAAATTCTTTGCAGCCTTGCAATTTGGCCGCCGCAATGCACCCGAAAATCTGGACAAATTTGTGATATGCCAGGTTCCTGCTTATACTGAAGATGAGGATTCGCTTCGTCGCGCCATTGACTCAGCGGCTCGCATGAAGTACGATGATAAACGCAAGCTTCTGGTCATTATCTGTGACGGCATGATCATTGGGCAAGGGAACGATCGACCTACGCCTCGAATTGTTCTCGATATCCTTGGAGTATCGGAAACTGTAGATCCTGAGCCCCTCAGTTTCGAAAGCTTGGGCGAGGGAATGAAACAGCATAACATGGGCAAAGTCTACTCCGGCTTGTATGAGGTTCAGGGCCATATCGTTCCATTCATGGTGGTGGTTAAGATTGGTAAACCGTCTGAGGTGTCAAGGCCAGGGAATCGAGGCAAACGAGATTCTCAGATGGTGATGATGCGGTTCCTGAACCGAGTCCATTACAACTTTCCGATGAGTCCACTGGAGCTGGAGATGCATCATCAGATCAGAAATATCATCGGGGTGAATCCTACCTTCTACGAGTTCATGCTACAGATCGACGCCGATACCGTGGTGGCCCCTGATTCGGCCTCCCGCATGGTGGCTGCCTTCCTCCACGATACGCGTCTGATCGGTATCTGCGGCGAGACGGCGCTCTCCAACGCCAAATCCTCATTCACCACCATGATCCAAGTATACGAGTACTACATTTCGCACAATCTCACCAAAGCATTCGAATCCCTTTTCGGCTCCGTCACATGTCTGCCAGGCTGTTTCACCATGTATCGGATCCGGGCTGCAGAGACTGGAAAGCCACTGTTCGTCAGCCGTGAGATCATTGAATCCTACTCTCAGGTCCGGGTCGACACCCTTCACATGAAGAACTTGCTACATCTAGGCGAGGATCGCTTCCTGACGACATTGCTCCTCAAGCACCATCCAAAGTATAAGACGAAATACACCTTCAACGCGCATGCTTGGACGATCGCCCCCGACAGCTGGAAAGTGTTCATGTCACAACGTCGTCGTTGGATCAATTCTACCGTGCACAATTTGGCTGAGCTCATCCCGCTACAGCAGCTTTGCGGCTTTTGCTGCTTCAGCATGCGCTTCATCGTCTTTCTCGACCTCCTTTCCACAATCGTTCAACCCGTTACCGTGGCCTACATCGCCTACCTTATTGTTCTTCTGGCCATCGACAGTTCCGTGGTTCCCTTGATGGCCTTCGTCTTGCTGGGTGCTATCTATGGATTGCAAGCTATCATATTCATCATTCGCCGCAAATGGGAAATGGTCGGATGGATGATCATTTACATTCTAGCGATGCCCGTCTTCTCACTTGGGCTGCCCTTGTATGCATTCTGGCATATGGACGATTTCTCCTGGGGTAACACACGAGTGGTCACGGGTGACAAGGGTCGACAGGTCGTCATCTCTGACGAGGGCAAGTTCGATCCCAGCAGCATACCCAAGAAGAAGTGGGAGGAGTATCAAGCGGAGCTCTGGGACGCCCAGACTCAACGAGACGACAAGTCGGAGATATCTGGCTATTCTTATGGCACGAAGTCACACGCTTATGTGTCGGAATATGATGTGCCTCCATCACGGCCAATGTCGCAAATGGAACATCCTCGCTACGGATCACGCATGTCGCTTGCGCCGTCAGAAACGCCGCTATCGATGCCTCACCAAGGGCAAGAAGCGATTGGAATGACTGACCTGGGAACGATGTTACCAAGTGATGATATGTTGTTGTCCGAAATTAGGGACATCCTTGGTACAGCTGATCTAATGAGCGTCACGAAGAAGAGTATCAAGCAAGAACTGGAGAGAAGATTTGAAGTCAATCTCGATGCCAAAAGGGCGTATATTGGTTCAGGTAAGCAATGATATGGAGTCATACATGTTGAAGGAGAACGGACTAACGACTCTTGCAGCAACCGAAGCTATCCTTTCCGGACAATTGTAGTCCCTTTTGACAAGAAGAGCATGCTGGCATTTCAGGAAGGGGAGCGGATATCGGCGCACAAAGCCTGGAGCATTTGAAGGTTGGCGACGGGGCACAGGAAGGGAAAAGGCAATTTTGGTTTATGATCATGAGATGCTTTTATAGATCAGCGTGATGATGGGCCTGAGCATCGAAATACGGACAGAGAAAATCTGATGGGTCATAGTTAGCGAGAACCCTCTTTGGAGGTAATGTGTACTGTTATTGTACGAGGTCCTTGAAGGGAAGCAAGGCGTAATCGAGGATATGGTCTTTCCAACAATCTACCCTTTGTATTTAGTCTCCTCGCCCGCGGCCGTTGACATTTTCTCCTCCAACATTCTCGTCTCCAATTCAAAATGGTGTTCTTAGCGTAGAACGGGCTCTTTGACTCGACGTCAGGGGAAAACCCTCACCAGTTCGAGCGACAGACAACGTTTCATGGAAATCCTCCATCGCCCTTTGAAACATCCCATATTCCGATCCCTCCATTACCCTATCCTCCTCACAATCCTCTCAAAACCTTCCTCGTACATCATCTCACCCACTGTCCGCCACACAATGTCGACGCGACGACCATCCCGAAAACAGCCAGCTCCACCGCCGGTGCAGGGGGCACTGTATTGCCACACGTGCGGGCGGATCATGTGTAAGTTCTTTGCATACGTCCATGTGTTTTTGTATTTCAGAAGGAAAAAAATTCAGAGTCTCCTCTGTCCGGCTTTCTTTTGGTCACTCCAGCCCCCCCCCCCCCCCCCACCTCCC
>PEKF01000108.1:0-44912 GCA_003073195.1 Ramalina intermedia
TAAATAATATTAAAAATATATATTACGAAATATAAGAGATTATAATTAATTAAAACGCGGACGAACGTAACATTAAAAATAAGTAATTCGTCCGTATACTCCGTAAAATAATTAGCTTAATACGTTAATAAAGTACGATAAAAGCTTTTAAATAATTAGAGTTTATAAATAACGGCGACGACGAAAATAACGACGGTAAAATTAATTTTATTAATAATTAAAGAGTAATACCGCTACGTAATAAAGCCGGCGACGGCGAAAATAACGACGGCGAAAATAACGAAGGCGGAAATAATAATAATAATAAAAACGGAGATTAACGCGATAATTATATATAGCCTTATTTAATAACGACGACGGTAAGATCTCAAATTTTATATCGACGATAATAAAGTCTTTAGCTAAGTAAAGCGGTATAAAACGTAAATATTACCTATTTTTGGTATGATTTCCGCCTAAGTCCGCCCGGTAACCGTACGTATAGCTAAGGACTCAAGATTACAAATTGGCTGAAGTTTAAGAACACCCCGTCATACGGAAAATTAGCCGTTCTTGAAAACGACCCGAGGACCGAGGGCACCCAACGGTCACTCTTCAGGGTTGTAGACATAAATCAGAACCTTGCAAAGATTTTGGATCTTCAAGGTTTCTGACATTCTTGGGTGAGTGCACATATATCATTGCTTTGTGATTTCGTCTATGAAGAGAAAATGTTTTGCATGTATTATCCGAAGAAGCGTCATGTGGTTTCTTCTTGAGAGCAACTAATAGTCTGAGCCCCTCAACGACCTGGATACCCGAATAGCCATAATTCCTTGTTGTTGCAGCATTGACTCACTGTCAATCTCCTAGATATGCCGACCCAGACTCCGCCAGGTCATTTCCGGATTTTGTACTTCGCGTCGGCTGCGAGCTTTACCCACAAGGAATCGGACACCTTCGCTGCACCAGTCATTGCTGGCAATATATTCGGCCTCCTCGAGAAACACTATCCTGGAATGACGCAAGCCGTGCTAAGCACCTGCGCCATCACTATTAATCTAGAGTATACCGATATTGATAACAGCGGTTCAGGTATAGATGGCTCGGATTCGAAGACCATGATCCGAGAAGGCGATGAGGTTGCCATCATACCTCCTGTGAGCTCTGGCTGAGCTCGCTGGAGTGTCATTGCACTCCTTGACTTTCTGCCGGTTTCCTGGCGCCTTTGAGTGTCCTTGAGATGCGGACTGATCATGCAGCTGCCGACAGTAATGCTGCCTTGTGGATGATGCAACCCTCCCTGGCTCCTATCGAATTTACAGTCTCGGGTCAATGCAAAGCATCGAAGCTCCACTTAATCAATATCCAAAAGCGGATACCTTTTACCTGAGCTCTCCAAAGCATCTGAGACTCGCTGCATCACCGCCAGAACTTTCTCCTCCTCGAGGCGCCGTCCAACTATCTGAACGGCTACTGGTAGGCCGTGCATCGCCTCGGAGTCATAATGAGCATACGCCCCTTTGGCTACTCCATTCAACTTTTTAAAGTTGAAACTTTCAGGCAATTGGTCGGAGTCTCTGTCAACCTTGGTGACGGGCATTACTCCACAAGAATAGTCCAGCTATAGCACAGTCAGCGATTGCAATCTGTTGGTCGGTTGAGCATTGAGCTTACTAGATTGAACAAGAATGTGTAGCCGCAGCTACTCACTGCCTCCTTCATTCCGTTATGGGGCACTGCTGGGGTAGCATTTACGGGCGTGAGCAGGAAGTCGTACTCTTCTCTGTTCCACCACTCGTGCCATGTGGCTTTGTACGATTCTCTTCTGGAAACTAACTTCCATTGCTCGAAGCTGCTCTTAGCATGCCAATTCTCGAGCAAACCAGCCCACACTGCATCTCGTCGAACATACTTTACCCACAGAAAGTGCAGGTATTTGAGGGATCGAGGAAGCTTCATGTAAAGAGACATCTGACGTGCGCCAGGGTCGTTGGTCTCTCCAGTGCGGAAGAATGAGAGAAATGTGCGGCACCCGTCTGAGTTCAGTAAGCCTGAAGCTATCTGGAGGGCGAGATATGGTGAAGGGGGGGAGATGTCAACGCAATCATGACCTTGGCTCCGCAGGGCAGATACTGTTTCCTCAAGAGCGCGCGCGCAAGCTGGGGAGGGATCAACGACACCTAGTTTTCCAGGAAGTATTCAGCTGCAAGTCGGGAGACAGCGGTCAAATGCAGCGAGTTTGGAGCTTACCATCACTTCTCAGGACTCCCACTTTGAACCTTTTGCTTTCTCTGATCTGCTCTACCGCACCCTCTCTCCATTCCAAAGGATGCACACTATGATCCCATTGCCAGCACTTCATGCCTATGAAGCTTCTGGCAAAGTAGATCAAGTCCTCCAGTGTCCTTGTCATTGGGCTGAACACGCTTGGAATACCCTCTTGACCCGGCATGCTGGTGTTCATGCCCATCTTTGGCCATCTGCCGGTACTACACCTGAGGGAATAGATGCCGGAAAAGTGCGCCGGCGCTCTCACGCTACCTGCAACGTCAGAGCCAATACCAATTCGACCACCACCGAAGGCCAACAGGGCTGCTTCTCCGCCTGTACTACCTCCTGGAGAATACTTGGGGTTGTGTGGATTGAGACATCGGCCCCAAACGTCGTTCGAGGACTCAAACGAGAGGAGTGTTGTTGGCAAATTCGTCTTCACATAAGGTACAGCGCCTTCAAGTCGGGCGTTATGTCGGCACACCGAAAAATTGGCACAAGTGTAGACTTACCGGCTGCCTTCAGGATCTTGACCAAGGTCCCGTCCTCCTGGTACGGCTTCTCACAATTCCTCGAATACCCAACGCTTACATCAAACCCTCCAACCGCGATACTATCCTTCAAACTGACGGGTATACCGGCAAGTGGCCCTCTCAAATTGACTCCTCTGCCATTTGCCCATTGCTCTGCCTCAGGTAACATCACCTCAGTCAAGCAATTAGTCTGTTCATGCGCTCGGAGAGCGATCTTGCTGTAGCACCGCAGAATCTCGACGGGCTTGATTGTTTGCGCGTGGACATCCTGAACAAGCTCGGAGATGGGTTTGGAGAGTATTTGGCTGTCAGATGCCGAAGTCGAGGAATGGTATGTGAAGGGTAGCGAGAGTATGCGTGTGGTGCGCTCGAGCTGTTTGCGCTGGCTATCATGCTGGGATTAGATAGGTCGGGAGTGCTTTGCGACCGGACATACCAGATTCGACGATGCTCAAAGTAGTCAAACGGGGGAAGCATCCTTACAGCGTTCTACAAGTATCATTCCAGTATCAAAGCAGCAAATTTACCAGCGCAAAACCGAAAGTTAGGAGAGCATAGCTGTGAGGGGCGAAGAGGGGCGAAGAGACCGAGGTCCCCGATAAGATAAGGATCGCAACACGTGAGATCTGAAGATTCTTTAGCCTCGTCTTTGAAAGATTCAAGCGTAACTACAGTATGATGCCCAAATTGAGTTTCAAGAGGACGAAAGGCGCGTACGACGTCGTGAATTAAGCTGTCTGTACGCCGGATGACACGACTGAGGCATCGCCAATCGTTAGATTTCCAGTTGCTCCCTGCGCGTTAGGCAGCGTCCCATTTACCCCTGAAGTTCCTACTGACTTCTCTATCCAACCGCTGGCAAGCGCCCCATAAACAGGATGGTCCTGGTACACTTTGAAATGGGTTCTGAATTTACCTTCCTTCAGGTAAAATTGGCCGATTGCTTCCAAGCTCAGCAGCAAGGTACCGAAGGTTAGCTTGAGATCCGGATTTTCAATCGAGAGCCAAACGGAATAGTCATTGAACTCTATGGTCTTTTCCGTCATCTGCTGCTTTAGGCAAGTGGCTAGGATTGGCAGCATGAAGTTGGCACAATCCTGTCCGACCTGCTTGGTCGCGGAAATCACGGCGGTGTAAAAGTTGGCGCTGGGAGGATCGTAGATGCTTTGGTAGGCGAAGAACTCGATCGTCTCGCCTCCTGCAAGCTTCCACGTCACCTTTGGGGGGCTGACAGCGACCATAACGTTAGCAGGGTATTGTGCAACACGATCGCTGGACGCAGTACTGACTTTGCTTGGATGCCAGCGGCATCTGGATCGTCACCGCCGGCTCGCGCAATTATCGCATTGGGCGAAGCTCCAGTTGGCTTTGCCACAGCGAGAGGATTGACCCAAGTAAGGAGGAAAAGTGTCCAAAAGGGAAGGAGGAAGAGGTCTAACATGGTATCAACAGGGACTCGAGTAACGCCGAGCGATTGGGTTTCCGAAAAAGAAATACTCTGCGAAGACGGGGACATGGCCTTGTTTATGATATAGCAGTTCGATCAACAGCCATACCGATAGCCATGTTCTGAATCTAGAGCGCAATCTGATAGGCGCGCTGACATTTGCCAGATGCTAGGTATGAAGATGTAGCAGCGATTTAGAGACATTGTCCCAATCAGCCACTGTAGAGGCAAGCTTCATCCGCATGGGGGAATTGAGAGTTGAGAGAGCTTTCGAAATAGCCGCTCTTCCTCCCCTTTATAGATCCCTCGAAGGTGACGGATTGCAATAGTGTTCCTTGTCGAGCATGATGAATGACTCAACGACAGAGCACAGATGTCGGCATGGCAGACTGAATCTTGCACCAATACTAGACTACCTTCGACGTCTGGACAAACATATCCTTTTTTCGGCGCCAGCGGGCCTGTCGGGTATTCGATGAGACCAGATCGTGAGCAGCAATCTCACAATTGTTACACTTTCGCGTGGATTGCTGATTATCGGTGAGACAATGAAGTGTCTTGCATCATCTTCCATCATAAAACCTCGATTTGTCTTGGTCGGATGCATGTGAACCCTATTCACCTAGTAAATTTGCCCGACTCGTCCAATCTTACTTGGCCTCATGCAGGGGCAGCTTCGGAACGAAAGCATGGTTGGCCCAAGGTCTGCAGCAGAGGTTGATGCAGCGTTGTCACAACTGGGATTGAGCTCAAGCTCGACTTGTTTTGTTGAGAAGGAGGATCCCATTTGGGAGGGCTTGGCGGAGTTGCCCGCCTAAAAACTCTTAATCCACCCCCCATCAGCCCCACATCAAGCTTCTCCTGGCTGGCAATCACTTTTTGCTTAATTCAGGTCCATATCCTCCTCAATTGAAACCGATTTTCCATTCGGACGACTTCAGACGTGTTCTTGCTGAGAGCGAGAGAGCCAGTGCAATCCAGAAGAAGACGTAAGTCCCTCTAATGCCTGTCTCAATTGAGCCTGCCCCCACGCCAACAGAGCAATCCCCCTCAACACCCTTCATATACAATCTCACGAAGCAAGTTTTTCGTTCAATCTCTTGTGTTCGATATATATACGGAGTCCTGCAGAGCATCATGCTTGAATCGATTCTACTCATTCGGCGCTAATGGTCCGTTACACAGGTGTTGAGCATCCTTTACCTCTCGCAGTCAACTCGTCTCGTCAACCATGGCTGGAGCCAAAAGCGCGCTGCCCTCGCGGCTGCAGAACAATGGAGCCGGTGGTCCAGACGGCCTGGGTTCTTTCAAGAGGAACCACCATGGCAAATCCCAGTCTCATGTTGTGAGTCAATCTTTCGCTATACATGAACGTGGTCCTCATGGTCATCTGTCCTCCTTCGCGCCCTGCATTCTCTCTCAATCAATGAAGAAGCGTACAACCGACGACTGCCGTGCGGTTTGATGGAGTTAGTAAGAGTCCGGGCTCAGAGTTTCGGCCAGCACGAAACAAAGGGAAATTTAGCTCCCCGTGCGAATGCTCCTTCCCGGTTCTGCAACGACTTTCCCACGGTCGCTATGCCTACCTTGACATATCTATTGCAATCCATTACTTGCTCCTCCACAACCATGTCCATCTTTGTCATTCTTCGGGACGTTCGAAGAATTTCGTTAAGCAGGACTAGAAACTCATCATCTGGAAGAGACGACCAAGCTGCCCATAGCTAGCTTCTTGGAAGTCGAAGAGTATTTCCGTGACTTTGTTGATTTCTCAACCTTTTGCCTGCTACGTTTTCCAGATCAGGCTCGCAATGGCACCAATCTCAACAGATGAGAGCGTCCCACTGACAAGAGGACGTTCCGCAACATCGCAGGCTTTCGAGAACGCTTCCACAAACGTTGCGGCCTCGCAAATGCGCAACGCTCTCAACAATCTCGTCAACACTTGCGAAGATCCGGATGAGAAAGAACGCTTCGAGACAGAGATGGAGAACTTTTTCGGACTGTTTCGAAGATACTTGAGTGACAAGGCGAAAGGCAACGCACTCTCATGGGATCGAATCGCCCCGCCAGAGAAAGATCAGGTGATAGACTACAACAGCCTCGCCAACTCGGAATCGGTCGAGTTTCTCAAGAAGCTGGCGGTGGTAAAGCTCAATGGAGGCCTCGGCACCTCCATGGGCTGCGTCGGTCCCAAGTCAGTCATCGAAGTTCGAGATGGCATGTCCTTCCTCGATCTTTCTGTGAGGCAAATCGAGTATCTCAACAGGACATACAACGTCAACGTGCCTTTCGTTCTGATGAACTCCTTCAATACCGATGAGGACACAGCGAACATCATCAAGAAGTATGAAGGTCACAACCTTGACATCATGACCTTCAACCAGTCTCGCTACCCTCGTGTCCTAAGGGATTCCCTGCTCCCGGCGCCAAAGAATTACAAATCCCAGATCTCGGATTGGTATCCGCCAGGTCATGGTGACGTTTTCGAATCCTTGTACAACTCGGGCATTCTTGAGAAACTGATGGATCGTGGGGTGGAGATCATCTTCCTGTCGAATGCGGACAACCTGGGAGCTGTTGTAGACTTGCGGATCCTTCAGCACATGGTCCAAACGGATGCCGAGTACATTATGGAATTAACGGACAAGACCAAAGCGGACGTCAAGGGCGGTACCATCATCAACTACGACAATTCGGTCCGCTTGCTGGAAATTGCTCAAGTGCCCAAAGAGCACACCAACGAATTCAAGTCGATCAAGAAGTTCAAGTACTTCAACACCAACAACATCTGGCTCAACCTGAAGGCGATCAAGCGGGTGGTTGAGAACAACGAGTTGGAGATGGAGATCATACCAAACAACAAGTCCATTCCGGCCGACAAGAAGGGTGAGTCAGATCTGAGCATTGTACAGCTGGAGACGGCCGTTGGGGCTGCCATTCGTCACTTCAAGAACGCGCATGGGGTCAATGTGCCTCGGCGTCGCTTCCTTCCGGTCAAGACATGCTCGGATCTCATGCTGGTCAAGTCGGACCTCTACAGCCTCAAGCACGGTCAACTTGTCATCGATGCAGACCGATTTGGACCGGCGCCATTGATCAAGCTCGGGAATGACTTCAAAAAAGTCAGTGATTTCCAGAAACGCATCAGCAGCATCCCCAAGATCGTCGAGCTGGACCATCTTACAATCACAGGAGCTGTCAATTTGGGAAGAGGGGTCATCCTCAAGGGAACAGTCATCATTGTGGCGACCGAGGGCAGCACCATTGATATTCCGCCAGGCTCAATATTGGAGAACGTTGTTGTCCAGGGAAGCTTAAGGCTGCTCGAGCATTAAAGCATGTTACGATGCTTCTTCCATTGTCTATAGCGCAAGTCCGAACCTCTTCGCTGCTGCACAGCATAGCATCACTTGGAGAGAAGTACAGGAACATATTAGAGCAACACCTCATTAGATGATCATCGTTCGTAGCATCCTCAAACACGACAGCAATGATCAAAAGACGTCCCTTGAATTGCCTTGCCTCATCCACGCCACTCCCACATGCCGCATATATATGTTTCGCACGCACGAGCTGATGCTTCTATTGGCCATACCCCGAACATGTGCAAACCACTGCATTCTTCGAAAGACAGGCACGGTAACTCGCAATTAGCGCAAGCAAAGCATGGAATCTTACGGTAATAGAGGGTGACTCCAGGGCTTGGCGCTATTCCTATCACGTTGATGCGGACGCGGCCTTTTGCAAGGGCTGGATGACAATGGAACCAGCCTGCTTTCCAGGACTGGCTCCGCTTTGTCCAAACCTAGCTGATTCATCTTTTGGCATGCTTTCCATGTCTCCTCTGCTCTCATCACTATCACTACGCTCAAGCAGCTTCATCCGTGTTCAAAGGCGGAGGTCACGCGACACCATCTGAATTGCCTGAAAAGTCTCTGCACAAGAACCGTGTTCTGCCTCCACGCCTCCGGTCCGCAAAATGAGGCAGATGTAACCCCTGAATCGCTCGTCTCAATGCCCCACCGCTGTCACCGCCCTCTCCTCCTGACTTGGCCCATCTTGACGCTGCTCTTGAGTCTGATCGGCATTTCGACACTTGTGGAAGCTGATGCAGACTTCGAGAGCGTTCGCATTAGATTCGACTATCCCGATAGGAGTGGGAGGGGCGGCGACCCGAAAGAGAAGTACTGGCGTAAGTTCCAGTCGGCGCATCTCCCTGAGAAAAGAGGCACCATGGCTAACGTCAGTCGGTCTACAGATGAATCTGTGTAAGAGAGGGGGCATCCATAAGCTGCTGACCGAGATTGCTGACCGAAGCCGAAAGCTTTCACCCTCACTACGACGGACGGTACGATGGCCTCGAAGCTACCTCGTTCAAAATTTGACTGATTGGGGCAAAGGTTTACGGATACCACGCTCCCTTATGAAGAACAGCGAACCAATCTCACCCTACTTATGCAATCGTACCTCTTCTCCATGGCCGATATAGGGGCGGAAAGCTGGATCATACATGGCACTTTATTGGGATGGTGGTGGAATCGAAAGGTATTCTATCCTTAAACACCCTACTGGATGATCCCGATTTACGAGATGTTATGCTGATCTGACGGTCATCCCGCAGATCATGCCATGGGACTCGGACATTGATGTCCAAATGAGCGTCTCCACCGTCCACTATCTGGCTTCCTACTATAATATGACCGTCCATAGATACCAAAAACGCGATTATATGCTGGAAATAAACCCGAAATATACTGATGGCAGTTTCGAAGACAAATTGAACGTCATCGATGGCAGATGGATCGATATCCAAACAGGTCTGTTCATCGACATTACCGCCATTCGACCGAAGAAAGGTGTCAAGGGCGTTGTCGTTAGCAAGGACAAGCAAGAGGCCAAGGTACGCCTTGATCCTTATGATGTCGCACCCGCATGTACAGGAACGGACACTGTGCTGACAGTGGAGTCTTTCCAGATTAAAGATCTTTTTCCACTTCGCGACAGCCTCTTCGAAGGTCACTCCGTCAAGGTTCCCTATAATTATGCAAAGATGCTGTCGGAGGACTATGGGAACAAGGCACTGACCAAGACCGACTTTGCGGGCCACAAGTTCAATACAACCAGCATGGAATGGGAGAAGCTCGAGTGAGTCTACATTCATTTTGTATTCCAATAGCTCACCCTTCTCCCGGGACGTATGGAAGCTAACTCTCAATGTTGTCGTCCGAAGAAAAGAGGACGAGGATCTAGAGGACGACGATGGTGATCCGGATGATGTGGAATGAGATGTTTGGCCTCATTGTAGGATACGTGGGTGTAAAATCTTGAGTAATAGCGAAAGCATTCAGCCACGGAGTTGGATCCACTGATTCTATCAAATTTAGCTGTATATTAAGGTTCGTTCGCCTTTCTGGGTCGCGAACGATGCCAAATATATTAGAAATGGATGATAGTATATAAGGATCGTGACATGGTAAAGTCAGAAATACACGTGCCGTCACTGTTGCCCAGCATCACAATGGCCCTTCTTATGTCCATGCGAGGACGCTCATACTTTCCACGTGACCATTTCGGTTAGTGCGGTTGAGATTCTTTAGATTCCGATTTCAAACCCGCAAATTGCTACCATCTATACTCGTAAGACATCAAATTGGAACCTTGCACAACTACTCATTCGCAAATCCCAAGGCTACGAGGACATTCGCTCTAGCACTTGTCATCGTCATGGGCCCCCGTCGCGCACCCACGGCTGTCCCTAGTACCTCCAAAGGCCCATCTTCCGCAAAAAAATCACAGTCTGCCCCGTCCTCTGCACCCACGAGAGCACTCAGGACAACATATGACGCTGTGACTGCCAAAGAGAATCGAAGCGTGGTACAAGCTGTAGGAATGTTCGGCGTGAGTCGCCACCTTTTGGGACCCGAACGAGGGCATCCATCCACGGGCTACAGCTTCGACTGTCTGCACCGGCTCTGATTCTGGACGGCTTGGGTGTCAACATTTTCGCACTGTGCAGTTCTGTGCTGACATGGAGCTGTTGCCGACAGGTTGCTGTGGCGTTTCTGGCCAGTAGTTGGAGCGAATACCTCGTTCCAGGGTAAGTATCTGCGAAACACATTCGATGTAAGATCATCCCAAGGTGAAGATATTCCGAAGCTGACCAGGCCGATCATAGTTTCTAATTGGGATTGTCTTGGACTACGTGCTTCTCGGGCGACCATCCCCCTCTATACTTGGACGCTTTCCTCAGGTCGTTTTGAACGAGAACATGGCGCCCACAACGGCTACTGTGGAAGAATGGGTTTATATCTTGCCCACATGCCTGTCTGAAGAAGGGCAGCCGGTTCTACTGAGCGCTACTCAAGATGTACGATTAGGGTGACTGGCTAAATAGGACAGGGACTTTGTAAGAGGTGCCAGGTCAGCGCTAAAGGTCATTAAAGAAATCATTCAAAAGTCAGGGGCGCGATGGCGTTGGCTATGAGGCCATGCAGTGCTGGAACAAGGCTGATCAGGTCCCTCTATATTGTTGAATAAGCGGCAGTCAATCGGATTGACCTATTGGGTCTTCCTGTTCAAGCTGCCCTCATCATTCGAGGCCACCAGGCTGATCGAGTGCAAGTAGAAATCTCTAGTTCTTCAAGCTTCTTGGACCTCGAATCATAGACCTTGCCATGAGCCGTACGAAGAAGCGAGACGTCTTGCACGTTCAACAGCTGGAAAAATCCGAGTTCCTTCTCAACCCTTGAAACTGCCAACAGATGGAGCTTCCAAATCCTCTTGCATGCATCGCCGGTCAATGACGTCAGACACGATCGTTACCTGTGCACGCAGCACCTTCATTTGAAAACGCTTGTTACGATGGTGTCATCTTAAGATCTTATGTAGAGCATTGCCTCTTTGATGGCATCTTGCGAGCGTTATAAAGCTACACGTCAGTCAGAGCATGGCGCATGCTGTAGGGTGCGATAGCATATCATGTACATATCGGTGAGCAGAGACGAGCATGCAGGTCATCAATATTCGTACGCGCAATCCCTTCAATTCGTTTGCAGCTCCAATCGCAAGATTGCAACGGGGAACATTGGTAGTCCTATGGAGCTACGTGAGTAGTACATATGTCCGTATGATGATAGCTTCTTCGAATTGGAAAATGTCTCATCCAATTACATCACGCTACAGACGACCCTCGCGAAAGCTTCCAGACTGCTAGGATCCGGGCACGATGATTTGCACGGCATGTCCAGGATCGTGTATGGTGCATAAGGCCGGTCGCTTAAATGGAGGTTTGATGCGTGGTGGCAGCGGCGTTTCAGCATCGGAATCATGGGATTCATAGTATCGATGGGTGGTGTCAAAAATAATTGGCGCGCGTGAAAGACCCAATACCATGGGGCCCCATACTCGGAGTGCGGATGTGCCGCCCATCGTGATTCTGGGACGGCATCATGGAGATTTCCACATGCTGACAGCTTGGCCAGACGCGACACACATGCTCATCGATGATTTGATCTGATCCAGCCAGGTGGATGCAGCATGGTCGGCGGTCTGGAGCTGTATGAGGGCTTTGGAGCTCCAATAGAGAGTTTTCGAAGGAAGGTTGGCTTTGGTGGAGTTGCCAGCCACATAGGATCTTCCGATGAACACATAAAGTTCCTGTCTGTCCAAGCTTCTGCCCAGCGTCTCTTTTCCTTGTCAAGCTTTCCCCCAGAAAGAGGTGCCTCGTATTCTTTCTTGCCTCTGGTCAGGCGTTTCCATCTTGAACCTTGGCCAAGACCTCTATCCACGTCTCCCAGGGAAGGCGCTGTTGGGCATTTGACTCGCGACTCCCCTTGAAAGTTCGTGATCCAGCAACATGGCTCATCAACATGACACAGACTCTTCGTTGCCTCCCACATCAGACAAGAGGAACTCTCGCGTGAACTTCCCTGCAGACCATTTGAAGAATGATCAGAGCCCTGACTCGGTACTTCACGAAAAAGAGCATGAGGAGGATGTCGAAAACATCGACTACCCTCCTCCGTGGAAATGGGAGAAGTACTTCACCGGTGGTTACAGCCAAGGTCGGATGCTCAAATTCAAGAATCCCAATACCATGTACAAAGCCATCAATCTGTTCGCTGGTGTTGCAATCATGTTCTACGGGTACGATCAGGGTGTCATGTCCCAGGTCAATCTAAATGAGGACTACTGGAACCATAGTATGTTTGGGTTTGTGTTATGAGAAGTATACCAGATCCTAACATTGCATCAGTGGGCATCAATTCTCCGAAAGACTCCAGCCGAAACGTTGCCGCAGAAGGTGGCATCGTCGCTGTCTACTATGGCGGAACTCTCATCGGCGCTCTCATTGCTGGATCTTTGGCCGACCGATGCGGAAGAATCAAGGCTGTTGTCTTTGGCTCCATGTGGGCTTTGCTCGGTGCGGCTCTTCAAGCTTCCGCCTACAACATCGCCTGGATGTGCTGTGCCCGAGTCATCGCTGGCGTTGGCGTTGGAGCGATCGATTGTGTGATTCCCGTCTGGTCTGCTGAAGTGTCAAGTCACTCGGCTAGAGGTGCATTCTTGGCCATAGAGTTTTTCATGGTGAGTAGAGCTCTACATCTCCGTGATTCGAACAGAGTCCTAAATTGATATACAGAACATTGGTGGTCTGGCTCTAGCCTATTGGATTGAGTACTTCGCAGATCTCAACCCCAATAAAGTCATGGCCTGGCGAACCCCTCTTGCGCTGCAAATCATCTTCATCATTATCATCGGCGTCGGCATCAATTTCTTCCCTGAATCACCCCGTTGGCTCATGAAAGTGGGCCGTGAAACCGAAGCCCGCCACGTACTGCATGCCACCCGGGACGCTGATATTGAATACGAGCTGAAATCAATCAAAAAGGTGGTCAAGTACGAGATTGAGACTTCCGGTCAAAATCACTACTGGGCCATGCTATTCCCCAAGGACAAGTACTCCCGTCAACTACGCTGGCGAGTTTTCTTAGCCGTCTGGCTTCAGATCATGCAGGAACTCGTCGGTATCGGCGTCGTCACAGTCTACGCCGTCGACCTCTTCCAGGACGCCGGCTTCAGCTTGCAGCTCTCGAAGCTCCTGGCCGGTTTCAACAACATCAGCTACATGTTCAGCGTCGTTTTCGCCGTCTACACCCTCGACCGCTTCGGTCGCCGCAGCACCATGGTCTGGGGCGCTGTCGGCATGGCCCTAATCCTCCTCATCGCCGGTATCCTCGACAAGTACGCCCAGGTCAAAGGGCCCAACCAGCGCGCGTACGGCGCCGCCGTCGCTGCCATGACGTTCCTCTACACCGCGACCTTTGGCGCCACCTGGCTCACCACCCCCTGGCTCTACCCCACCGAGATCTTCCCCCTGAACGTCCGTGCGAAAGGTGGCGCCTGGTCCGTGGTCGGCTGGTCGATCGGCAACGGCGTGATCACGATGATCACGCCCTTCCTGTTCCAAGCCATCAGCTACGGCACGCTCCTGCTCCTGTTTGGGCTCAATATCTTCTGCCTGCCCTTCGTCATCCTCATGTACCCCGAGACGGCCGGACGGTCCCTCGAGCAGATGGACACCTTCTTCGAGAACGGCGGCAGCTGGAACGTCTTCAAGGCGAGCCACAATATCCGCGAGTTGCAGATCGATGATTGGCGATGGACCAAGAAGCTGCACCCGGAGGACCAGAAGGAGTTGGAGAAGGGGAGAAGGTTGAGCAGTGCGGTCAGGATGCCCGAGGAGGACGAAAAGGATGCGAGGCAGTCCTGGAAGAAGCGGCCGGCTTACACCTTCAGGAGGAAGGCGAGCAACGCAGGGCTGATGTGATTCTGACTTGAAAAGAGGGGATAGGAAATTCTGGAAAGAGAGAGCCGAGAGGGGTTTGAGTGACCGGATTTGCTATTCATCAAGGGCGGGATAAGGGCTGGTGTTTTTGCAGCTTGCCAGAGCGTGGCGTTGGAATGTGATTTCGCCTTTTTGCTTTTCGTTTTCAATGTAAGTGGTTGAGCAATCGATCTTGCAATCAATCTACAGTCCCAACCCTCTTGAAGATGTGCGTTTCTCGCTCCCAAAAATCAGTGCTATCGATGTATCAAAGGGTTTATGAGTGATGCTGGATCCGTCTAGGCAGGCGTTGCCAAGGCTTTTACCCCTTTTTTGCATGAGACTACTGGTCATTTACTTTAACGTAAAGCCTCCTACAAAGAACAGTAGATCATTTGGAAGGACGTAGGAGAAGGACTGTGGTTGCCATTCAGATGTCGAACAAGGCTCATCAGGAATAGATCAAGAATCAATTGCTGTTTGGGGGTATCCAACGCCTATTCAGATGCATCGTCAACGTTCCCTTTGCTCAGGAGAGAGCCCACCAGCGGTTCTTCTCCCCTTCATGCTCTTCCGCCCGCCTTGGCCCGTCCCCATCCCTTATTCCGGGGTCTCCCCAAATGTCACCTTCTTCTTCCGCCCCTCCTCCGGCTCTTCGGCGGGCAGTGGGCTACATCTGCACCCGCAGCCAAGCCCCGGGCACCGCCCCTTGCTCCTCTCCGCATTCGAGAACCACGGCCCCAAACACTCCACGTGCCCCCCGTGCCCACACTTGAAGCACCAGCGCCATAAGCTGGTCTGGGTCGACAGGCGGCAGATGACACAGCGCGGCGTGGAAACGATATCGACCTTCAGCGTGGATGGCGGATTGAGCTCGGCGAAGGTGGGATAATCGAATACGCACGCATTCAGGAGCTCTTTGGCCGCGATGTGCAGCCCGTTGCGCTTCAGATGGGCGTGATGCTCCGTGATCAGGTTGCGGCGGACGTTGATGTTGCTGTAGGCTTCGCTGTCCACGTTGAACCAGGGGCAGAGATAGACGATGCACCAGACCGCGAATTGGACGTCCTGGTGAGTCTCGATGCTTGTTTTGAGCATCGTTGCAAGGAGGGAGGCGGTCCTGAGGGGGCCTGGCGTTCTGTCTTCGAGGTCTCTGTCTGGGCGGTCGAAATCTGCCACTACGTAACCCAGGCTATCCTGGGGCTTCAAGGCTTCTTCGGAGGTAGATGGAGATGCGGTGATGTTTCGACGTTGACGATTGGTGTCTGCCCGCCTCTCAAGCTCCTTTGGAGCGACCCGAGCTAGCAGCTTGAAATTTGACGCAGCCAAAGAGCGCCTCGCCTTCAGAGCCAACTGATGGTTTTTCATGAGGATGTCTTGCAATTCTTTGATGAAGACGGGAGAGGCTTGTCGTTTGTAGGGTGCGGGAAGAGGTTTGTAGTGCTCAGCGAGGAAATTGAAGGAATTCCGGTCGGCGTCCTGGCCGGGCACGCGGAGAACGGCCAGGGCGGTGCTTTCATTGATAGGTAGATAGGTGTCCATAGTCCCCAAGACGTCTTCGATGCTTTTGTAAGGCTCTGCAAATGGTTTGGGTGTACCGTCCGCCCTGAATACTGGTGCAGTGGTAGGATTCGTTGGCTTGGCGTCGTGCCGGGAGGATATATGGCCTCCTTTGCTGCCCTCATCCGCTAGCTCCAATGGAACCCCTTCAACAACGCTCCCTTTGGCTGATTGACCCTTCTCGTTCTGAACTTCATGGGGACAATAGACATGCAGGAGATGGCCACGAGGCGTGAAGATTGCGCCGTTGCTCCCCATCCGTTGCTTGCGGATAGGAAGGTCCGTAATCTCTAGCTGGGTGAAGATCCCATGATTGCCAACCAACCAAATAATGTTTTCGGACTGCCAGAGAGTGCACGTGGCTGGAGAATCATACTGATTGAAGACACGGGAAGGCACATACGGTGAGCGCAGGTCCCACACCAGCGTTCTCGGGTCGTTGCTGTCCAGTGAGGTGACTAATTCGGTACTCTGCCAGCTGCCCCGACCCTTCCCATCCTCATGCCAACTGAGCGGCCGCCAACGAGCTTCCATGATTGCCTGCGGAGCCCGCAAAGAAAGAGACGGTTTCATTTTACGATCAGAAGAGGAGAAATCCCAAACCTTGAGGTCTTTGTCCATACCTGCGCTGGCCAGATGCTTGCCATCCGGATGCCAGTCAATTGACGAGCAAGCTCTCTCATGGGCTCGCATCCTCAGCACAGGGGCATTGGCCTTACGACTGTCCCAGCGCTGGATCATACCGGAATCAGTGCCGATGGCGAACTCGAACTCACTCGTGGGAGACCATCTGACATCTCTCACCACGTCGTTGTTACCAGCGAAGCTCACTCTACTCTGCACGGTGATCTTGCTGCTGTCTCCACTGTAAGCTCGTAAGTCCCAAAGTTTGACGGTAGCATCCTGACTGCCAGAGAGCATGATGCTGCCATTGTAAGGATTGAAACCAAGTCGGTGCACCTGGCGATTGTGCTCATGCAGCGTTGCCCACTCGACTCCTGCTTTGTCAATATCATAGACTGCTATCTGTCCATTAGACGCTGCTGTTGCGATTTTCCTATCAAAAGAACCATGAGACCATTTCACATCATTGGCAGACTGCTGGATCTTGAACTTGGAGGAAGGCCCCCCTTTTCCTGTTCCATGAGCAGCGGAATAGGCGACGATGGCGGCTCGGAGATTGTGCTCCTCAATACAGCAGTCCTCGGTCACCTGTATGATCTTGAAGATGTCGCGGCCGGCAATGACGGCTCGTGTGCGGTCAGGAGACGCATCGAGAGAGGCAATGGGTATGCCTGTTCGGAATGTCACGACTAGACTAGCCACTGAGCGGTCAGCACGCAGCTTCCTCAGGAGAATTCCTGGGGGTTCCCGGGGGGCCAGCAGGGGGCCCGTGAGGGGGGCCTCGAGGGGGAGTTGCACATGTGGCAAATGTATTCGACGTAAGAGGGACACGTCAGACCTCTGCTGGGAGCTCGAGTCCCGATGTCTTCCCAAAGGGGGAGGTTTGTAGGAGAGCTGCCGGGCAGCAATCCGGGCCAAGGAGTCTATGGCTTCGGACGGAAAGGAAGCCTTGCGCGTCGGTCGCTGAGGAGGTAATGGCGGCGCTGGCGGAGGAGAGGGAGCTGGCCGTACGCCATCGTGCGAGGGGCTCGCCATGGACACGGCAGACAGATGGAAAGGGTCGGGATTTGGAGCGGCAAGAGAGATTCAGCACCTGCTTTGGTGGTTAGCTGTCATGATGTGATGGATGGCGAAGCATGCATGCGTTGTCTGGTTCATCTTCCAGCCAGACGGCTTGTCTGCCCCGACCGCCTTTTTATCTTCAAGCAAGCTTTCAAGCAAGCTTGTGCAAGGAGGCTGGTCCGGGGAAGATGGGAAGAGGTGCAGTAGTCCAATCGATCGGCACGTCAGAAACGGCTGTCACATCCACACCATATGGCTTCTGTGGGGGCCAGGGTGCCGATGATCGACTATCGAGATGGACGCTCGTGGTGGCTGCATGACGCTCGCTCCAAGGCTGCAGGTGCGAGGAAGGGGGAGGGGGGGGTGGCGTTCAACTCACGTCGGTCTTGACGATCTGCTGCAGTGCTGCGGGCCTGCAGTATTCCAGAATAGCCTCGATAGCCTCGATAGCCTCGAGTGTCTCCCTGGCGCGCCAAAGAAGGCTAATTCAGAGCACCTAAGAGCACCAAAGATGGGGAAAGGGCTCTGGCTGGCTGTGGTGGGTGGGAAGGCGCGTCCTGGATGGAGGCCTAAAGGCGACCTAAGGTCCCCTAATGCGCCTGCCGGTGGAGCTTGATTGGGTCGACGGCATTGCAGTAAGCAGCTAATTGTTCAGGATAGTGGAGCCCGATCGGAACGTTCGGGGAGACGACGTTGTTGACGCTTGCCGGGGATCCTGGGATCTTAGTGTTCTCGTGTCTGGAAAGCGACTCTCGTGTCTGGTAAGCTTCTCCCTGTTAGGTACAGCAGCAGAGTTTAGATCATGCTTCTTACAGCTCCAGACAGCGGGAACGAGCTGGGTAAGTTGGGCGGAGAGAGGTCAGTAATGGTCCGGTTGGTGAGCCCAAGGCAAGCAGCGGGAAAGCTTGAATGGCCGCTCGCCCTTTCCCCCCTCTGGTGCCCGGTGCTGGCCCTCTGGCGGGGGGGGGGGGGGCTATTTGAAGAGGCCAGAGAGGCTGCGGTGCCAGAGTCCAGAATCAAGACTCGATGACTGGGCACCATGTGGATCACAGCAGACGACAGACGGTAGTTGACTTGCAGCGGAGAGGCGACAGGAAGACTAAAAAGTGGGTTTGCAAATTGAAAAATGAAAAATGAAAAATGAAAAGGGGGACTTGCAAAGGGACCTGAGGGACTTTGGATCCGACAGCATCAGATGGTCCAGATGCTCACGAGACATTCACCATTTGCCACGACTATCGACAAAAACTACTTCTGAAAGCTACTTTCTACCGGGACTTCCTCTTTCTCCTTACACTCAAGATCTTGACTTTTGGCATCTGCTGCAGGTTTCCCCCCCCTTCCCCCCCCCAGAGGCAAGCATGAGAGTGCCGTAGCCTGTCAGAGCTCGTCACTACTGCAACTGCCATCTTTTGGCAAGGACTTCGCGTCCTGTGTCGCTCGTTACGTGACTTTTACTTTTGCCCACATCACCTCAAACTCAAAAACACCAGCACCCACAGCTTTTCACCATAACCTACGCTGGTCCTTCTGCAGCCGGCCATGCCTGCTCTGTTCGAGCCCTGGGTCTCGGGCAGTACAGCCCAGGCAGTGCTCAGCTATGCTCACTACCTATCTCCCCCCATCATCTTCCTCGTCTTCCTCACCTGCTTCATCTCCCGCTCCGTTATCAAAGCCAATCGGGACAACGAACTTAAGCCTCGTCCACAACAGACCGGTCCCGGAGGCAAACCATTACCCAGGACCAATTCCCCGTCCGCCAAAAGCCAGCTCCTGAAGACTGCATGTCCAGACTTCAGTCCTGCGAGGAAATCCTTATTCATAATCCTGCACGTGCTCCTGCTCCTGACCTTGGTCGGAAATGCAACCATCGTTGTCATCCATGCCCTGGCCAAGCGAGAGCAGGAATGGTGGTGTGGACAAGCTTTCGTCGTAAGTGAACGCGGTCGTTCCACCCTTCATGGCCGGAAAAGCCTAAGTGTGCTCATCCTAGATTTATGTCGTGGCTACTTTCTTCACCTATTCTTTGATCTTGATCTCCATCATCGACACTCATCCGGCGCCAAATCCCGTTCATGTCATTACCTGGATCGTGAGTCTCATCTTGGACATCACCTGCCTTGGTGCCTCATTTGCCCTGTACTCGACCACCCATCATGTGGGAAAGGCCTTTGACCCAACTGGCGGCCCTGTCCATCATGGCTTTACCCCCTGGGAGTCTCTGGAAATCTTTGTCGATCTCAGCAGGATCGTCTGCTTACTGCTGGCTCTCTCATTCTACGCCTGTTTCGTGTTCCTCAGGTTCCGCAAGGACCGGGCAAGCCGTCGAGCAGAGATGGATCATGTGGACGAGACGACGAGTCTGTTGAACGGAAATGGTGCGACGAATGGACACGCCACCACAAAGGCTGACGGTGACGCCGATGCCGAAGCTCAAACGGAAGATACGGCCGGCTGGGTGAGGCCGGACAAGATTCCCTCAAAGACCTGGTGGGAATATGTCCGAGGTTATTCGATTTTCTTTCCGTACCTGTGGCCTGCCAAATCCCGTGGTCTGCAAATAATCGTCATGATCTGCATGTTGCTCCTCGTTGCTGGCAGGGTCTTGAATCTCTTGATTCCGTACCAGGTGGGTAAGATCGTGGAGCTGCTCTCATCGGACGAACACGGCTTGCACAACCTTCCCTACGGCCAAATCGCGCTCTTCATCCTCTTCCGATTGTTGCAAGGTGGAAGCGGCATCGTCAACTCGATGAGATCCGTCCTGTGGGTCCCGATAGGACAATATTCTTATCGAGCTCTCTCGGTAGCTGCATTTGAACACGTCCACAGCCTCAGCTTGGATTTTCATTTGGGCAAGAAGACTGGAGAAGTCCTATCAGCCCTGAACAAGGGAAGCTCCATCAACAACTTCCTGGAGCAGGTCACTTTTCAAATGATTCCCATGGTCGTGGATCTGGGTATCGCAATCATCTATTTCACCTTTGCCTTCGACATTTACTATGCTCTGATCGTCTCCTTGGTCGCCGTAGCCTACATGTATGTGACCATTCGGCTGGCTTCCTGGCGGGCCGATCTCAAACGGGAAGTGACCAACCTCAGCCGTGCGGAAGAGGCTACCAAGTACGTCAATCTGTCCTCCTATCCCTTTTCCTCTGTGGTCTAATGTGGGCGTTCAGGAACGACTCTCTGATCTCATACCAAACGGTCAAATACTTCAACGCCGAGGAATATGAATTTGCACGGTACCGCAACATCGTCAACCGCTATCAAGCAGCCGAGTACACGGTCCTGGTCTCCTTGAACTTGATGAACGTCACGCAGAACATCTGCTTTACATTGGGCCTCATGGGCACCTGCTTCCTGGCCGCATTCCAGATCTCCATCGGTCAACGTGGCGTTGGCCAATTCGTGACCCTGCTGACCTATATGGCTCAGCTGCAAGCACCTCTCAATTTCTTCGGCACCTTCTACCGCATGATACAATCTTCGATGATCAACTCGGAGCGAATGCTGGAGCTTTTCAAGGAGCGGCCCAGTGTGGTTGACAAACCAGGGGTTGACAAGCTCGTCTCGGTGAAAGGCGAGATCCGCTTCCGGAACGTCAAATTCTACTACGATCCCCGGCGCCCTGCGGTCGATGGTGTTGACTTCCTCTGCCCCCAAGGGACAACGACCGCGGTGGTAGGTGATTCGGGAGCAGGCAAGTCAACCATCTTCAGCCTGCTCTATCGCTTCTACAACATCAAAGAGGGCAGTATCGAAATCGATGGGACCAACGTGGAGGATGTGACCTTTGACTCATTTCGGAGCTTCATTGGTGTCGTGCCACAAGATACCGTATTGTTCAACGAGTCTATCATGTACAACCTGAAGTACGCCAACCAAAGTGCCACGGACGAGCAGGTCTACGACGCCTGTAGAGCAGCCAGCATACACGAACAAATCCTCGAGTTTCCCGACGGATACAGCGCGCGTGTCGGCGAGCGGGGTCTAAAGCTTTCCGGCGGAGAGAAACAACGCATCGCCATCGCTCGCACGATCCTCAAAAACCCCAAAATCATCATGCTGGACGAAGCCACCGCCGCTTTGGACACGGAGACGGAGCAGAACATCCAGGAGGCGCTGGATCGACTGACCAAGGGTCGCACCACCCTCGTGATTGCCCATCGCCTTAGCACGGTGGTGCACGCTGATCAGATCCTGGTCCTCAGTAAAGGAAAGGTCATCGAACGGGGCACCCACAAGGAACTGCTGGCTCTGCATGGAAAATACACCAACATGTGGGAACGCCAGATCAAAGCTCAACAGGCTCTTGAGTTGGATGAGGCGGCGCAGAAGCTTCGTCGAGAGGCTTTAGAGCCAGTCCCATCCAGCCCCAGCCATAGTGAGGACGAGACCCACGTGCAGCTGTTCCGTGGTCGGGCCCCAGCAAACCTCCAGATGACACCGGCCGAAGGGGTCAATGGCCAGGGCTCCCGCCTCAAATCGCACTCCCTCAAGTGAGCTCACGAACGACATCTGGATCATCTGAACGACAACTCTCGGAGAAACCTTTGCAAATATTACACAGCTTAGCACGGCGCAAGAGAGGGATGATACCCAAGTGATAATTATTGACGAGCTATGATGCTATGGCGAGCGATGCAGCAGTCGCTGTTTGACGCGTGCACGAGAAGACGGCATTATCATGCTCACCAACTAATCATTAAACGATACTGATTCGCCTCCACGCTGTCTGGGCGAAACACCACAGACAGACGTCCACCACCTACCTCAGCCAAGTCGAAGTTCAACCCCCCCAAACCATGAAACAATCCGGGGCAGACAATACTTGTGCACACCAAAATGCTTTTCATTAATTAGAGGAGATGCGACAGAGATCTCCCTGGGCCTCAGTGGCTTGAATTCAAACGCGTGCATCATACCCACCTGGCCCAAGCCAGCAGCTATTGCAATCCTAGTCCTCAAACTCCCATAGACCAATCAAATTCTTCTGTCTCACACGTGCCTCCCGATTTGTCCGCCTTCTCGACCACTGTTGCCCTTTCCGATGAGCCTTTGCGCCATCCTGAACATGCCACCGCCCAACAACAAAGGGCCCTCGTCCCCTTCCCCTGGCGTCTGCACCTCTCTACCCTCGTCCTCTGTGGTTCCTTGATCCTCTGTGAGCCCACCACCCTCGTCCTCACCAAGTGCCTCGTCCGGAGCTTCTCCTTCTGTAGATCTTCCCTCGCTCCTGGCATCGAAATCACTTCCCAGCAGCGGCGACTCCCCACCCGATCCCCCACCACCATCATCGTCCCGCGCTTGCAGCAGTCCCTCGCCGCTCCGCCTGAGATCCGTCATATGCTGCGCCAACAACAGGGTCCTCGGACTCGGGCCCGTCCCATCTTGCCCGCCATGCTGTCGCAGTGGCGTCGTCTGGCGGAGATTCTTGCTCACTTCGGCAGTAGCGCTGTGTTCCAGCGTCCCCAAGATCGAAGCTGCCTGCCTTGCCTGCGGACTGATGGAATTGGCCGCCGATCGGGACCGTTCGGGTGTCTTGACCGTTGTTGTGGTCTGCGTGATGGTGAAAACGTTTCCGTGGGAGTCTTTGCGCGTGTTCATAGAGCCTCCCGTGCGCTCCACGAATTCTTGCCCTGCAGCCGCCTCCTCGTAATCCTGCTCCTCCTGCTCCTCGAGCTCTTCTTCTTCTTCTTCCCACCCTACACCTTCCCCCGCCTCAGCTTCAGGGGTGGTTTCTTCCTGCTTCCCTTTCCCCTTCTTCGCTGCAGCAGGCTTCCTGGAGCGAGTGCTCTTCGTCACTCGTCCCTTACCCTTCCGGCTCTTATCTGCCTCCCCAGCAGCCGCCTTCTTCGCCTTGTCCCGCTCCCGCCTCTTCTCCGCCGCCCGTTCCTTTACCAACTCCTCTCTCCACCCTTTTATGGTCGACCTCCAAGGGATGCCGCTGAGGCGATAGAACATGTTGTACGCCGTATTGATCGTCGCGTCCATGAAGGTATCCTTTTTGGGGCGGGCAAGGGCGGCGGCGCTGGAGGTCCGGGAGGATTGGGTATCGCTGCTGCTGCTGCTGCTGCTGCTGATATCCCCGATGCCGGAGGAAGTGGTGCTGGATGCTCTGAGGACTTCGCTCCATGCGTCATCACGGATTGCCATGGCCGGGATTGCCACGGACATCATTCGGCTCATCGACATGGAGGGCTCGGACTGTGGGTTTCCGCTGGCTGATTCGGGTGATGGCGGATTGGTCGTCTCAGCTGGGACACGGCGCGAGGCAGGATTCTCGATGGTGGGCCAGGAGCGGATCCGTCGGGGGTCGGTGAGGGATGCGAAGACGGTGGAGGAGTGGCGACGCTTGTCTCTCTTTTCCCGGGGCGCTTCATCTTCTTGAGAGCCCGGAGCAGGGTCTTCGAACGAGACGGTTGGATGTTGTTCGCTTGATGTCTCCTCATCGGCAGAATCCGGGGTTTCGGTGCGCCGTCGTTTGGCTTCCCACTTGCGGTGCCTTTCCTCCTTTCTGAGTTCGACGGCCGTCTTCCGCGGCCTTTTCAAGGTGTTCGGTTGGACACTCGGGATGCTCAGGCCTGAGACTCCTCTGACTCCGCTGGGCTGTGGGGCAGGACCTGCTTGAGATCTGTATTTTCCATCACCTGGACGTCTGGGTGGCAAGGTCTGAGCGGTGCGATTCATTCGAATTTCGGGCTTATCTCTTTTGCTGGGCTGTGAGGTGGTATCATCTGCCTGTGAGCTTAGACCCGCTGACGATCTTGCACCTCCGCCATCTAGACGACTAGCTCGTAGCCGGGCAGTGCGATCGCTACGGTGTTCGGCTTCACCTTCTTCGCTGCCTGAGGTTTGGCTTGCATCGGCACCCTGCCGTCGATCACCTTCTGGTGCAGACGATGGAGCTTTCCTAGTATCATCAGCTGGATCGTCGTTGTCACCGGATTCTGCTTGAGCTGTCTTTCCTCGAGCTGCCTTTGTCACTTCCCCCTTTCTCCTGCCTGGGCCTTCCCGCTTCTTTCGGCTTGAAGGGTGCCAGCCCAGCTTGCCACGCTTGTCAAAGTCGGGAGAACGGTTCAGGGCTCTTTCAGAAGGCGGCAACAAATCGCCGACGTAGCCAGCATTATGTAGAAGTGTATCGAGGGCATCCCTAACTTTTCCCTTGGAGTTTCTATCGCGTACAGGGTGGACCCTGGCGTTCTGCTCTGAGAGTGGCGAGGGTTCGCTCCACGCATCGGCGTCCGGACGGTAGGTTGGATCCTGTACTCGGCGCTTCTTCCTTGGGCCACCCTTTCCCTCGTCATCTTCGGCATCTCCACTAAGACGAGCTTCATCTCCATCTTCGTCTTCTCCCCTATGCCGATACGTTGTATCTGCAAGTTTCCGTCTTGCCTTCCCACGCCCCTTCGCTGCCGCAGAACTGCCCTCGCCACTGTTTGCGTCCGCGTCAGACTTTCCACTTTTCTTGGGAGGACGACCTCGCCCCCTCTTTCGCTTTGCCCCTACTGGATCGTCGACCTCATCAGGTGCTTTTGTTCCGGCAAGAGCTCTGGAGTTTCCAACGACTTTCTTACCTGCTGGCTCAGGCGCTGCGACCCTGCTCCTGGATCTTTTGGATCTGCTGTTGCCGTCATCAGCACCCTCATCTTGCTGTTTATGCTCAGGACCCGTCTCATCATTCGTGTCGCCCACAATCAGACGCTTCCGCTTCCCCCTATTGCTGGCTGCAGTAGGCCCCAGGATCTTGTTCGTGGATGGCTTCTTGGACTTGCTTTTGTCTGCCCCTCGCTTTGACCCAGTGGTCTTTGACGTGGTCGCTCGTTTCCTTGGCTTTCGGACGTTTTTGTTGCTTTCACCACGAGGCTCATCTTGAGGCTGTCCACTGTTTCTGGCTGTATCATGTTGTATCTCATCGACTGTTGGGACTTTCTTCTCGTTCCTACCTTCGGTAAGAGCAGTCTTAGATATGCTGTCTGGTGACGCTTCTGTTCGATCCTTCCTGGCGCTTTTCTTCGATCTTTTGACTTTGGAAGTGGTCGCATGGATTTCGGCTCCAGTCGCATTCCCCACTGCAGCCTTGGACTCGGCTCTGGTTGCAGGAGCTGCTGATGTTGGCTTGCCATCTTCTTCCTCCGTTGCACTTTGTGCAGCCTTCGATCTGGGGGCCTTCGGCTTGGCCACCTTTTTGCTTGGCTTGTTCTTGGTGGGCGGATTCCTCGAAGCACTTTCGGAATCGGTCTTTCCTTTAGAAGCTGGAGCTCCAGCCTCGTTGCCATTCTCATCTAAGATGCTCTTCTCGGCAGCTGATGACGCTTGATTTGCCTTCTTCTTCGTCCTGGTCGACTTTGCTTCGCTTTTTGATGCGGATTCCGGCTTAGCCGCAGCTTCCTCCGTTTGAGCGGCTGACGACCCAGGGCCATCATCCCTGTCACCTGCTTTGTGGTCATCTGCCCGAGGTTCTACACCTCTTGTTGATTCAGCCGCCCGGTTCTTCTGCTTGGTGATCTTTTCTGGACCCTTCGAAGCTTTGCTTGGGTTGGCCTCGTGATTAGATCCCGAGGGTCCAGCCCCGTCGTCCCCTTCCTGTGCTCCGTCTTTCTCTGCCTCGGCTCCAGTAGTCTTTGGTGTTTGTATCACCCTTTTCCTGGGCTTTGCGGGTTTCTTTGAAGCTTTCGAAGAAGCCTCTGCCTTGCTCGTAGCTTTAGAGCCTGATGATGCAGGCTCGTTGTCTTCCTCGTCCGCTGCGGTGTCCACAGCGGACGAGGAGGCTTCAGCGGCGCCTTCCACAGGATATGCTCCCGTAGGACCTCTGTCAAGCTCTGCACCTACATTCTGACGCTTGCCTCGTGCCTTGTTTGACTTGGCTTTCTCTGGGAGCGACTCGGGAGCCTCTCGCTCATCTCGGATCGCGCTGACGACAGAACCACTTCCTGCAGCATCCTGTTCTGCCTGCGGCCCGTCTTCCGGCTGTTCTTCCACTTGCGCTGGAGCAGGTTCCTTCGTCTTTCTGGACTTACCTTTCCGCTTACTCTTGGTACCAGAGGTGCTATCTTGCGCGGCCGCTGCGGACGCAGATAGCTTTGCCTTGGGTTTCTTGCTCGCAGGAGCGTTTAGGGACGGGGAGAATTTCCGGATAGGCTTCGCAATATTGTTTTGCCCTCGTGTACGCGCCATGATGGACGGAACTTAAGCTCTCGATGAGCGTTTCTGCAGAACTAACGCACCAGAACGACATGGAAGAATGAGATGGATCGCAGAGGGGAGGAGGCATAAGCTCCATGTTCCTAACTTGCTGGGCTTCTAAAGACCCGTTTCTCGCCTTTGTTGTGTAGGCCGCTTTCGGCGATTGAGCAATTGTCGACCTCATACTCGAGCAATTGGTCGCGAATAGGCCGCTGTAGACAAAGAATCCCCTTGTAGAGTCCTGGTTTCCGGAATCCAAACCTTGGGATCCTTGCGAAAGAAGATGATTAAACAGCATCAAGCTGCTAGCTAAGCTTGCAGGAGCACCTACGTTGACCATGACTACCAAAAAGCACAAGAGAGGAAGTAGGGGCAAAGGCAGTCAGACAGGCTACACTCCAATACAGGTACAGTCGCAAAGGTAGATTGTGAAGTTCCTGCACGGTTTCAATATGAATGCTTGAAGCGACATGCAAGCCATCCCCTAGCGCGTCCACGAGGCTGCTCAATTCGACAGTGGCGTCTCGTGTAAGTGGTACTCCCGTCGAATGGCGCTTTCGCAAGATGATGATATTGGAAGCTTGAAATCCGCTAGTCAACCATAATCTGCAGGCTAACATACTTCAACCTTATTTGAGACTGGTGTGCCATTCTTCACAAATGCGACATTCAAAGCAGACATCCATCTCTCATGCGTCTGGGGACGATCAGATCGCGCCAATCGATCGAGATTGAGTAAAAGCTGTATGAGTCGCCCCATTCGTGGACCGATGAATAAGGACATCCCAGGTTCCGCATGAATTCTTCAGGGTAATTTGGAAATTCCGTCAACGGCAGACTTGTTTCAAAAACATGAAGATAATAGAACAAGTGCCTCACATGATCCATGGGTGCGATCTGATTGGGCGCTTACGATGCATGCGTCAAAAGAAGTCCGTCTTAAGCCCTGAAGACCCGGAAATACGACCACGAAAAGGTCGGTCTGTGTCGATACGTACCACCCACTCTTAGTCACCTAACTGCTCTTGCCGTTTGATTGCATGGCCATACTATTCCGACATCAAGGAGGGTGAGGTTGATTGGAGGGGTCACCAGGCGTGTACGAGGATCCACTTTATTTGTTCTTTGTACGCCACCAGACGCCCTTGCGTCAGCCTGAACCGAGTGAAGTGGTCGGAACATAAAGTCGTAAGCCCCTCCTTACTTTTCGAAGACCTAGGAGATTCTTCTAAGGAGGAGTTTGAGGTCGAAGTCCTCTTGATTCAATTAGGATGAAGGGCAGGGAGACCAGAGAGAGAATGGCAGCAGCGGCTTCATCACGACCGTTTCGAGGGACATTCCTCATCCTGCTCTTCCTCGCCAGCTATTATATTGGGAATCCGTTTTCTCGACGGTCACCTACCTCAGAATCATGGTTCTCATGGACCCCATCGACCGCATACATAGACGAGCCATCCTCCACCAACGGTACCAGCCTCAATGACGTGCAAGAAGGCGGCCCTAGGGTCCGACAGGCCACCATGGTCTATCAGACCAACAAGCTCAACATAGCCTATGAGCGAGCCATCGACTCCCACTTGAGACACGGCGAGAAATGGGGCGTGCCGACTCATATCTTGCGTCACGACATTGTGGAAGCAGGCTACTTCAACAAGCCGGCCTACCTGCTGGGCATGCTCATCAGCGAAATGGCCAAGCCGTTTGGTAAGCGAGCCGATTGGATTGTGTAAGTATCGCCTTCCCGGGCTTATGGAGCTGATGGCTTTACTGACGATCATCGTCCAGCTGGTTTGACGCAGACACGATATGCCTCAATCATGCGGTACCCTGGACTCTCTTCCTCCCGCCTCCTGGATTCGAAGAGACTCACTTTCTGGGAACCAAAGATCAAAATGGCTTCAACGCGGGCATGTTCATGATTCGGGTACACGAGTGGAGTGTGAAGGCCATGTCGGAAGTGATTGCGCTTCGCCAATTGAAACCAGAGGTGAAATTTGATTTCGAGGATCAAGGCGCCATCGGGTGGGTCCTCAATCGTCCTGGGTACGAGGAGCATGTCCTCTATCAGCCGCATAACTGGTGGAACGCGTTCGGACTTCAGCAAGCGCCTCAGGCAACAGACTTGTTCCTTCTACATTTCGCTGGGGTGGACTGCTGCGGCAACTCCGAATCCAAGGCGACGGTCATGTCTCGCTGGCTGGACAAGTTAGACGTCAACCCTGATGAATATTACACGCCCCTCCACAACATGACCCTTCCCAGTGAGATCGATGCTTATTGGGACTCATTAGCAAGTGCGCAAAAGACTCTCGAGGAGGCGGATGCCTGGCAGGCGCAGTCTCGATACAAAGGGATGGATCTCCAAGTGACCCGGGGTCAGCTTCAGAAATCCATCTTCAGGGAGGCCGATGATCTTTCCAGACTGAGGAGTGGAATTGCCAGTCTGGAAAGCATCATGACTGACGCGGAGTCCAAGTCCAAAGATGGATCCTGAACAACCATTGCAAGATCGATTATAATGTCTACACGATTGCAACAGCGTAGGTAGAATGACAGCCTGAATTGTATTTGACGGAGCGCATGATGAAGCAAGGTGCGTTAAGGAGCTTGGTGCTTTGTAATTGAACTTCATTCAGTGACAGGAAGAGGAGCAGGATCTGCCTGCTTTTAAAGCGTGACGGCCTATTCTGAGCTTGGCAAGATAGTTCTATGACGTGGCAAAATTAGAATTTATGCTCACAGCTATCGATGCATCAAAAACGCATGTGGTGCATGGGTTGCTGCATCTTCCCTGCCATGAATCATGAACGATGAATGAAACGAGCACAAATCCTACGAGCTCACAATCCAGCATGATCCGGCCGGCAAAGCTGATTTGTTACGAGAATGCAACTGCGACCGGTTGCTCTTTTTCGCCGCAGCAACTCCTTTTCGGGGGAAATCAGGGACAGGGGTTGGTTTGGGAACCGATAATCTTTCTGACCGCAATTTCAGCTTCCTCACTTCTCTAGTTCAGCTGTCTCGTTTGCCTTTTCACCCTTCTACCCATCTCTTCAGCCATGTCATGTAACTCAGGACGCGAAGAAGGCATCGGGAACCTCTCTATATCTCACAATGCCTACCTCTCTTCGCGCTGTCCTGGCTCCTACCGCCCCAGATATGGACAGTCATCGTGCGGACGAGGCCAGATTCTGGGGATACATGATCACGCCTCGCAAAACTGCCACGCCCGTTTTTGAGCAGCTTCTGTTTGCCATTGCACGTTACATTGTAAGTCACCTTCCGGTCGAGCGAGCTGCTCAAGCGACTGATCTCCAGGTAGAGCACAGAAATTGCACCATGGGACGATGGTCTCCTCACCCCTCAAAAGCTTGCGACCTACTACCGCGTCATTGGAGGCAATTTCGATCCGCTCTTCCTGGGCCACAAATCCTCCCTCTCTTTTCTCTACCAACGCATTGGCTGCTTCCACAGTCTTGTACAGCCCGACAATGACCCCAACGCTTCACCGTCCGTGCCGGTCTTGTCACCTAAAGGTTTTGTGAGGTGGCAGACCTTCGATCTTTTGCGGGACCCTCGTGAACATGTCCCTCTGCTTCAAACAGCAGTCAAGCGCCTGAGGCTGGTCAATTCCGCCAATGGCAAGCTATTCCCCAGCTTCTTGCCTCAGGAAGCTCTACCAATGAAGCCGGACAGGGAGATACTAATCTGGCATGAGAAAGTAGCAAACCAGGTGTATAACAGCATGTCTGAGGCGGAGAAACAAGAGTCGGGTCCGCCCCGTGAGAAAGCCATCACCGACAGCGATCCTGAAAGCCCAACATCAAGTGCGGATACCCAGTCCGCCATTGATGCTCCAAGCTTTGCCTACCATTCACGCGCTGCTCCTCAGGCTCCAAATCCAGCGTCTGGATCTCGATCGGTTCCACGCCCTGCCGCAACATTTACAAATCCAGTCCCTGGATCTCGAGCGGTCCCAACCCATCCACCGCGTGAGAATCTCCGTTTCCAGGCGACTCGTCATAATAGCTTCGCAGGCCCACGTCAACACCAGTCAACCAGGGCTCCACCGAACTGGACACGTTCGAGATCAGCAAGCAGTCTCTCCGCCTTGTCCGTTTCTTCAAGCTCATCCACCGTTACCACCGACTCCGAGTCTCTTAGTCCCGACCTGACTCATTCGAGAGAATCGAGGCCGATGGGCCCGAACCATGAGCGAACCCATTTCGGAGGTACCCCGCTGCGCAAGACTGCGAGTCAGCCTGTTCCTCCCCCGCGGAGTCCCTATCCGAAGCATGGCTGCTACCCAGACCCTGCAGCCCATTTGAATCGCACTTCCGCGGGAGTGGACCGGCCGCGACAATCCCCAGTGCAGGGGATCAATGTTTCATGGCAGCCTTCAGGGCTGGGGATGAACGTACCACGGCAGCACCCAGGTACGGGGACAAATGCACAGTGGCAATACCCTACTCCAGACTATGGACGTGCAGCTTCAACACCACTACACAAACAGGCTCAGGCCTGGGGTCCACCTCCAAACAAGCCGCCTCCGCCGAGATCCCATGCGCCACCAATGGACCCACACCTGCATCGAGCCAGATCCATGGGTGGTGCAAAGTCGCCAGGTGTCAATCGCCAGGATGCTAAAAGACGGAGCACGGTTTGGGAAGGTCAGGACTCCACGGGGAGACGGCGAAGTGGAGATTGGGGAGGTCATGAATCCAGAAGACGAAGTGGGGGATACAGGGATATCTAAAGCGGACACTAGGGATGCATGCCATTTGGATTTCGGGCTTGAATTTGTGGTAGAATTGTTTTTTTCTCTTGATGATACCCGACCATGTACACACAACATAGAAATTTATGCCGTAGGAGGTTGCCAATGCCACCTTTTTAATGCCTTCAAGCAAATATGCATCGTTCATTGACATTCATTGAGTTGGCCGGGCATTGCGTAGGTCCAAAGCCTGCATTGACCTTTTGAATTTGTGGTCGCTAACCTCCCATGTCCTTTACTCTTCCTGCTGCCTGGGAAAAGCCTACTGCCCTGCCTCACACGGTCTGCCATTGCAATACCTCTCCCCGCGTCTCCATAAATACCCCTTCTCATCCCCCGCAAACACTCTTTGAGAAAACACAAATGTCCCCCTCACCCTCATCCCCCCCCACCACCCTCCCCTACTGGCAGACCAACCTCCCCCCCTCCCTCCGACCCCAAACCTGCCCGCCCTTCCTCCTCACCATCTCCGAGCGCAATGAATCCATCCTCCTCTCCCCGCAAGCCGCCTACGTCCCCATGGCCTGGCCCGAGATTCAAGATGTGATCGCCCGGGACGACATGCCGGCCTTCCGACGGTCGCCGCTGGATCTGCGGCGGTATCTGGAGTTTGTGTGGGGGATCCAGCAGAGCTGGGAGGGCGGGGTGATGGGGTTTGTGATGGCGAGGAGGTTGGGGTGGGGGGTTGGGGAGGGAGATGGGGTGGGGGGGTTTGAGGATGAGGGTGAGTTAATTAGTTTTTGTTATTATTGTTGTGTCAATGCCTTTCTTTCATTAGGACATCTTGTTTGGTGCGCCGGGAAGTCGCGGTTCAGAGAGTGAATCTAGAAAATCTCGATCATCCTGTTCTGTGGCAAACGTTCTCTTGCTTGGGGATCGGCAAGTAGTCTCGGTCTGTTGCTTGATCTTTTGCTAGAATGAATGCAAACGGAATTCTAGGTAATTTCAAGATCCTGTTCAACGACTGGCCTTACGGGGTCGAAAAGGGCATCAGCCATCTCGTCGTCTGGACCAAATTCACCCTCGACACCAACGGCGAGAAAGGGAAATTGACGGCGCCGGCGAGGCAGATGGTGGACCGATTCGTCCACGAGACATTTAAAGAAAAGGTTGGGGCAGATAAGGTGAGGAATCTCGCCAATCTCGCACACCCGTGTGTCAGTTACTATTGGTACCTGCATATTCCCTCTTGGCCGGTGCATTCGTGCTTGTTTTTTACGTAAAGTGGAGAGTTTTACGTAAGGAGATGAAGGGCTGATTTCTTGAGCTTGAACCAGGTGGTATGGTTCCACAATTGGAAGAACCTGAAGTCCGTACATGCTGTGGAGCATTTCCATGTGATGCTCGATCATGTGGATGAAGCATTTTTGAGGGGTATTACGAACGGGGATCGACCGCTGAGCGATTTGATGGACGACAAAGAAGCATTCGGAGAGCTGGTCGAACCCTGATCGCATGCCAGTCACGATCAGGAGGCTTGCACAGCTCGGTCAAATGCAACTTGTAGTTTTTGGGATCAAACACAATTCCTGTGGCTTTTTGGAGGCGTTGAGTGGGAAGTTGATAGAAGGCCTTCAGACGCTATCCACGCTACGGCAACATTAGATTCAAGATCACCCTCGCCAGAGGTCTGAGGCCTGCTTGCCAATTCTGAACAGAGATGTACGTCATTGAAGGGGAACGGAAGAGGAGTGTTTCATATGCTGGAGGGCCAAGAGCACAGGTGTGCAAATGATATCTATGTGCTTTAGTGGAGGTATATGGTGTTTCAAAAGTGGAATGGGTAGTATTCTATAGGTTAGGCGTTTGCAAGTGCGCCGAATAGATCAGAAGATGACATGTGAAAAGGCAAACATGATTTATCTGCACGGGTATCGTTTGAACATGGAAAAACCTTAGCCAGATCTGCTTTCAGACAAACATATCTGAGCAGTCATCGCTCCTCCACCCTTACCATCCTACCAGAACGCCTTCCCAATCACCCTAGTCCCACAGCGAAAGACAAACGCCATCGTCAAGCCTTGCCGCCTCATGAAGTCCTTGGCCTCAACCATCTGTACAGATCTGCTTCAGACGATTCCTCATATGCCATCACCTCTGGACCAGTCCAAGGCGGCATGCCCCTGAGCTTTGCATAGACGAAGTAGTTGGCGTTTGCCTTAGACCACATCTGAGGAGTCTCTACTGCAATATGGCTGAGGACCTGCAAAATCCCATAGAGCAGAACCCATCGCTCTTGTCGGACGATGCGTGGGTCTTCCTCACCAACTCGATCCGATTTTTCGAATTCAAGGAAGGCTTTGACAAGGTGGTTGTTGGTCATTTCCGGTCCCAGTAAGATGGCATTAGTGGCCTCACGGGAAGCGGCAATGATACGCTTCTTCAAGGACTTGTCTTTGCCAACGAACAGTGACTTGCTTTCTGCTTGCCTTGCTGCGTCGCCTACTTGGACTGATTGAGGAAAGAGGGGGAAAGGGTGTGGAATGTGAGGATACTTCAGCTTCTGATCTAAACCCAGAAGAGTTTGCTCAAGATCAAGGCCACTGGTCTTTGACTTGCTATTGTGAGGCTCACTGGGAGAAATGTGTTCCATTCCACGATTGAGCAGCCTTCCTGAAGCGTCCCAAACGACATCCTGGTTGACATAATAATTATACAGTGCACAGAAGTCAGCCTGCAACTGCGTCACGAGCGTTCGACTCAGCCAATCTTCAGAACCTTCCGCAGGCCGAGGAGGCCAGAATTTGTAGACTTTCTCATAATGACTCTGCAAGAAGCGTCGGAAGGAGGCGAAAGCTGGAGGTACTGAAAGATGGCCATTCGTCCTCGCAGGCCATACATCGTCGAATCCGAAGTCTCTGAGCCTGTGTTCGACCTCCTGAATTTTGACATGCATTTCCAGACTCGACCTCTCTAGCAGCGTGTTGGACACATGGCTGATGCTCTGGAACTCCGGCATTGGCCGCAACCTTCCGAGCATTCCACTGCAGTGGACGAAACCTTCCCTCCATCCTTCCTGCCACAGATTGTCCTCACTCCATGCTAGCAAACCTGCCGCTGCTGCCGGGACACCACTGACAATATGAAGGTGATTCCTCACCAGATACCTCACCATAATTTGCGCAGAGCTAAGACCAGGGAAAAGTTGTAGATCTTCCACACGCTCCTGAAGATCAACAAGGGCTTGATAGAAGGTCAATCCTACCAAAGGTTTGTCTTTCAGCAGGGCGACTAGATTGCGGGTGGTGAGCATGTGACGTAAAATATCAAGCCTGACTGCATTTGGTGGCGGAGGGAAGTGAATATCGTAGCGGACAGGGGCCATTGTCTCGACTCGTGGTGGTGCACGGGCTTTCCCACTAAGACTTAACGATTTCATGCCTGTCAACGAGGAACTCGAAGAATCGGCTTGAGAGGCTGGCCGAGGGGAAGTTGCCGTGTTGCGCCGACCCTCTTGCAGCTTGGAGGCGAGATGATCGGACTTGGTTTCTTGCAGCAGGGCTGCATGGATCCGGAATGATGGTTCTTCCCGATGATATCCAAACCAGATGAAGGTGTCGCCTGTCTGATCCCATAGTTCGGGATCCTGTGACAAGGATCAGTCTATCAAGAAATGGCCAGACGCAAGCAAGACGCATACCGCTTTCAGCTTGCCCCATGGCTCCGGCGGTCGTGCGCTTCCGGGCCACCTCCTCGTACTAGCAGCCTGCTCCAGCCCTTTCAACTCGATCCGGCGCTCTGCGGTGCTCCGTATGGGTTGGTTGGCCTCGATTGTGACCTGTGTGCCTAATTGGCCGTCGTGGATAGCGTTACGTTGGCTATTACTTCCCGATCTCAAGCTCTCCTGGGGATCGTCTCTTCGAAAGATCCCGCGAATCCCATTCCTTTGGTCGGTTGACCTTGACGGAGAAGTTGATTCACGTAAGGACGATGCTGAATCAGCAGTGGCAGCAGAGGTTTCCACAACGATGGATGTCCGCTGAACTAGCCACGGAGTGTGACCCTGCTTCCAGTGCTCATCGTTCTTGGAGTCTGATGCTGTATTCGATTCGCTGTATTGCGGAGGCGGTGAGTTCCATCTATCGAGATCCATGGATGATATGTCTTCTCGCCTCCTCGTGCATTCGTCGAGGGACGAAAAGGTCACGATTTTGCTGGTCAGGCGGGCATGACTGTTGAAAGGGGGGAGGCCGATGCTCAAGTGACACAGTTACAACCCACGTTGTCCGAGCTGTCAAGCGCGAATTGACATTTGGCGGTCGCTTTTGGTAGTCGGTCAGGAACAGGAGCGCTAATGAAATGCCCGTAGCACTGTTGCAAAGATGGCTGAAAGATAGTCAAGGAATAGTGCCATGACCCCCTCTCAAGCTGAATCATGTCCTGCATGTATCCACGGCAGCTCAGGCCTTGGGGACCTCCACCTGAAACACATGTCTATCATTGGAGCGGATCAGTCGACGGTCGCTAGACATACACCATGCTATGACGAGTTGTCGAGTTCACCTGTCATTTCGGGATCGTATGCATGATAAGACTAGTCTAGACATTCTTTGTTACTGTCCTGTGAAACAATTGTTTGTCTCGGTTCATTGTGTTAGACTATATGATCGGAGATTGACACGAAGCTTTCAGAAGATGATTTGGATTCCAGGGAACCAAGGGTCGGAAAGTCATGCTTGAAAAATTCGTCCACACTATGCACTACTGGGACGAGCTGATTCCAACCTGGGAATCCCGCCTAGACGATTTAGGTTTGCCTCTTTAGACTGGCCAGAACGCCGGCAGGACAATGAGGAAACAGTCATATAAATAGTGGTGTTATCCAGTATCCACACGCGCCCCAAAGGACACTACATAAATTTCCGATGGGGGTTCGTGCTTCTAGTTTGTAAGCGTTCAATGGACATTGTATGACTGGGCTCAGATGGACGTCCTTGCTGCGAGTAGGACGGCACTAGTCCTACCATGCTATGACTTTACGGAGTCAAGAGAGTATGACATGCAACGACAATCCCGCTTTAAAAAATTAGAATTTTATCCAGCACGTGTCTCTGACCTTTTTAACCTCCAGAGTCCAGACGGCTAGGCGCAGACTGCAGTAGCGCATCTCTCAACCCCTGGCAGAAATCCGGGGTACGGAAAATGAATAACCTTGCATGATACGCCAATTAAGGTTGCGACAGAGCTAGGATGGTAGCGTCATCAAGCTTCCCCAACATCTGATATGCGGCCCAATGCGAGATCAGGGGCAAACTCCACAATAGCCACGATGGGTTGCCAATGTTCACTAATTTGACACGCTCATCTTGCAATCCCGTGCTGAAGTCGAAGTTTACTGAGGCCAGACCTTCTTTGGCTTCGAACCATGGATGATGGGTTGGGCCCTGACCAAATACCATTGCGATTCCACCATTTGGTCCCTGTCCAGCGGGCGCTGATATTGCAAGGGGAAACGAATGATACTTGACATCGACCTCAGATCGACGGTCGTCTACGTAAAGTGTACTTTTGAAGAGTGGTGAGAGCATGGGCCTAACTTTATGACAATGCACGCTCGGTCACGTCCTTTGCACGCCAATGATTTACGGCCTCTTCACTTCTGTCAGCCGACTTCCGCAATAGCCTCCTGTATGTCGTACTGTCTTCCTTGCTTCGTTTCACTGTTTGATTATCATTGACTTGTCTCCTCTCTTCTCTTGTACGCTCGGTTGAGCAAAAAGTTTCCGGATCAAGGAAACAAGCATCACGGCCAGATGCGAGAAACCTGATCTCACTGCCACATCAAGCCATTGAACGAGGGTGACGGCGACGGCTTTCGCCCAACATGGCATTCAAGATATCGCTGCTGTGGTCCAACCCCGACATCAATTCGGTCAGCAGCAAAGCGCGCTCGATACCTGTGCTGAACCCTCTGAACATTTACGGCCGTGTCTTCCTGTTGTCTTGGTTCGGCTTCTTCATCGCCTTCTGGTCCTGGTATGCCTTCCCTCCACTTCTGACCGTGACCATCAAGAACGACCTGAATCTTTCCCACGCCGACATTGCGAATTCTAACATCCTGGGTTTGGTTGCTACCCTGCTGGTACGATTAGGGGCAGGAAGCGCATGCGATCGCTTTGGGCCAAGATGGACCTTCGCCACCATCCTCTTGATTGGTGCCATACCCACGGCGCTCGCAGGAACAGTCACCACACCCGCCGGTGTGATCGCAGTGAGGTTTTTCGTTGGCATCCTGGGGGGTAGCTTCATTCCCTGTCAGGTCTGGACGACCGGATTCTTCGACAGGAATGTGGTCGGTACAGCCAACTCGCTGACTGCTGGTCTGGGCAACGCTGGGTCCGGGGTGACATACTTTGTCATGCCAGCCATCGTCAACTCGCTGGTTCGGTACCAAGATCTCTCTCCTCACGTTGCGTGGCGGGTGTCCTTCGTCATCCCATTCATTCTCATCACCCTGACTGCCGTGGTCATGATTCTCACCTGTCCGGATACGCCAACGGGCTCATGGTCGTCGCGCAGTCGGGACATGCAGCGCCATCTTGACATGCGAGACACCTTCTTCACCACCATGGGCAACCGGAGCGACAATCATGCTCCAAGCCTCGATTCTAGAAGCCTTTCAAACAATGACACGGTCAAGCTCAACACGCAGCGCATAGGGAACGCGACATACGGCGGGGCCAATACGCAAGAGGATGAGTTATTGGCCGCCGCATCTTGGGAGCTGGTGGAAAAACCCACCTATCATACCACCGCCAAAGCAATCTTCTCTCTACCGACCTGGACGCTCATCATGCTCTATTTTGGCACTTTTGGCACCGAGCTGGCCGTCAACTCGATCTTGGGGGCCTTCTATCATAAGAATTTTGCATACCTGGGAGAGACCGGATCCGGCAATTGGGCGGCCATGTTTGGATTACTGAACGCGGTCTTCCGGCCTGCAGGAGGAATTATCAGCGACGTCATGTACAAAATGACGGGCTCGCTTTGGGGGAAGAAGATGCTCTCGCATGCGTTGGCAGTCCTAACGGGTGTGATGCTCTTGCTCATTGGTCTGCTTGATACTGAACATTTGCCTACAATGGTTGGATTGCATGTTTTACTTGCCTTCTTCGAGGAGGCGGCCAACGGCTCCTGTTTCGCCCTGGTTCCACATGTCCATCCCACATCGAACGGTCTGATTACTGGTGTGACAGGAGCTGCCGGTGATTTGGGCGGGATCCTCTTCCTTCTGATCGCTCGCTACAGCGGTGCTGACTACGGACGAGTATACTGGTTGATTGGTGTCGTCGTCATCGCCGTGAACGTGCTGGTCATTTGGATACGGCCGATACCCAAAGGGCAATTAGGCGGCAGATGAGTAATATTGCACTGGATATCTTCTCTTCCATAGGGCGAAAGGGAATACGATCATAACGAGGCCTTATTGGGCAAGATTTTGGCATATGTAACATCGGTGCAACGGCATAGGAGCGAATCTGTACATAGGTGAAGGCGAACGAAAACCAAAATACTGGAAAGACATCTCCATATAACAGATCCAACAATTTTCAACAACTTGCTCTGCCAGCCGTGTTGCATTTATCCGTTCATCTCGCATCTTCGCTCCTTATCTTGAGGAAAACGCCTCATGCAGGGGGTTATCTATGCGAGCCCCTGTCACTCACACATCTTATCGAGATAGCCTTCCCAGCACAGCGCTACAGATGCGCCTTCCCCACGCCGGCCCCAATCTCGACCTCACTCGTGCACAAGATACACGTATCTCTCAAGCTCGGCACGCGCCACCTCTGATTCGCCTGCTGATAATCCTCACTCGCCAGCATATCCGCGAAATGCTCGAGGCTGGGATAGTGCGCCAGCGCCACCTACATCCTCTCTCTCTCTCTCAATCATCAAATCCTTTTCAAAAAAAGGAAGACAAACCCTCGCAGCAAAAATGACATTTGCATGCCGGTGAGAGAGAAAAAGAGAGAGAGATTGAAACGCGAACTCACCTCATCCCATCCATCCTCCGCCCCCCTTGCCCCCGCATCTACAGCCTTCCCCACAATCTTCGCCACCCCGCCGCGCCTCGACCCAACCGACTCCGCGAACGCCTTGCCGTACTTCGCATACTCCTCCCTCCGCCCCGGGCGGAAAGCGAGGAGATTCAGCATGCTCACTGCCCCCGCGGGGCTCTCCCCACCCTGGATCCATTGGATCAGCTCGTTCGTCAATTCCAACCGCTGAGCAGACTCGGCGATGCGCGGATGATGGTCCAGCGAGCCCGAGAGCCGTGGCACCGACGAGCCAGGTGGGGGATGTAGCAATGGCGCGTTGCGGGAGTGGAAGTTGGAGATCAGGACGGAGGGGACGCCGGCTTGGATGCTCCATTGGCGGCGAGTCTGCGCGGTGATGGATGGGGCCAGGGAAGGGGATGAGGTGGGGAGGATGAGGAGGGCATCCCATTCATTGAGGTTGTTGCCGGGGATGAGGGAGGACTTGGATATGATTGTGGGCGTGATGATCCATCCTATGACTTTGGCGAGGACGAGGGGTTGGGGGGTGGAGGATTGGATGGCGTGGTGGAATTGGCCCCACTTGGTTTTCAGGGATAGGAGGTGGATCGTGCAGATTGGCATCGTGGGTTCTTTGGATGAGACATCCAGACGAGGATGCAATGCGACATGGTGCCGCCCCTTGTGCCTGATTTGGGAGGAGACACGATCTTCATTTCATCATCTTTGGCGGGGACTGAGGATGCCGAGGAGACTACCGAGGTCTACGGCTGCCCAGACAGACCAGTGCACAAATTGTTTTATGTCGCCCCTTTTCACTCTCTCTTCACATTACATCTTCTGTGGTATGTCTAGATTTATTTTCTCTTTATGCTTCACGGAATGTGAAGAAATTGGTCTCGTCGCTCCAGATCATCTTAAGTCTTTCGACTCCCATCATGCTCCATGCCTCTTCCTAGCCAAATCGCCCCCCTTATGCTGTAGCGTCCTTGGAAAGAGACTACTATTTGTTTCCATTCAAATCCAGGCTTGCTTGCATAGCACGCTCCAGCTCCTGATCATGAGACTCCGCGGATGTCGTAGCGGAATCCATCTTTTGCCTGTGCTCTTCCTCAAGTAGGCTTTGCTTTCGGACATATTCGAGCACAATCTCTTCTTCGGTCTTCGTCTTGGATGTTTCCTGGGCGTGATCATCATGCGCACGTTTTGATAGCTCAATGGCTTTCTGGAGTTCTTCGTCTTGAGCATTTCCTCCAACCTCACTCTTCGACCGTTCAATGGCGGCTTTGACATGCTCCTCCCCCTCACTCTCAATCCCCGAATCATCAAAATCTTCAGCATTTGGGGCGCTTCGTGCACGGCTGAGATGGCCGTGTTCATGGAGACTCTGTTCGATGGCTTCCTCCAGATGCTTCTCGTGCTCCTCAGTACCTTCGTGGTTGTCTGAAAACCCAGCTCTTGCAAGCTGAGCTTCTTTGATGGATGCTTTGATCGCTTTTTGGATAGCTGCTTCATCATCACCACGGCGCGACGCCGACTGAAGCTCCATCACACTTGCCCGAATTGCCCGTTCAATCATCTGGTCTTCTTCAGGGTTTCCCTTTGAAGTTGCTGCCACCGACGCCTTTATGGCCTCTTCGAAGTCGTCCTCGGTACCTTGACTGAGGCTCGGTGCAGTTGCAAAATGGGAAAGCGGATGTTGAACAGAACTCCCCGGAGGCACTATTGAGTCCGCTGGTGTGACATCTCTACCTTTTCGCTCTCTTCCTTGGGTCTTTCTCTCGTCCCCACTGGAGTGCGGTGATCGAGAGAAGCTGGGAGGTGCATGAAAGCTGGCGTGACGGTGGTGCTCTTTTTGTTTAGCCAGGTCCACCTGCACCGCTTGCCAACGGCTGATTACGTCGAGACGCTCTTCGCGCTTTGACTCATTCCATTCTTGGAATCCTTGCGTCGTCCTTGCTGCTACAATATAATTTTGTACGCTGGATCCTAGGTGTTTCTGTATCTCTTTGTACACCCCTTTGAGGGTATATCCAGGTAGCCCAAAGAAGGCTGTATTTCGTCAACTGAGTCTTTAACATATACAATAGAAGTCTCACCTGCTGACGGTTTGAGGACTATACCTCCAATACCCTTACCAAAACCTTTGATGAAACCCGCCACGCCTTCTTTCTTCGCTCCCTCTATCGGCTGCGTCACAATACCGGAGATGCCGTCGAACATGCCATAGCCGAATTCCTAAGTGAGTAAGCACTTTACCTCACATGAGAAGAGTAGACATCAAGATGTTGCATGCTCACCTTTCCGGCAGCTTTCAAGCCGCTCTGAAAATCTGTTACTTTTTCCGACTGGCGGACTGTATGGTCTCCGTACAGTTTGGGGGCATTATGAAACCCTCTAGCGACTCCCATCGTGAAGTCCATGGGCGATTTCGCAAGAGCCCCACTCATACGGCCGATGCCCTTCCCAGCACCAAGTGCAGCTTCCAAGGTAATCTGCCCAGAATGTCGTCTTTGATGCTTGGGTTCGGCAGCTGAGCCAGCTCTGCTAGGACTCGAATGGCGTGATCTCGATCCAGAAGAAGCACGTGACAAAGATCCTCGCAATGCTGAAGCCATGGCTCGAGTTGGACAATGGCTGTCTTTCGAGGTTGTCGGAGAGAGTTGCTCAGCCTGAGAAGCCGAGATTTCGGTGGTAGGCGAAGTCGCCTGATCCTGCAATCGACTGCGGCCCTCTCTGACGTCCTCCAGGCTCCGCGATGCTGGGCTTGATGATTGCTCTGAGGTTTCCACCGACTCTTTTGAAGAGCTCGCAGCCTTGGGGACTTCAGTACTCGAGGAAGTCTGTGAACCAGGAGCTTTCGAGGCCTCCGAAGGTTTTATCTTCATGGCACGTAGTATCTCCACGGGAAAATCTGCGGCACCCATCATGAGGCTACCAAATGTGCCCAAGATCGCTGAAGCACCGCCGGATATCGGGTCCCAAGGTCCATCTTCGGAATCGTACTCGCGAGGTCTAAACAGCTTGAGGTCATTGAAATCCAGCAATCCCTCATTGCCCAAAGTAGTTGCAGCAAATGCGCTCAGTCGTATTTTCGTACGCTTGACCCTCCAGGTTGCCGCTCTGCTTGGGGCTAGAGAGCACCTCAGTGAGTCGACGTCAAGCTTATCATTGAAGTCCTTGGCACCAACGTCGGTTCCTTTTTCTGAGCTGATCTTCGCTCCCAATTCTTGCGCTCGCGCAAGGGTCGTGGGTTTGAGAGCTTCCATGATGCCAGCGGCCAGATTGTCAGCGTTCAGCTGTTTGCTTGGAATTGGCTTTGGACCTGCGCCAGCTTTCGCAACCATAGCGCCCCAGAATGGTTGATCGCCAAAGAAAGGCACGATGACGGTTGGCTTGCCTAGAGCTATGCCAGCCGCCGTTGTTCCAGCCCCTCCGTGATGGACAACGCACGACACTCTCTTGAAGAGCCAATCATGAGGTACGTTGCCCAGCATGAAAACACCTTCAGGAATCCCCACAGCATCTCCTCCAAACCCTCCCCATCCCTTGGAAACGAGCGCTCTCTGCCCAGTCTTTTTCACAGCTTCGAAAATCAGCTTGGTCATGGCATTTGGATCATCGACAACGATAGAGCCAAAACCTATGTAGACCGGTGGAGGGCCAGCGTCAAGGAAGGCCTCCAGATCTGGTTCTGGTGTAAAGCTGCTAGCCAGGGAGAGAAAGTAGAAACCTGATATCGAGATATGTGAGCCCCAATCCTTTGGTTTGGGAATCAAGGATGGAGACCTTCCCATTGTTTAATGTTATCGATGAGTCCAAATAGGGCATGGGATCTTACCAGCAGTATGTATAGGGAATGCGAAGTCGGGCGGCCATTCCAGGGGCCCACATGAGGCTCACAGGCTCCAGACCTAAGCTTTTCTCCCTAAATCGATTGATGATGTCTCCCAGACCTTGCCAGGTCATCATCTCGACCAGGGCGTAGGAGACGAAGTTCGTGATTGTAGGGTCGGCGTTTGAGGATTGGATGTTAGCAAGTGGGTGAGGGAAAGCCTGTGTGGGAGACCATGGCATACTAGGCGGCATTAGCGAAGGACTCGAAGAATTCATGAGCTCTATTACTGACGTGAACATCAAATGTAAGGGGATCCCCAGCTTCTCGGCGCAATGGACGTGGGCAAAGCTAGGTGGATTTGCGATTATAGCATCGGCCACGAAGGGCTTCGAAGCAGGGTCATCTTCAAGGCCAATCCCGCTATCAAAGCTAGTACGGATGTCCATGCTGTCGTCCGTGATAGCGACGCCAGTACCGTCTCCAGTCTCAATACACGATCTCCAGCATCCTTGAACTATCTCATACATCCCTTTCCGTCGCTTCCCGATGTCGCCTGATTTCAGAGTATCCATACCAGGCATGAGACCAGGGTTCTTCACCATAAAGGCCATGAGCTCGGCGGGATCGCCTCCAATATTGAAATACTCCAATCCGTTTTCTTCGACGAAACCCCTGAAGGTTGAGTGCGTTGCCAGCCTGACCCGGTGATGGTAGGTCTCCTTCAGAACTTTGCCAAGGGCGACGAAAGGTTGGACATCCCCTCGAGAGCCGACAACATGTATGACGACATTCAAGGGTGGTGGGGGCTCTTGACCGGCAGGACCCCCGAGGGAGGGTGGGATGTAGCCTGGAGGATGAGTAGCAGGTTCATCCTGATGGGCAAGGTGGAGCTGGCTTCGTAAGGCAGGTACAAGCAAGTCGGACAGGCGCCTCGACTTTTGGTTAATCTTTATGTTTAGACGTCCATCGTCTAAGTAGTGTCAGCTCGTTGGCCGACGAAATGGCATAGTCTTCCCCACGTGCAACCTGTGCGCTTGTATCAAAGCCTTCTTGATTGAAGTCTACTTGGCCGTACTCGTTGCCGTACACTGGAGCGGGCTGCTGCTCGATGGGAGGATCATTGGAGTGTGAAGTGGGTTTGGACCTGCTCATGTCAGACACATTCTACCAGTTGAAGGCTCGTGAAGATACGATGGAACGGGGAAGCCGTACGAGGAAGAACCTCTAGATGGTTTGGTAGAAGCCTCCTGTCCATGGCCGCCCAATCTTCTTGATGAGCTGGGCTCTTGAGGACGAGCAGTGGAGGCAGAGGGGGTGATGTCATCTTCTTCGTTGCTGGCAGTGGCTGCAGCTTGTGCTTGAGCAATGACGACGCGAGGAATTTCCGGCGGGTTGTCTTTGTGAGGCGCCATTATGAATGTGCAAAAGAAAATGAATCTAGCATGAGGCTCGTGACATCGTAACGAATCCGCTCGTGTTACAGAGTGTGTTGCGAAATTTCGAATCTGCAGGATCAAGAGAAGGACGCCATTGGACTCAATAATATCAAGTTATTTTTTCCGGTGGCCCCACCAACCGGTCCAAGCTATAAAGTTGACGCTCCTCTAGCTGCAGATTTTTGCAGGGGAGAGAACATGACCTGGTCAACTAAAAGTCTTGGCCAGGTCTCGGTTAACCTTAAATTCAAGCCGGGTAATCTGATTGGTCCACTAAGTGATACGCACTAAAATAGAGTTTATTACCAAAAAGCTTAAATTTTTTAGAAAGGGAATTTTATTATAAACTATTTTTTATTTAGAT